>CANJKZ010000363.1:1812500-1859580 GCA_947471745.1 Closterium sp. Naga37s-1
CTGAGCAGGCGACTCATGGTTACTGGATCTGTTGCCATGTATGAATTGCGCAGGTGCTCCCAAGACACTTGCGCGGGAGCCCACTCCGTCTTGAAGGAACGGATGCCAAGCTGCTCGACGGGGGAGAGATTTCGGAGAAGAGCAGTGTATGTGAGGAGGGACTCGTGGTAGTACTGATTCTTCTTCTGGAGAGTTCCTTCTGTTGGAAAAGGTAAGCTCCCTTCGTAGTACATCCAGATCTGCGCGGTCGTTGCGAGGGGTTCAAACTCGAAGCTCCACGTGTAAAAATCTTTTCGGTCGAATGGAGTTGAAGTCTTTAGCTTTGATGTCAGATCGAACTTTGCTTGCATAGTTGCTATTGCTTCTGACTGTGCGCGTTGCTGACTGTCGTGCGCAGGAGCTAAAGCTTGACTATTGTCAAATGTGAAAGACCTCTTGGAGTTGACGCGACGGTCTTCTCCCAGGAGAGGTAGTCCAGCAACTCCTCTGGCATAGCTTGATCCATCGACGCTCATCGCTTGATGGCTCTCAAGAGCGTTGATGCGAGCAACGAGTTGCTCAACGATGGCGGCGCTAACGGAGGTCACCGCTGATGGCGCATTAGTTGTTGCTGGTGGTGGGCCTGGGCCTGGAGAGTCTGCAGTAGCTTTTCCTTCAGGAGCCATAGTGATGCAGACTTGTAACAAGTGATTATAATGGATAAGTTAATATAGGGTTGTTCTGGGAAGAACAGGAACTTGGCAGGTCTTATAATCCACTCTAGCTCTCATACCATGTTGATATAACCAAGGATCGTAGTGGATAGGTTAAGTCTAGCCAAGTTGTGAGAAGACAGTGAAGTCTTTGTAATGACCTTGTTAATAATAGTTGAAAGAGAACAAGATAATAAAGATAGAAATACAAAGAGTTTAAATAGCAATCCTAGCTAGCCATCTACTCTGAGGGGTACATTCCCTTATTAACTGCATTGCATTGCTACAGTAACCGCGACTATTACTCTACTCGATAGTTACCAGGTTGCATCGTGTAACCTCCGAGTACGGTTACTGGGCAGTCAACAGTCGCGACCACCTGCGACTGTTGACCTTCGAGTGGCTTTCAGACTGCCGCGTGCTCTATATGAGCTTAACGCGATACTGTTACATGTGCGCTGCCTCGTTATGAAGCGATGCGCTAGGGGAAGCCTTCGGGAATGTTATAATAACCATCGGTTATTCCAACATTCATCTATACTCATTCATTCATTGCATAAGCAATTCATGTCTGCGGGTCTTCAAAATTTTTGTCAGCCTATCATTTCCCATAAGGTTCTTTGCGCACTCAGTCAGTGTGTTCACTGGAACTGGATTTCATGGAATTGATCTTTTTTTATATATATACACAGATTGTGTTGTCTTCATGTGATAGCTGTATGACTTAAATGCTAGGCTATTGACTTCCACCCCATGCTAGGCAGGGGATGCGGTAGCCTAGTTTTTTAGGCCTTATAACTATCACGCATTCCTATCATGGACTGGCATGCATACAGCAGTAACATATACCGTACTGGTATGCATTATACTATGCATAATATTCATGCATTATGCAATCATTATTTAAATTCATCTTACTAATATTCATACATACAGTAATATAATGTCGTACATGCATTACAGGATAAACATCCATATGGTCACAACATTTTAACACACAAAAAGAGACGTAGCCACATACGTACCACAAGCAGTATAGTACCTTAGTCATTGAAGGCAATCTCATTGTTTTTTATTCATAATTGAAAGAAAACAAAAAAAGTTCGGCTGGATCGATTGTAATAGGTTGCTCCGCATTGTCCTCAGATATTATCCGCAGGAGCACTAAGTGTTCGACTCGTGGCAGAGCAAACTCTCGAGCATTGGAAGTTCTTGAGCCATCGCGAGCGACTGACAACGGCCGGACGCCACGTCAAACTATTCATTTGTGGCTTGATCGGACCAGTGATGATGACAGATGGGTCACTCTTGACTCGCTTGAGGGACACTCGCTATTCCGGGGCTTTCTTTCTCACAGACGCATGCCTGATATGGACTACATTTCTTAAAAGGGGGGGTGGTGTAAGGAATTCTTTTTTATTTCTTAATGAGTTAACGCTATGACGGGTACAGCTCCAACTTTTTGGAAGTCCAGGCTTGACTAGATGACCTCGCCCTCCAAGGCTGACCAACTTGTCTTGCTTGTCTTGTACTCTTGCATCTTCTATATTTGCTATATCCCTGCATGTGGACTGGTCTTGTGGCCTTGTGATCTTGAGATCCACCCCAAGATTTGGTTTGTTCTTGTGGCCTGGTCTTGTGACCGTCGCTTTTTCTTGCTGACCGGTCCTGTGACCCTTGCTCTCAAACTCTGTGGTTGCGTGTTGCTTTCCACAGGACTACCGTCACCTAGACTATGGGGGTGTGTCAAACTATATTTATATAGTTTGTTTAGGTTTAGTCTAGGTGTTCTACATTATGTTCCACTTGTGCTAGAACTATTGCCAGGGTTTGCTATATCTTGCTTGTTTCTTGTTTCCTTAGTCATTCATTCTCGTGTTCACTTGGTTGCCGCGTGAACAACAGCCTTGCGAGAGCGCTTCGAGCATGCATCTGCCTCGGAACACGCTCGCATGGACCTGCGTGCCTGGTCGCAGTTGGCTTCTGTTGAAGACTACACGACGTCATTTATGGCGCTTGCTGATCAAGTGGACGGCATGGCGGAATCGGAGCGGTTGGATAAATACATCATCGGCCTCAAGTACGACGTCCGCCGAAGATGCCCGACGACGTTTTTGGAAGCCGTACGATTGGCCGAGTCCACAGATGCGTTGATGCAGTGGGCGGGATCAAGTTCTCGGGCCATAATTAACAGAGTCCACGCACCCGACCGCCCTTTCACAGGGTTGTGTTATAAATGCGGGAAGCCAGGTCACATGTCTAGAGACTGCCCCGACACGACGCCGTGGAAGAGGAACGACGGGAAAGAGCAGGGAAATGGGAAGAGTTAGTAATCGACTGGCTTCTTACTACCTGTGCTCTGTCGCTCGAACTCCAACATCCCCACCAAGTCGTGGTTCCGATTCATGCAATTGATCGCACCCGACCAAATAATAGAGATAATCACCTGGATCACCTTGTGCTGGTTGTCGCGACAACTTTGGATGGCTGCGACGTCCTCCTCGGACGCCATTGGCTGCAACGGCACAACCCGATAATCGACTCGACGACGGGCTCATGCAGCATCAGCAAGCACGAGGGGCTGATTACATTGCCCGCGTGGACTCCGGACGACATCGAGTCTACATGCGTCAATGCAATGTGCATTACACGTCACTTCAACAAGGGTGCGCAACAGTACGCCGTTCATCAGCCGATACTGACGGAACCGCCATCGAGAAATTGTGTGCAACTGTACTGCCCAAGTTGGCACAGCTGATTCGGCAGTACCCGGATATCTTCCCCGACGACCTGCCATCTGGAATGCCACCCGAACGCCCCAAGGACCATCAAACTGTTACAAAGTAAGAATCAGTAATGGCTGCATTGATGGGATTGTGGGTACAAGTACTAACCCTAACATTGGGTTGTACCCTATACAGGCTACCCCACTATAGCCTACACAGACTATAGCATATGAGTTTGACACACCCCCATAGGCAAAGTGGGGGAGAACAAGAGGTCACAAGACCAGTCAAGAAAATCAAAGCAAGCTCAGGGTGGATCACGAAGTCACCACGCATTCTGAGCACAAGCAAATGGCCACAAGGCCAGTTCACATGCAGAGTTATATAAAGGAGAACAAACAATACAGTTATCACAACCTAGCAAGTGTAAGCATGCAGGTATATGTATAGAGATCACAGTACAAGCAAAGTCAAGAAGTGGGCAAGTGAGGCCAAGTGGGCACAAGGCCTAGAACAGTACAGAAACGCTGATGATCACAAGGCTGAAGTGCCTTGGTGAAGATATCAGCAGTGTTGGCCCGGGTGGCCACGTAAGCAAGACGAAGCTGACCACGCTGCTGCAACTCTCGAGCAAGGAAGTAGCGCAGAGCGATGTGCTTCGTTCTGTGCTCCTGACACAAGGCAATCATGGCCTTGTTGTCGACGTACAGAACTGGAGGAGAACGAGGCGGCTCTCCCAGGTCGGTCAGCAGGTAGGTGAGCCAGCGTAACTCCTGTGCAGCCATGGCCCCTGCGTAGATCTCAGCCTCACAGCTGGAGCTGAGAATAGAAGACGAGCGGGTAGACCGCCACGAAACAGAGCCGGAGCCAAGGCTGAAAGTGTAACCCTGTGACGACCGCTGCGTAGCCAAGTCGTCAACCCAGGAAGCATCTGCGTGACCAGTGAGGCAACTCGAGCCCGTCCTCCAAGCACGAGCCCCATGCCCGACGTACTGCACAAGTAGCGCAACACCCTCTTAGCGGCATCCATGTGCTCCTTCCGGTGTCTCCCAGGAGCAACATAGCGTGCCAGGATGCTAAGAGGGTAGGAAAGGTCAGGTCGAGTGCAGGTCATCAGGTACATGAGGCAGCTCACAAGCTCTGGATCCGGGCCACTCGGCTCTACGGACTCATCCGAAGGCAGAGCTGGGAGCGAGTGGGGAGTAGGCAGAGGAGTGGACTGTGGTGAGGAGTACGTGAAGCTGAAGCGCTGAAGGACCTGCTGCACCATGTGTGACTGAGTCAAGGTAATGGTGCGCTGTGCTCTGTCCCGGGTGATCTGCAAGCCAAGATAGCTGCGCAGCTCACCCAGGTCTGTGCACGTGTGTCTCTTCTGCAGCTCCGACTTCACGTGGGCGAGTCCCTCAGTGTCAGCAGTAGCAAAGACCAAGTCGTTGACGTACACTAGGACGTAGAACGGTGGCAGAGAGGTGTCGGTGCGTAGAAACAGCGACGGTTCAGCAGTGGAAGGAGCAAAACCAAGAGCCGCAAGCGTCGTCCTCAGTGTGTCGTGCCACTCTCGGGGCGCCTGGCGGAGACCGTAGACTGGCCGCCGGAGGCTCCACTGGGTACCAGCAGGAAACGACCCAGTGAAGCTAGGTGGGAGGCGCAGCTAGATCTCCTCGTGCAGGCTGCCCTGTAGGAAGGCTGTGCTGAAGTCAAGAGAGTGAAGCTCGTAGTCACGCTGAGCGGCGACATGCAGCAGCACCCGAAGAGTGGTCATCTTTGGGGTAGGGGAGAAGGTCTGGAAGAAGTCAACTCCCTCTCACTGACTGAAGCCTCGTGCAACGTAACGCGCCTTGAAGACAGGCGGAGAACCCGGCGGTCGCTTCACCCTGAAAATCCACATGCCACTGACGATGTTCGCCCCAGGTGGGGGAACCTCGTCGACGTAGGTGCCTGTGGACTTCCAGGAAGCCATCTCTGCGTCCATGGCTGTCTGCCACTGAGAGGAGTAGGGACCCTCTATCGCCTCTGCGTAAGAGCGCGGGGTCGGGATGTCTGGTGCATCCGGGTCTCCCTCAGGTGCAAGCAGCATGGACACGAGATGAGGTAAAGCAGCGGCAAAACACTCAAACTCCTCCTGCCTGACCTCAAGGACGTCCGTGCCAAGAGCACACTCACCCCCGACGGACAGAGGACAGACAGACTCAGACTCAGCAACAAGACTAGCGGCGTAGTCTAGACGACAGGCGGCAGCAAAGTCAACAAGCTCAGCAACTAGGGCAGACGCAGCAGTTGACTCAAACGAAGGGTCAGTGACAATAGTAGCAAGAAGACGCGTGACAGTAGGACTGGCAGCACGAGCAAGGTCTGACGGCGGGTCAGCAACGTCAGAAAGAGAGGACGCAGGAGGAGACGGCAGGGGGACACGCTGTGGAGCAGTGGACGGACGAAGCGCCATCTGGTGCGTGCCCGGGACAGGAGGAGGACGCGGACGTGGAACACGACAACCAGTGCGAACAGCGCAAACAGGCGACGCAGGACGAGACTCAGGCTCACGACGCTCCGCAAGACCTCCTGTCGGCCCAGCGTAGGGAGAAGGAGCAGGCAGTGGGGAGGCTGGCTGTAACTGCGACTGTGACTGGTCAGGCGGTGGACACAGTAAGGGAGGAGTAGGGCCAGTAGAGGGCGGGAGACCAAGAACCTGCTGAAGCAGTGGAACGAAGTACGGTCGCGGCCGCACAGCGCCTCCAGAACCTGCACTGACAGCACCAGTACCCCCAGCTCCAGGGTCTCCAGCTCCAACGCCAGCATTACCACCAGCTCCAGCACCTCCAGCAGCTCCAGCTCTAGCAGCACCCCCAGCTCCAGCAGCTCCAAGACCTCCAGGACAGGCACCTCCAGGACCAGTAGCTCCAGTACCTCCAGCTCCAACTCCTGCAACACCACCAGCTCCAGCAGCTCCAGTACCTCCAGTACGAGCACCTCCGGGACCAGTGGCTCCAGTAACTCCTGCAGCTCCAGCTCCAACGCCGGCAGCACCTCCAGCTCCAGTAGTACCAGCAGCCTCAGCTCCAGGGGCTCCAGCGGCAGGCCCCCTAGCTCCAGCAGCTCCTCGCTGGAGTCTCCAGCGGCGAGCAAACCACTCGCGCAGCTGCGGTGGAGAGAGAGGCTCCCGCCGAGACGAGGCACCTGCAGGGACTCCAGCAGACTCAGCACCCCCAGTCTCAGCAACCGCAGGCTCAGTACCCTCAGGCTCAGCACCCCCAGGCTCAGCACCCCCAGGCTCAGTACCCCCAGGCTCCGCACCTTCAGACTCAGCACCCCCAGGCTCCGCACGCTCAGGCTCAGCACCCCTAGCAGCACCACCCCCACTAGCAGCACCAGAGTCAACCGCTACCTCGACAGGCTCGACAGCGTCTACCTGAGACACACCTGAGGGAGCAGGACCCTGAGGGGGGAGGGGGTCTACCGGAGGAGGACCTGGTGCAAGGAAGAGCGGCGGGGGGGGGAGAGGGGCAGTGCGGTAGGGGAAGAGACGGTAAAAGGGAACCGACTCGTCGAACGTGACGTCCTAAGAGGGCAGGACACGGCGCGAGGTGGGGTGGTAAAACTGCCAGCCAGGCGCGTCAGGGACAAAGCCAAGGAAGACGCAGGGAATAGCGCGGGCGAAGAGCTTGTCCGCGGTAGTATCGCGGCCAAAGGCACGAGAACCCCAGACCCGGAACACCGACGCATCACCAACCTGCCCCGTCCACCGCAGGGTGGGCGAGGTCTCCGGCAAGGAGACACGGGGCCAGAGGTTGAGCTGATGCGCAGCGTATCGGACCGCAAACGGCCACAGAAAATGGGGGGCAGCCGCATGGACCATGGAGGTACGAGCGACCTCCATGACTAAGCCAATGCGGCACTCAGCAACCCCATTCTGCTGCGGTGAGGCCGGAAGCGTGAACGTCTGGCGAATGCCCTCCCCACGACAAAAGTCCCGCAGAAATTCAGAGGCAAACTCACCACCTCTGTCAGAGTGCAGACGCAGGACCGGGAAGGTCCGTCTCGAATCGCTCGCGGAGCTAGAGACGGACAGCGCGGATCCAAGGGATCAAAACATCAGGGACCTCACCCTTGGTGCGCAAGGGGAAGACCGTGGTGTAACGCGTGTAGTCATCCACGACCAGCAAAAAGTACCGCTCGCGGTCCTGTCCACGGACGCGGGCTGGGCCCCACACGTCCATGTGGAGGGTCTGCAAGGGAGTAGTCGTCGGGGGAAACGAGGAGGAGTGAGGAGCAGCGCGCTGCCGCCCCTCGACACAGGGAAGGCAGGGAGGGGCAGGCGAGGGTGGGAGAGGAGGCAGAGTCTCTGGAAGTCCAGAGACAAGGAAACGTCGGTGCATGCCACGAAGGCGCTGCACCGAGGGGTGACCAAGACGGTGCCAAAGGAGGGTCTGGTGCGACAGAGCGCGACACGAGCAGGGGGCCGCTAGCTGACCTGACACAGACGCAGACGCAGCTACCTGAGGGGACACAGTAGTCAGTGTGTACAGGCTCGAGCCAGGCGCTCAGGTGAACGTGGCCAGGTGCCGACCAGTCCGGGAGCACGTACAGTGGGTCACACGCTGACCTCCAGGAGTGAACTGGTCAACCCACACATCCTGGAGGTCAGCTCCACTCACCAAGTTCGTAGAGAACGAGGGGAGGTGAAGACCTGACAGTGAGCCAGACGGAACCACCGGACACGGCAGAACCGTGGAGGAGTGCGCAAGGACCGGGGCCCCAGAGGGGTCCGCCAGGGAGACTGCAACCGGCCGACTGAGCGGCGTGAGTGTGGTGCTGTCGCGAAAGAAGGAGCGGGAAGCACCTGAGTCAAATGTGAAGGTGTGCAAGGCCTCAGCAGGCGCAGTACCAGAGAGAGCAGACTCACCAGCACCTGGAGCAGCAGACTCACCAGCACCTGGAGCAGCAGACTCACTAGCACCTGGAGCAGCAGACTCACTAGCACCTGGAGCAGCAGACTCACTAGCACCTGGAGCAGCAGACTCACTAGCACCTAGAGCAGCAGCCTCAATGCCCGGGTCGGGCGGAACACACAGGTAACAGTCACCCTCAGCACTAATAGTCACAGCATACATGGCAGCAAGGATAGCATCGAAATCAAGATCAAAGATAGCAACACCAGACTTAAGCAAATCAGCCCAGCGCGGGAGCTCAGCGGCGTCAGGAAACTGTGCGCGCCAGGCGTCAGACAGGCGACCGAAATAGCGCTGCGTCGTGTGTGGCAGCCCGCACGTCTCCCCACGGCGCTCGCCGGTGCGGAGAATGTAAGCGCAGGGACCAGCACCCCCAGACCTCCCACGCCCAGCATACCACTCACGAAGCTGCTGGGGCGACGGGGCCTCACGGGAACGCGGCTGCTGCTGTCGCTGGCTACCGCCAAAGCCTCCACGCTGCGCGGCTCCACCCCTACCAGCACCACCGCCGCCGCCACCCCAACTGCCGCTGCCGCTGCCTCCACCACCTCCACTACCGCCACCGACGCCCCCACTCCCGCCACCACCTCCACCTCCACCCCCACCCCCTCCGCCTCCTCCACCACCACCACCGCCGCCCCCGCCGTCCCCTCCACCACCCTTGCCCCCCTTGCCCTTGCCGCTGCGGTGCCTCCCACTAGGAGCAGACGCAGCCCCGACCTCCTCGGTGCCAACGAGGTCGACAGCAGCACCAGAAGCAACAGAGGGCAAAAGGGGAACGGGGGAACACCCCTCAAAGAAAGGGGCACGAGGGTCGCCGCGAGAAGCTCCTACAGCGACTATGCTAGTCTCAGCTGCAGTGAGGCGCTCCTCGAGCAGGTCTACGGTGAGCTCGGTGGGGCAAAGGGAGAGAAAGTGGTCCCTGACTGAGTGGAGAGAGTCGGGGAGACGGGTGACTAGGGTAGAAGAGGGTGATGTACATGGGGGGGGGGTTCTTGGCGCGAAACTCGGAGGGAAGCGCAGCGCGGTAGCGGGTGTCACTAGTGCGGAGGTGAGTGATGAGGTCAGCGACTGTGGCAAAGGCGGCCAGGTCAGGGAACAAGTACGGCAGCATGAGGCGGCTGAGGGCAGCAGTGGCAGGGGAGGAGTAGCGCGCGACGACAGCGTCATACAAAGACTTAGCAGTCTTGTACTGGCTAAAGTGCGCGCGCTCAGCAGACGGCAGGTGACTACGAACAGCAAGGCGAGCAACAGCGTCATGAGTAGTCCACTGCGAGCGAACCGTACTGTCAGCAGTGGCAGCAGGTGCAACAGAGGCGCCGGACGTGTGATCGAAAAGCGAGACTCCGTCCCTAGAGTCGCACTGAAGAAAGAGCTGCAGATCATCTACCCAAACGTCGAAATCGACCGCACGACCCTCAGCATCGAAGGTAAGAACAGTAGGACTAGCCATGGGTCAGTAGCAGCAGTAGTAGCAGTAGCAGTAGGAGGAGCGCGGGCACGGTAGCACCGCGCAGTAGGGCAGGGCGGCGCGGTCCAGCAGAGCGGCGCGGCTTGGCAGGGCGGCGCGGCTCGGCAGGGCGGCGCGGCTCGGCTGGGCGGCGCGGCTCGGCTGGGCGGCGCGGCGCGGCTGGGCTGCGCGGCGCAGCAGGCAGGCGGGCGCGGCGGCGCGCTTAGCAGGGCGGGTGCTTACCAGGGCGGGTGCAGGGCAGGGCCGCAACGGGCGGTTAGGTCAGGGCCGCAACGGGGCGGCTGTAGGGCAGGGCCGCGACGAGGTGGCGGCAGAGCAGGGCCGCGACGAGGCGGCAGCAGGGCAGGGCCGCGACAAGGCGGCTGCAGGGCAGAGCCGCGACGGGGCGGCGGTAGAGCAGGGCCGCGACGAGCGGCTGAGGGCAGGGCCGCGACGGGTGGCGGCAGGGCAGGGCCGCGACGGGCGGCGAGGTCAGGGCCGCGACGGGGGGCGGCAGGGCAGGGCCGCGACGGGCGGCTAGGTGAGGCTGCGACGGGCGGCTAGGTCAGGCCGCGACGGGCGGCGACAGGGCAGGGCCGCGACGGGCGGCTAGGTCAGGGCCGCGACGGGCCGTTAGGGCAGGGCCGCGACGGGCTGGGAGGGCAGGGCCGCTACGGGAGGCAGTAGGGCAGGGCGCGCGACGGCGCAGGCGAGGCAGGCGCGAGGCGCGCTTCGGGCAGGGCAGGAAAACAAATCGTGGTGGGCCCTAAAAAAAAAAAACACGTTCCCACTAGGGAACCTGCTCTGAAACCATGTTACAAAGTAAGAATCAGGAATGGCTGCATTGATGGGATTGTGGGTAAAAGTACTAACCCTAACATTAGGTTGTACCCTATACAGGCTACCCCACTATAGCCTACACAGACTATAGCATATGAGTTTGACAAAAACCACACTCAAGCCTGGCACGCAACCGACTGTTCGTTTACAGTGGTGGCTGACTCAGCCTGAACTTGCGGAGCTGCGGAGTCAACTTAACGGACTGTTGGAGAAAAGGTTCATCAGACCCAGTACGTCACCCTTCACGGCACCAATCGTGTTCACGCCGAAAAAAGGACGGCGGCATTGGCATGTGCATCGACTATTGTGCGCACAACCGGGTTACAATCAAGGGTTACAATCAAGTCTCACTATCCCATACCACGCATGACGACCTCCTCAACCAACTTCGCGGCGCTCGCTACTTCTCGAAGAATGACTTACGCGGCGGTTACCACCAGATCAGGGTCTTCCGAACCCACTGCGGCAGTTACGAGTTCACCGTGATGCCCTTTGGCCTCACGATCGCGCCTTTGACATTTCATCTAGCCAAGAACAGGGTGTTTCGCGAACTACTTGACAAGTGCGTTATTGTCTACTTGGACGATAATTTGATTTTTAGCAGGACACGTGAGAAACACCTCCGTGACCTTAACCCAGTGTTTGAACGGCTCTAGGACAACCGGCTCATAATTGTGCGGGTGTTTTAAGTAGGAGTTGAAGTTTTTTCGGCACGTAATCTCGCGTGATGGCATTAAAATCGACCCGAAGAAGATCCAGACCATCCAGGAGTGGAAAGCACCAACTAATGCCACGGGACTTCAATCTTTTCTGGGGTTTGTGAATTACGTCTGGCGGTTTATCACGAATATGGCAGGGATAACCGACCCACTGACCGACCTGCTATACAAGGACAAGACTTTTGTGTGGGGGGAGGAAGTTGAGGCGGCTTTTCAGGAGTTGAATTTTTTGCTGGGGTCCACTCCAGTTCTGGGCATCGCCGACCCATTGAAGCCGTTAGAAGTCATCACCGACGCTTCAGATTTCGCCATCGGTGCTGTACTGCTCCAAGATTTCGGCAACGGCTTACAGCCGATCGCCTATGAGTCAGGCAAATTGCAGGCAGTCGAGCGCAACTACCCGATCCACGAGAAGGAAATGCTCCCCATTGTCCACGCGTTCAAGCTATGGCGCTGCTACCTGACTGGCGCCGACGTCACTATTCGCACATACCACAAATCGCTGTAGTACCTATGCGCGCAACCCAGCCTCTACCCGCGAAAAAACCGGTGGCTCGACTACATGGAGTCACATTTTCACTACCGCATCATCTGCAAAAGTTGGGCGAATAATATCGCCGATGCCTTAACCCGACCCATAGTCCAGTACTGATCACCCAGTCGAACCCGCTGCTTACGGGAGAGGAGTGGAGAGCGGGGTGTGGCGCAGAGGGCGGATTCGGAGATGGTTGCTCGAGCGCGAAGCAACGACTGGCACTGCCGCCACTCTGGTCTTAGTCCAAAAATGACTATGGAGACAAACATGTCGTCAGGGACGTTTCCGCCACACTTCTTGAACTGGTCGCGCAGATTTCGGCACCGATTAATACTCGGTCCCGCTTTCTCCCCTTAAGTCATTTTCACTGATGTCAGTTAGCTGAGCAGGCGACTCATGGTTACTGGATCTGTTGCCATGTATGAATTGCGCAGGTGCTCCCAAGACACTTGCGCGGGAGCCCACTCCGTCTTGAAGGAACGGATGCCAAGCTGCTCGACAGGGGAGAGATTTCGGAAAAGAGCAGTGTATGTGAGGAGGGACTCGTGGTAGTACTGGTAAGCTCCCGGAGAGTTCCTTTCGTTGGAAAAGGTAAGCTCCCGTCGTAGTACATCCAGATCTGCGCGGTCGTTACGAGGAGTTCAAACTCGAAGCTCCACGTGTAAAAATCTTTTCCATCGAATGGAGTTCAAGTCTTTAGCTTTGATGTCAGATCGAACTTTGTTTGCATGGTTGCTATTGCTTCTGACTGTGCGCGTTGCTGACTGTCGTGCGCAGGAGCTAAAGCTTGACTATTGTCAAATGTGAAAGACCTCTTGGAGTTGACGCGACGGTCTTCTCCCAGGAGAGGTAGTCCAGCAACTCCTCTGGCATAGCTTGATCCATCGACGCTCATCGCTTGATGGCTCTCAAGAGCGTTGATGCGAGCAACGAGTTGCTCAACGATGGCGGCGCTAACGGAGGTCACCGCTGATGGCGCATTAGTTGTTGCTGATGGTGGGCCTGGAGAGTCTGCAGAAGCTTTTCCTTCAGGAGCCATAGTGATGCAGACTTGTAACAAGTTATTATAATGGATAAGTTAATAAAGGGTTGTTCTGGGAAGAACAAGAACTTGGCAGGTCTTATAATCCACTCTAGCTCTCATACCATGTTGATATAACCAAGAATCGTAGTGGATAGGTTAAGTCTAGCCAAGTTGTGAGAAGAAAGTGAAGTCTTTGTAATGACCTTGTTAATCATAGTTGAAAGAGAACAAGATAATAAATATAGAAATACAAAGAGTTTAAATAGCAATCCTAGCTAGCCATGTACTCTGAGGGGTACATTCCCTTATTAACTGCATTGCATTGCTACAGTAACCGCGACTATTACTCTACTCGACAGTTACCAGGTTGCATCGTGTAACCTCCGAGTACGGTTACTGGGCAGTCAACAGTCGCGACCACCTGCGACTGTTGACCTTCGAGTGGCTTTCAGACTGCCGTGTGCTCTATATGAGCTTAACACGATACTGTTACATGTGCGCTGCCTCGTTATGAAGCGATGCGCTAGGAGAAGCCTTCGGGAATGTTATAATAACCATCGGTTATTCCAACATTCATCTATACTCATTCATTCATTGCATAAACAATTCATGTCTGCGGGTCTTCAAAAGTTTGGTCAGCCTATCATTTCCCATAAGGTTCTTTGCGCACTCAGTCAGTGTGTTCACTGGAACTGGATTTCATGGAATTGATCTTTTTTTTATATATACACAGATTGTGTTGTCTTCATGTGATAGCTGTATGACTTAAATGCTAGGCTATTGACTTCCCCCCCATGCTAGGCAGGGGATGCGGTAGCCTAGTTTTTTAGGCCTTATAACTATCACGCATTCCTATCATGGACTGGCATGCATACAGCAGTAACATATACCGTACTGGTATGCATTATACTATGCATAATATTCATGCATTATGCAATCATTATTTAAATTCATCTTACTAATATTCATACATACAGTAATATAATGTTGTACATGCATTACAGGATAAACATCTATATGATCACAACATTTTAACACACAAAAAGAGACGTAGCCACATACGTACCACAAGAAGTATAGTACCTTAGTCATTGAAGGCAATCTCATTGTTTTTTATTCATAATTGAAAAAAAAAAAAAATCGGCTGGATCGATTGTAATAGGTTGCTCCGCATTGTCCTCAGATATTATCCGCAGGAGCGCTAAGTGTTCGGCTCGTGGCAGAGCAAACTCTCGAGCATTGGAAGTTCTTGAGCCATCGCGTGCGACTGACGACGGCCGGACGCCACGTCAAACTATTCATTTGTGGCTTGATCGGACCAGTGATGATGACAGATGGGTCACTCTTGACTCGCTTCAGGGACACTCGCTATTCCGGGGCTGTCTTTCTCACAGACGCATGCCTGATATGGACTACATTTCTTAAAAGGGGGGGTGGTGTAAGGAATTCTTTTTTATTTCTTAATGAGTTAACGCTATGACGGGTACAGCTCCAACTTTTTGGAAGTCCAGGCTTGACTAGATGACCTCGCCCTCCAAGGCTGACCAACTTGTCTTGCTTGTCTTGTACTCTTGCATCTTCTATATTTGCTATATCCCTGTATGTGGACTGGTCTTGTGGCCTTGTGATCTTGAGATCCACCCCAAGATTTGGTTTGTTCTTGTGGCCTGGTCTTGTGACCGTCGCTTTTTGTTTAGGTTTAGTCTAGGTGTTCTACATTATGTTCCACTTGTGCTAGAACTATTGCTAGGGTTTGCTATATCTTGCTTGTTTCTTGTTTCCTTAGTCATTCATTCTCGTGTTCACTTGGTTGCCGCGTGAACAACAGCCTTGCGAGAGCGCTTCGAGCATGCATCTGCCTCGGAACACGCTCGCATGGACCTGCGTGCCTGGTCGCAGTTGGCTTCTGTTGAAGACTACACGACATCATTTATGGCGCTTGCTGATCAAGTGGACGGCATGGCGGAATCGGAGCGGTTGGATAAATACATCATCGGCCTCAAGTACGAGGTCCGCCGAAGCTGCCCGACGACGTTTCTGGAAGCTGTACAATTGGCCGAGTCCACCGATGCGTTGATGCAGTGGGCGAGATCAAGTTCTCGGGCCATAATTAACAGAGTCCACGCACCCGACTGCCCTTTCACAGGGTTGTGTTATAAATGCGGGAAGCCGGGTCACATGTCTAGAGACTGCCCTGACACGACGCCGTGGAAGAGGAACGACGGGAAAGAGCAGGGAAATGGGAAGAGTTAGTAACCGACTGGCTTCTTACTAGCTGTGCTCTGTTGCTCGAACTCCAACATCCCCACCAAGCCGTGGTTCCGATTCATGCAATTGATCGCACCTGACCAAATAATAGAGATAATCACCTGGATCACCCTGTGCTGGTTGTCGCGACAAGCACGAGGGGCTGATTACATTGCCCGCGTAGACTCCGGACGACATCGAGTCTACATGCGTCAATGCAATGTGCATTACACGTCACTTCAACAAGGGTGCGCAGCTGTACGCCGTTCATCAGCCGATACAGACGGAACCGACATCAAGAAATTGTGTGCAACTGTACTGCCCAAGTTGGCACAGCTGATTCGGCAGTACCCGGATATCTTCCCCGACGACCTGCCATCTGGACTGCCACCCGAACGCCCCAAGGACCATAAAACCACACTCGAGCTTGGCACGCAACCGACTGTTCGTTTACAGTGGTGGCTGACTCAGCCTGAACTTGCGGAGCTGCGGAGTCAACTTAACAGACTGTTGGAGAAAGGGTTCATCAGACCCAGTACGTCACCCTTCACGGCACCAATCGTGTTCACGCCGAAAAAAGGATGGCGGCATTGGCATGTGCATCGACTATTGTGTGCACAACCGGGTTACAATCAAGGGTTACAATCAAGTCTCACTATCCCATACCACGCATGACGACCTCCTCAACCAACTTCGCGGCGCTCGCTACTTCTCGAAGAATGACTTACGCGGCGGTTACCACCAGATCAGGGTTTTCCGAACCCACTGCGACAGTTACGAGTTCACCGTAATGCCCTTTGGCCTCACGATCGCGCCTTCGACATTTCATCTGGCAATGAACAGGGTGTTTCGCGAACTACTTGACAAGTGCATTATTGTCTATTTGGACGATAATTTGATTTTTAGCAGGACACGTGAGCAACACCTCCGTGACCTTAACCTAGTGTTTGAACGGCTCTAGGACAACCGGCTCATAACTGTGCGGGTTTTTTAAGTAGGAGTTGAAGTTGTTAAAGTTTAGAAGAAAGAAGAGGATTGCACTAGCAAGAATGAGGATACAAATAGCAAACCCTAGAAGGGTTGTACTCGCTATAGAGCACCCCACTACAGGCTAGAGCATAAGATAACATTCTGACACACCCCCATAGCCAAAGTGGGGTGTAATCAGCAGAGTAAGCAAAGGAGTACAAGCTCAGGGTGGATCACAATGTCACCACACATTCTGAGCACAAGTTCAAGAAGCAATAGTTTAAGTTCACAATTATGAGCAAAGCTAGTGGTAGTCACAACGGGCAAGTGAGGAGGAGGAGAGAGAGTGAGAGGAGAGGAGATAGGAGGCGACGGCTGAAGCTGCAGACACACAGGCAACAGGAGGCAGACTGGCACAGCGGCTACCGGACGAAGTCCCCGGAATACAGGAGTAACAGGCCCCGCGGCTAAAGTAGCGGCAGACGAGCAACGGACCCACGGGCGGCTGGCACAGCTGGCTACGACTGGGCTACCGGACGAAGTCCCCGGAATACAGGTGCTGCTGGCGACACGACGGCAACCTCCATTCAGCTTCCCCAAACTATCCCACTCCCCCCTGGCACATACCCGCTGCTACACCGCTAGCTCCACTCCCCCTTCACCCCCCCTTAGTACCACTCCACCGGCTCCAACACGTCCACCCCCCCTCAGCGGCAGCTGCAGCACAGGGAGACGGAGGAGGAGGAGGAGCAGGGAACAGTACACAGTGGGTGCACCCCCATACCCCGCACCCCCAAACCCTAATACAGGAGAATGGGGAGTAGGAGGGGTGGGGCACGAGTAGAAGCGCTGGGGGACAGTAGGGAGGGCAGTGGCAGCAAGGAGCGGGCCCACCACGGGCCTGGTAGGGTCGCCCGAACCGCGCGTAGGCGGCCTGAGCCGCGCGCGGGCCTGGCGCCGCCCGTACGGGCCGCGCGCGGGCCTGGCGCAGCCCGTACGGGTGGCGCGCGGGCCTGGCGCAGCCCGTACGGGTCGCGCGCGGGCCTGGCGCAGCCCGTACGGGTCGCGCGCTGGCCTGGCGCAGCCCGTACGGGTCGCGCGCTGCCTGTACGGGCCGCGCGCAGGCCACGACGGGCGACGGGGGGCGACGAACGGGTCCCCGTCGCCCGTCGCGGCGCCTCCCGACGGCGACGCGACGGTTGACGGGGCCGAAGCCCGCCGCGCGCCTCGGGGCGCACAGCGGGCAGAGAACCGCCGCGCGCCTCGGGGCGCACGGCGGGCAGAAAACCGCCGCGCGCCTCGGGGCGCACGGCGGGAAGAAAACCGCCGCGCGCCTCGGGGCGCACGGCGGGAAGAAAACTGCCACACGCCACGGGGCGTGCGGCACCGAGTGTAGTGGTAGGAGTTGCAGCGGAAGCTAGGAGGTGGTAAGCCCACCCACAGGATCGATCCAAGGGGATCGACCTGCTCTGATAGCATGTTAAAGTTTAGAAGAAAGAAGAGGATTGCACTAGCAAGAATGAGGATACAAATAGCAAACCCTAGAAGGGTTGTACTCGCTATAGAGCACCCCACTACAGGCTAGAGCATAAGATAACATTCTGACAGAAGTTTGTTTGGCACCTTATCTCGCGCAACGGCATTAAAATCGACCCGAAGAAGATCCAGGCCATCCAGGAGTGGAAAGCACCAACTAATGCCACGGGACTTCAACCTTTTCTGGGGTTTGTGAATTACGTCTGGCGGTTTATCACGAATATGGCAGGGATAACCGACCCACTTACCTGTTGACCACTATTTGGGATCTAGAGGCTCTATATGCACCTTTAATTCACACTAGGTAGTCCCCACGGGGTCACCTCCAAGGGTCCTCGGGTGCCTGGCAAAGCCAGCCCCTAACCAAGGGTCCGTGTTTGTAGAGGGAGTTCCCTAAGTGTAAAAATCGACGGCGTGCACTAGAGCGATAACGATTGATCGGTGCGTGTGCAAAATAGCTCCTCGCGTCAATACGTCGATAGAGCAATTTTCATTCACCAAAAGGTTGATGACAAACAAAGACAAGCAAAGATTTATACTAACCCACCAAAAGCAAAAGCAACCAGCCCACGAAAATGACAACTAGAACCATACTTCGAATTGCCAACTTTCTCCATGCGAAACCAGTGGCAACATGCTCGCCCACACTTTATTCTATGGGCCATACTTGCTCTCGAACGCTCGTGAAGGCTCGTGGCGTTTCGTGGCGACAGCTCGTGACAGCTCATGAAATCACCTGAAGAAATCGCGCAGTTACGCGACGGAATTACGAAGTAGCCGAAATCACTCTCTCACAATTCGCACCAGCTTCGAATGTAAATCGCGCGGTTCACGAAACACTCCGTGGCAAATTCTCCTCGGCAAATGAAGACAAACAGCTCGAGGGTCCCACAATTCAATTGTGGACCCACGCGCATTCGTCCTTTCCCACGCGCCACCTCACTGCCACACTTGCGCTTGTGGCGAGGAATTCAATTGCGGCCTCAGGCCGCCCGTGTGCCTTGACTGGCACACTCCCATGATTGCGCAACATGCACAACAGTTCTCGGGCTCATGGCCTCGAGCCTTGACTTCCTCGCTAGGGGCGAAATCCCCTAAGCCTTATAAACAAACACGGAAGTACAAACGAACTCTTTAAAGCAATTAAAAACGCAACTCCCAAACTTCACCTGAAACCCACGAACTTGCACGAAATCACATGAACGTTTCACTAACAGACTCATTATCATTCACGACACTTTCACGAACACTCGTGACTCGCAGAACACACGAAATAACGTGAACACATACAAAATCTTGGACTTTCTCGCGCTCACTCTCGAACACCCGTAAACACTTATGAACTCTCACAAATGCAACCCTTCACAACAACGCTCATAACTCACGAACCGTCGAGGCGATTCACAAACCGGAAATGCTCAAACGTAAAGCACAGAAATGCGCAACTCACACAGAACCAATTACCTTCGAACCAAAAACTTCATTTACCTTCACCGTCGGCGAATAGGCGGTAGGTTGACGTGCAAACCACATTTTGCACTCAATATGACCGACCTGCTATACAAGGACAAGACTTTTGTGTGGGGGGAGGAAGTTGAGGCGGCTTTTCAGGAGTTGAAGATTTTGCTGGGGTCCACTCCGGTTCTGGGCATCGCCGACCCATTTAAGCCGTTAGAAGTCATCACCTACGCTTCAGATTTCGCCATCGGTGCTGTACTGCTCCAAGATTTCGGCAACGGCTTACAGCCGGTCGCCTATGAGTCAGGCAAATTGCAGGCAGTCGAGCGCAACTACCCGATCCACGACAAGGAAATGCTCCCCATTGTCCACGCGTTCAAGCTATGGCGCTGCTACCTGACGGGCGCCGACGTCACTATTCGCACATACCACAAATCGCAGTTTTACCTACGCGCGCAACCCAGCCTCTACCCGCGACAAAACCGGTGGCTCGACTACATGGAGTCAAATTTTCACTACTGCATCATCTGCAAAAAATGGGCGAATAACATCGCTCATGCCTTAACCCGACCCTTAGTCCAGTACTGATCACCCAGTCGAACCCGCTGCTTACGGGACTATTCACCCACGGCTACACGGCGGATTCATTCTTCGCGACGGGAAGTCACCAGCAAGCAACGATGCCGAAAGGGGACCATTACCTAAAAGCCGGAACTGAACGGATCTAGGTACCCGTGTCCGAAGACCAGTACCGGGGATGCCCGATTGATCCAAGGGAAGGGTTACATGCTCGCTGGTCTGGGGGGGTTATGGGCGCACTGGCCCGCTACTTAACAAGCTCTTTTATCCCAGTGGTCTAGTGACTGAGATTCTGACATGGTATCAGAGCGAAGGTCTCGGCTTCGAATCCCCATGGGTGCACATGCTGGCGCTGCCGCTGTGGCGTGTCCCATGTGAGGGGGGGTGTAAGAAGACCAGCACTGGGGATGCTCGATTGATCTTAGCGAAGGGTTACAGGCTCGCTGATCTGGGGGATTATGGGCGCACTGACCCTCTACTTAAGAAGCCTTTTATCCCAGTGGTCTAGTGGCTGAGATTTTGACATGCTATCAGAGCGAAGGTCTCGGGTTCGAATCCCCATGTGTGCACATGCTGGCGATGCCGCTGTGCCGTGTCCTAGGGCATCCTTGTGAGGGGGGTTGTCCGAAGACCAGCACCGGGGATGCCCGATCGATCCTAGGGAAGGGTTACAGGCTCGCTGGTCTGGGGGGTTATGGGCGCACTGACCCGCTACTAAACAAGCCTCGTGCATCGTAACGCGCCTTGAAGACAGGCGGAGAACCCAGCGGCCGCTTCACCCTGAAAATCCACATGCCATCGACTATGTTCGCCCCACGTGGGGGAACCTCGTCGACGTAGGTGCCTGTGGACTACCAGGATGCCATCTCTTCGTCCATGGCTGTCTGCCACTGAGAGGAGTAGGGACCCGAAATCGCCTCTGCGTAAGAGCGCGGGGTCGGGATGTCTGGTGCATCCGGGTCTCCCTCAGGTGCAATCAGCATGGACACGAGATGAGGTACAGCACCTGCAAAACACTCAAAGTCCTCCTGCCTGTCCTCAAGGACGTCCGTGCCAAGAGCACACTCACCCCCGACGGACGGAGGACAGATAGACCCAGACTCAGCAACAAGACTAGCGGCGTAGTCGAGGCGACAGGCTGCAGCAAAAACAACAAGCTCAGCAACTAGGGCAGACGCAGCAGTGGACTCAAACGAAGGGCCAGAGACAACAGTGGCTAGAAGACATGTGACAGTAGGACTGGCAGCACGAGCAAGGTCAGACGGCGGGTCAGGAACCTCAGGAAGAGAGGACGCAGGAGGAGACGGCAGAGGGACACGCTGTGGAACAGAGAAAGGACGAAGTGCCATCTGGTGCGTGCCAGGGACAGGAGGAGGACGCTGACGCGGAGCACGACGACCAGTGCGAAAAGCGCGAACAGGCGACGCAGGACGAGACGCAGGCTCACGACGCTCTGCAAGACCTCCTGTCTGCTCAGTGTAAGGAGAAGGAGCAGGCAGTGGGGAGGCTGGCTGTAACTGCGACTGCGACTGGTCAGGCGGTGGACACAGGAAGGGAGGAGTAAGGCCAGTAGAAGACGGGAGACCAAGAACCTGCTGAAGCAGTGGAACGAAGTACGGTCGCGGCCGCACAGTGCCTCCAGAACCAACACCGACAGCACTAGCATCCCCAGGGCTAGCACCTCCAGCTCCAGAGACTCCAGCTCCAACGCCAGCAGCACCACCAGCTCCAGCTCCAGTGCCTCTAGCTCCAACGCCTCCAGTACCTCCAGCAGCTCCAGCTCCAGCACCTCCAGCTTCAATGCCTGCAGTACCTCCAGTACCAGCAGCTCCAGTACCTCCAGTTCGAGCACCTCCAGGACCAGCGGCTCCAGCACCCACAGTAGCTCCAGCTCCAGCGCCTCCAGCTCCAACGCCTGCAGCACCTCCAGCTCCAGCAGCTCCAGTACCTCCAGCTCCAACGCCTGCAGCACCTCCAGCTCCAGCAGCTCTAGTACCTCCAGTACGAGCACCTCCGGGACCAGCGGCTCCAGCACCTCCAGCATTTCCAGCTCCAGCGTCTCCAGCTCCAACGCCTGCAGTACCTCCAGCTCCAGCAGCTCCAGTACCTCCAGTACGAGCACCTCCTGGACCAGCAGCTCCAGTGCCTCCAGCTCCAGGGCCTCCAGCGGCAGGCCCCCCAGCTCCAGGGCCTCCAGCGGCAGGCCCCCCAGCTCCAGCAGCGCCACTCCTAAGGCTCCAACGCCGAGCAAACCACTCGTGCAGCTGCGGTGGAGAGAGAGGCTCCCGTCGTGACGAGGCACCTGTAGGACCTCCAGGCTCAGCACCCCTAGGCTCCGCACGCTCAGGCTCAGCACCCCCAGGCTCCGCACGCTCAGGCTCAGCACCCCCAGGCTCCGCACCCTCAGACTCAGCAACCCTAGGCTCAGCACCCCCAGGCTCCGCACGCTCAGGCTCAGCACCCCCAGACGCAGCACCCCTAGCAGCACCACCTCCAGCAGCACCGGAGTCTTCAGCGACCTTGACAGGCTCGACAGGGTCTACCTGAGACACACCTAAGGGAGCAGGACCCTGAGGGGGGAGGGGGTCTACCGGAGGAGGACCTGGTGCGAGAAAGAGCGGCGGGGGGGGGAGAGGCGCAGTGCGGTAGGGGAAGAGACTCGTCAAACGTGACGTCCTGAGAGGGCAGGACATGGCGCGAGGTGGGGTGGTAACATTGCCAGCCAGGCGCGTCAGGGGGAAAGCCAAGGAAGACGCAGGGAATGGCGCGGGAGGAGAGCTTGTCCGCGGACGTATCGCGGACAAAGGCACGAGAGCCCCAGACCCGGAACACCGACGCATCGCCAACCTTCCCCGTCCAACGCAGTGTAGGCGAGGTCTCCGGCAAGGAGACACGGGGCCAGAGGTTGAGCTGATGCGCAGCGTACCGGACCGCAAACGGCCACAGAAAATGGGGGGCAGCCGCATGGATCATGGAGGTACGAGCGACCTCCATGACTAAGCCAATGCGGCGCTCAGCAACCCCATTCTGCTGCGGAGAGGCCGGAAGCGTGAACGACTGGCGAATGCCCTCCCCACGCAAGAGGTCGGAGGAAAACTCACCACCTCTGTCAGAGTGCAGACGCATGACTGGAAGGTCCGTTTGGAACCGCTCGCGGAGCTGGAGACGGACAGCGCGGATCCAAGGGATCAAAACATCAGGGACCTCCCCCTTGGTGCGCAAGGGGAAGACCGTGGTGTAACGCGAGTAGTCGTCAACAACCAGCAGAAAGTAGCGCTTGCGGCCCTGTCCACGGACGCGGGCTGGGCCCCACACGTCCATGTGAAGAGTCTGCAGGGGAGCAGTCGTCGGAGGAAACGAGGAGGAGTGAGGAGCGGCGCACTGCCGCCCCTCGACACAGGGAAGGCAGGGAGGAGCAGGCGAGGGTGGGAGGGGAGGCAGAGACCTGGGAAGACCAGAGACAAGGAGACGGGAGTGCATGCCACGGAGGCGTGGCACGGAGGGGTGACCAAGGAGGTGGTGCCAAAGGAGCGTCTGGTGTGACAGGGCGAGACACGAGCAGGGGGGCGCTAGCTGACCTGACGCAGACGCAGACGCATCTACCTGAGGAGGCTCAGTAGTCAGTGTGTACACACTCGACCCAGGCCGACGGGTGAACGTGGCCAGGTGACGGCCAGTCCGGGAGCACGTACAGATCGCCACACGCTGTCCGCCAGGGGTGAAGGTATCAACCCATTCATCGGCGTTGCTCACCAAGTTCGTAGAGAACGAGGGGATGTGAAGACCTGACAGTGAGCCAGACGGAACCGCCGGACACGGGAGAACAGTGGAGGAATGTGCAAGGACTGGGCCCCCAGAGGGGTCAGCCAGAGAGACTGCAACAGGTGCAGGGAGTGGTGTGACTGTGGTATTGTTGCGAAAGAAACAGCGGGAAGCACCTGAGTCAAGCGTGAAGGTGTGCAAGGCCGCAGCAGGCGCAGTACCAGAGAGCGCAGACTCACTAGCACCTAGAGCAGCAGCCTCTATACCTGGGTCGGGCGGCATACACAGGTAACAGTCGCCCTCAGCACTAACAGTCAATGCATACATGGCAGCAAGGATAGCATCATAATCAAGAGCAAAGATATCCACACCCTGCCTAAGCAGCTCTGCCCAGCGGGGGAGCTCAGTGGCGTCGGGAAACTCTGCGCGAAAGGCGTCGTCAAGACGGGAGAAGCAGCGGTGATGTGTGTGAAACTTCCCGCATGTCTGACCAGAGCGGTCACCTGTGCGAATGACATACGGGCAGCGACCACTACCCCCACCCGCCCCACGCTGAGCAAACCACTCACGAAGCTCCTGGGGCGAAGGGGTCTCACACTGACGCTGCTGCTGCTGCCTCTGACCACCGCCAAAGCCTCCCCTCTGACTGGTACCACCCTGGCCGCCACCACTGCCGCCGCCTCCACTCCCACTGCCGCCACCACTGCCGCCGCCACCACTCCCACTGCCGCCACCCCCTCCGCCACCTACACCTCCACCCCCACCACCACTCCCTCCGCCACCACCGCCACCTCCACCGCCTCCACCGCCCCCACCACCGCCTCCACCGCTGCCACCTCCACCACCCCTGCCTCCCTTGCCCCTGCCGCTGCGGCGCCTCCCACTAGGAGCAGACGCAGCTCCTACCTCCTCAGCACGAAGGTAGTCAACAGCTGCAGTAGAGGCGACTGAGGGGACAAGGGGGGAGGGCGAACACCCCTCAAAGAAGGGAGTGCGAGGTGTGCCACGAGAAGCGCCTACAGCGCCTATGCTAGTCTCAGCTGCAAGGAGGTGCTTCTCGAGCAGGTCGACAGTGAGGTCTGTGGGGTCAAGGGCGAGAAGGAGGTCCCTGACTGCACTAAGAGAGTCAGGGAGGCAGGTGACTATGAAGTAGAGAGTGATGTGCATGGAAGGAGGGTTCTTGGCTAGAAACTCGGCGGGAAGAGCTGCGCGGTAGCGAGTGTGACTAGTGCGAAGGTGAGTGA
This sequence comes from Closterium sp. Naga37s-1, assembly GCA_947471745.1. Classification (NCBI taxonomy): domain Eukaryota; kingdom Viridiplantae; phylum Streptophyta; class Zygnematophyceae; order Desmidiales; family Closteriaceae; genus Closterium; species Closterium sp. Naga37s-1. Next base: position 1,837,228 of record CANJKZ010000363.1, read on the forward strand.
CGAGGTCGGCGACTGTGGCAAAGGCGGACAGCTCGGGGAACAGGTAGGGCAGTAGAAGGCGGCCTAGAGCAGCTGTGGCCGGGGAGGAGTAACGAGCGACTACAGCGTCGTACAGGGCTCTAGTTGTCTTGTGCTGGCCAAAGTGAGCGCGTTCGGCTAACGGCAGATGGTTGCGAATGGCTAGGCGAGCAGCAGCGTCACGGTTAAGCCACTGTGAGCGAGTCGCACTGTCAGCTGTGGCGGCAGTGGCGAGAGAGGCTCCAGACGTGAGGTCAAACAGCGAAACACCGTCCCTAGCGTCGCTCAGTAAGTACAGCTGTAAGTCATCGAGCCACGCATCGAACTCTATCAGGCGGCCCTCCGGATCGAAGGTGAGGACGCTGAGAGTTGCCATAGCGGGCAGAGAAGTCGTGCGCGCTAGCAGCAGGGCAGCACGCAGGTAGGGCAAGGCAGGGCGGCGGCCAGCAGGGCGGCGTACAGGCAGATCAGGGCAGGGCGGCAGCCAGCAGGGCGGCACGCGGGCAGGGCAGGGCGGCGCGGCGGCTAGCGGCGCTCAGGCAGGGCGGCGTGGCGGCTAGTGGCGCGCGGGCAGGGCAGGGCGGCGCGGCGGCGAGCGGCGCGCGGGCAGGGCAGGGCGGCGCGGCGGCGAGTGGCGCGCAGGCAGGGCGGCGCGGCGGCGAGCGGCGCGCGGGCAGGGCAGGGCGCGCGGCAGTGAGCAGCACGCGGGCAGGGCGGCGGCGCTGAGGCGAGCGGCGCGCGGGCAGGGCGGCGCGGCAGCGAGCGGCGCGCGGGCAGGGCAGGGCGGCGGCGAGCGGCGCGCGGGCAGAGCAGGGCGCGCGGCGGCGAGCGGCGCATGGGCAGGACGGCGCGGCGGCGAGCGGCGTGCTGGCAGGGCAGGGCGCGTGGCGGCGGCGAGCGGCGCGCGGGCAGGGCGTGCGCGGGCGGCGCGACGCAGGGCAGGGCGTGCGCGGGCAGCGCGACGCAGGGCAGGGCGTGCGCGGGCGGCGCAACGCAAGGCAGGGCGTGCGCGGGGCAGCGCGACGCAGGGCAGGGCAGGGTAGGGCAGCCCGGCGCTAACAGGGCGGCGCGACGTGTGGGGTAGCGCGATTCGGTGGGCCCTAAAAAAATCGGTCCTAGGAGAGGACCTGCTCTGAAACCATGTCAGCAGAATGAACGAGAATGAATGAACTAGCAGCATGCAGGAGTATAAGTAGTAAACCCTAATTGGGTTGTACCCCATATGGGCTACCCCACTACAGCCTACACAACATGCAACATATAAGTTTGACACTTGTATCCCAGTGGTCTAGTGACTGAGATTTTGAAAACCCGCTTACCGCCTGCTGTGTGAATTGCTTATCCACGATAGCAACCTCTCCGGGCATTTCGAAGTTGACAAGACGCAGAAAATTCTGCACCGTCAGTATTATTGGCCTGATTCCTCTCTGACATGCACCGTTATGTGTCTTCATGCAGAGTATGCTTGGCCATGAAATCGACGCGTCAGCAACCAGCCGGCTTGCTGCAACCCCTCAAGCCACTAGAGCGAACATGGCAACAGGTGACAATGGATTTTCTCACGGGGCTACCAGCTGGCATGTCCGGCAAAGACGTTGTACTCGTCGTCGTCGATCGCCTCACGAAAATGGTACACTTTGCACCCTGTCGCACGACCATCACATGCGAAGAAACGGCGCGCCTTCTCATCTCGACCGTTGTCAGACTTCACGGGATCCCATCTGCGATCGTCAGCGCCCGCGACCCGAAGTTCACGTCGAAGTTCTGGAAGGAAACATGGCGCAGTACGGCACAAGGCTACGATTCTGATCGGCCTACCACCCGCAAAACGACAGACAGACCGAGCGGACCAATCAGACGATGGAGCACCTCATCCGTACGAACTGCCCCGACCCCGCTCACTGGGAACTTTTACTACCGATGCTGGAGTTCGCGAACAACTACGCCCCGTCCAGCACGACCAATCACTCGCCATTTTTCCTGAATTACGGTATCTACCCCGTAGTACCCACGGCGACATCGCCCGACAACCCGGTGCCACGGTCCCAACACTTTGTGACGGAACTACAAGCAATTTGTGCAACAGCCGTTGAGTCAATCAGGAAGGCGAATGCTACTGCTCGAAAATACTCCGATCTCGGTCGACGGTAAATCACTATGGTAGCAGGGCAACTAGTCCTACTCGACACCAAGAACCTTCGCCACGTGGATTTCTTGGTCCGTTGGACCGACCGCACCAGTGAAGACGACACCTGGGTGTCATCCGCCTCGCTTGAAGCACCTTCGCTTCTTCGTGATTATCTCGCGCGCAAGCGTGCTGCGGGTATTGACAACTTTTCTTAAGGTGGAGGGGGGGGTGTGGTAGTGTAAGGATTTTTTTTTCTTTGTCGGGGTTTACTGCTTCGCGTACAACCCCACTCCACACTTTCGGACTCGCACGATTGTGAAACTTTACTTAGGCTGACTTGCAAAAGCATCGTTATCATTTCGTATGGGTTGTAGTACGTCGTTCTCGTCTTATATATGTCTACATAATAGCATACACGAATGGGTGGGCGGGTGGGAAATTAGAAATACAATTTCAGAAATGAAAACGTGGGTGGGGACGAATGTCCCCACGTCCCTCTTTTGTAGGCAAAAGAGGGTGAGTAGCGCTTCGGCAAAATTTTAGAAAGTGTTACATTTCATTACACTTTAAAAAAAATATCATTTAAGCAGACATCAGGTCCACAGAAGTCAGCGAGAAAATAAGGCTGATTAGGGTTAAAAAGGCTGAGTTTCCAGTGCTGGGGAGAAAGTAAGGCTGATTTGTCACTTTTTTTTTTTTTGGGCTGATTTTCCAGCGTTTTTTACATTGTATGGGCTGATATTTCGGCTTTTGTAGAGGTGTACACTGACTGATCAGCGTTGTAACGGGTGTGTGGGCTGAAATCCCGGGTTGTACATAGCGATTCCGTTTGCGATCTCATTCTCCCGCCCACCCCGCCCTCTCCCGAGGCCCAGTCCACCCCCTTCCCCGCGCTCCCTCCCTCCCCTCGACTTCCAGCCTCACTCAATGTTTCTCTCACCTTTCGCTGCCCCAACACCCGCAGTTTCTGTCGGAAATCCCCGCCCTCCTCCCCCCCCCCCCCCCAAACAAATTATCGCTACACTGTACGCATCTTTTTTTTATATAGTGAAAGCTTATACCAGGAGTGTACAAGCAAAACACTTCAGTCGTAACTGAACTGTACGCATCTGGTACTGTACCGTACTTCTCTCGCCAATTCCCCCAGCGCTGCACCCTCATTTTCCCCCACCCTCGCTATTCCCTTTTCCCCACGACTGGCACTTTTTTACTCATCACTCCCTCGGTCTAAAAAGTCAAGCGCGGACGAGTTGCACCTCAAAGTGTGATTGGTCGGATTGAAGGGACCTTCTGCCGAGTGCAAACGAGAGCCTGAAGTTCGGAGTCAACGGATGCCAGCGAACAAAGGTTCAGCCTTTTTTCTAAAGGAAACACTGAAATTTCAGTTGTTTTTGTCAAGGCAACACTGATCGATCAGCCTTGAGCACGCTCCTAAGACTGACGATTCAGCCTATGCCAAAACGAATCTGAGGCCCTGGCAGACATCACCAAAACCGAGGCTCACTCGCGTCGTCTTCGGTTTTCCCTGGTCACTTTTAGACTTCTCATTCGGTTGTCGAAGAAGCTGTAGATCCTACAGCGATAATGCTCCGAAGACAGTTTTTCCTCGGTTTTGAAGTTCGAGGTGTTCCCCTGGGACAGGAGCTGCATTTTAGGACAACTGTGTCCCAGCCGACGCTGGAACAAAACTTTCGTCAGTCTCGACAGAGTGATTTGAGGGCGGGTCACGTTTAAAACGGTTAATGCGGGTGCGGCGTCAAAGCGCGATAAGAAAACGGTTCGCGTCGGTGAAACCGTTGTTGACGAACGGTTAATGCGGGTGCGGCATCACCAAATCGTCTTCAACCCGTTTTTAACGCACTGGACCGCATCGACGAACCAGGTACGTAAAACCGTTGTTGACTTCCGAACAATTTGAGGTTTTAGGGTGCACCCAAAACGGTTAATTTTATAATGAAAGGCGACCCTTCCGTTTCCCTATAATCACCACAACAGCGCTCCAGTGAAGCAGTTGAAGTGACTGTCAGATGGCGTGTCGAATCGTGCCCACACCTTTCTTCGTGTTTAGGTTCATGGTAGCTCAACAGTCGCCTTCTACAAATACCAGCACCAGCAATGTTATTTCCTCGCTCAAGTTCAGAGTTGGATTTGTTTTTCCGTCAGTCTCTATTTTGGTCACGTCTTGAAGATGAGTGCTAACAAGATGGTTCTCCAGGAGAGATCTGATAATTCTTCTCGAATTGGAGAGGGTGAGACCGACAAGGAGCACATGTCCACTGAGGGGCGTTGTAAATCACGCTCCCCAGTGAAACGCAAGTCTCGGGTTCTTAGCAGTTTGACCCGCGATGACATTGTGAGGGTAAGTATTCGTTGTTCGAAGGTCCTGCCGTGCTGATGCCGCCACCCGTATTAACACTCTACTGTTGTGTGCAGCTCTTTGACTTCCCGATCGAGACAGCCGCCAGATTAGTTGGGGTTGGAGAAACTGCATTGAAACGAAGATGTAGGGAGCTCGGCATCGTAAGGTGGAAGCACCGGACTCTGATGGGCTTTAGAAACATTTCGAGCTCATTGCAGGTGTGGCTTGGATTACTATTTTTGCGTGAATACTCGTGACCGAGCAGATCGCTAATTGCCGCGTTCGTCTGCCGCCAGATCCCATCGGAGGAGTTGACGCGATATTTTGAAGAAGACCCTAACTTAGAGCTGGGAGCTAATCTTTGTAAAGTTCGACAAAAGGTCTACAAAGAACGGCACCGGTCTAAACTCTGTGTGGTACGCAAAAACGCACAGTTTCGTTCCTTCTTCTCCACTCCCTCTCCCACTCCCTCTCTCTCCACTCCCTCACCCACTACCTCTCCCTCTCCAGTCCCTCCCCCTCTCCCTCCACTCCCTCTCCCTCTCCCTCGACTCCACTCCCTCTCCCTCTCACTCCCCTCCCACTCCCTCTCCCCATCCCTGCTCCTTCTCCCTCGACTCCCTCTCCCTCTCCCTCTCGTTTCCCTCCCACTCCCTCTTCCTCTCCCTCTCTCTTCCCTCCCTCTCTCTCCACTCCGTCTCCCTCTCCCTGTCTCCCTCCCTCTCCCTCCTCTCTCCCTCCCTCTCCATCCACTCCCTCTCCTCCTCTCTCCACTCCTCCTACTCCACCTCCCCTTCCTACCCCTTGCCATCATCCTTTCCTTTCTTGCACTTACTCGTGTCCGATTTCTTAATTGTTTTGTCCCTTCCGTTAATTTCTTACTTTCGTATCTCTGCATCTCGTGCTGTGTTTCGTTTGTTCCTTATATGTTTGATGGCTGTACTGTAGAACATACTGTCATATTGGCCCCCCTTCTCCCTCCCCTCCCCCTCCCCCCCCCCCCCCCCCCCCTCCTTCCCCACCCTCCCCCCGCCCCGTCGGGTTTTTGTTTTTGTTTTTGTTTTTTTTTTTTTACGGTAGGTTGGCCGTGCAGTGGATAGTCCTCAAGGAGAACGTCCAGAGACCAACGTCCCCCAAGAATTATGTCGGGAATGAGCATATTGTGCTGTGGTTTTCCTGAGAAGCCTGCTCATTGTGGGTGGTATGGTATAATGGTATGATGTAATGGCAAGGAAATTGTTGATCTTAGATGTTTAATACTGTATTCCACTGGATTCACGCCCCTAGGGGCCTGTAGGAACTTAAGTGGAAAGTTGGAGGAGTGGTGGCTCGAGGGCATGCCCTCAGGTTCACTTTTAGGAACGTTGATGCATCAGGGTCCCTGTGAAAAAAAGGCTGATTTTCAGTGTTCCTAAAAATAAAATGCCTGATTTTTCAGGGTTCTTAAAGAAGAAACTCTGATTTTCACCCACATGGAATCTTTGATATCATTACAGTCCTTACGAAACATGACAGCTCAGGGCCTCGAACCACAGACCTTACCTTCGACAGCAATTTCATTGAAACTTATGGTAATAAACGCTGCTGCGGCCGATGTGCTCTGCGAACGCCCGCACCACATCGTCCACCATGCGAAGCTCCGGGACTGCATCAGCGGCATCACGGGCAGTGAGGGCCTCCCTGTGCGATAAAACAAATACGTAAAAGAAATGTTAAGTTACCAATACTTTAAGACAGGAACAACATATAACAAGACGGTCAAACGCTTACCTATGCGCGATACAGTGGATTGATGCCAAGTGTGGAATGCGCATTCGCAGCCTTGTCAAGAAGGAATGGAGGAAGGGATTGACTAGGCAGAATTGGAGTACAAGTATGCAACCCTAATGTTGTGTACCCTCATAAGGCTAGCCCACTATAGCCTAACAAGATATAGCAATATAATTTTGACACACCCCCATAGGCGAAGTGGGGGATAGCAAGAACAACCAATGGTCACAAGACCAGTCAAGCAAAGAAGCAAAACAAAGCTCAGGGTGGATCACAAGATCACCACACATTCTGAGCACAAGCAAGCGGTCACAATGCCAGTTCACATGCAGAGTTTATAATAGCAATTGCAGTACACTGATCACAACCTAGCAAGTGCAAACATGCAGGTATACTCATATGTATAAGAGTACAGCAAGTGCAAGGCAATATCAAGAGACAAGCAGGTGAGGCAGGGTGGGCACAAGCCCAAGAGCAGTGCAGAAACGCTGATGATCACTAGACTTAAGGGCCTTGGTGAAGACATCAGCAGTGTTGGCCTGTGTGGCCATGTAAGCATGACGAAGCTGGCCACGCTGCTGCAGCTCTCGCGTGAGGAAGTAACGGAGAGCAATGTGCTTCATTCTGTGCTCCAGTCTCTGGTCCTGACACAAGGCAATCATGGCCTTGTTGTCGACGTACAGAACTGGAGGAGAACGGGGCCGCTCACCCAAGTCGGTCAGCAGGTACGTCAGCCAGCGGAGCTCCTGTGCAGCCATAGCCCCAGCGTAGATATCGGCCTCGCAGCTGGAACTAAGTACTGAAGACGAGCGAGTGGACCTCCACGAAACAGAACCAGCGCCCAGGCTGAAGCTGTACCCTTGTGTAGACCGGTGAGTCGTCTGGTCGTCAGCCCAAGAAGCGTCGGAGTGACCGGTAAGAACAACTGAACCCTGTCCTCCAAGCACAAGCCCCATGCCTGATGTACTGCACAAGTAACGCAGTACCCTCTTTGCAGCATCCCAGTGCACCTTTCGGTGCCTACCGGGAGCCACGTAGCGAGCTAGGAGGCTGAGAGGGTACGCGAGGTCAGGTCGTGTGCACATCATCAGGTACATGAGGCAACCCACAAGCTCTGGGTACGGACCATTCGGCTCTACGGACTCGTCCGAAGGTGGAGCTGAGAGCGAGTGGCCTGTAGACAGAGGAGTGGACAGTGGTGAGGACCACGTGAAGTCGAAGCGCTGAAGGACCTGCTGCACCATGTGTGACTGAGTGAGGGTGATGGTGCGGCGTGCTCTGTCCCGGGTGATCTGCAAGCCAAGATAGCTCACCCAGGTCAGTGCAGGTGTGTCTCTCCTGCAGCTCCGCCTTCACTAAGGCCAGAGCCTCAGTGTCAGCAGTAGCAAAAACCAAGTCGTCGACGTACACGAGAACGTAGTACGGCGGCAGAGCTGTGTCTGTACGCAGAAACAGCGAAGGGTCAGTAGTCGAGGGAGCGAAGCCAAGAGCCGCAAGTGTCGTCCTCAGTGTGTCGTGCCACTCACGGGCCGCCTGTCGCAGGCCGTGGACTGGTCGCCGAAGACTCCACTGGGTACCCTCAGGAAACGACCCAGTGAAGCCACGTGGGCGGCTCAACCAGATAGCCTCGTGAAGACTGCCCTGCAGGAAGGCTGTCGAGAAGTCGAGGGAGTGCAGCTCGTAGTCGCGCTGTGCTGCAACGTGCAGTAGCACCCGAAGTGTGGTCATGTTTGGGGTGGGGGAGAAGGTCTAGAAGAAGTCGACCCCCTCACGCTGACTGAAGTCTCGTGCAACGTAACGCGCCTTAAAGGCAGGCGGATAACCCGGCGGCCGCTTCACCCTGAAAATCCACATGCCATCGACTATGGGGGAACCTCGTCAACGTAGGTGCCAGTGGACTTCTAGGAAGCCATCTCTGCGTCCATGGCTATCTGCCACTAAGAGGGAGGGTGGAATCTCGCTGGAATCGTCTGGCACGGCAGAGTTTGAATATCCTGCCGGAGGGAGGATGTAAGACGGGGCGAACAGCGACAAATATGTTAGTGCTCTATGTAACAGAATAAAAAGAGGAATCAGCAGTCAGCCTAAGCACCGCACAAGCTGTCTGAATCAAGGAAAACGGAGCACAGCAATTGTAACAAGTGAAAATGAATGGTTGCTGGCTGTGGATGGAGTTTGAATGAGGGAGAGAGGAGCATCACGGTGCTGTGTCTCACGAGCAGATTGGCGAAAGTTTTGACGAAATTGGTTTGCGAGATCGTGCAAACCTGGAGATTTGACCACACCTGCGCTGTCACATCTGATTGTGACACCACAGGGCGTTTTTGACGCGTCAGCAGCGCCTTATCCAACAACTTCTCGCTATAGAACTGATCGTTATACCCACGATATTTTTTCTGATGCTAATTCAATATCCGCTTCAAGCAGGAACTTCTGTGGGTTCGCTGTACACTAGCACCACTGTACATCGAACAAAACCGTAGTGAAGTCGCTCTTGCAACCCATTTCGGCACGTGCGAAGCTGGTGGGGTGCGAACCTGCAGAGTCAATGGGGAAGGGGAGGCATTGTTGTGCTGAGTGTGCCTATGGTTCCGCAATGCTTGAGCACTGCCTTCTCGCCCGAATAGTGCTTTAAGTGACCTTAGTGATTTCTCATGGAATGGTCAGTGTGCATGGATGGGGGAAACTCAGATTTGGGCATGGATTGTGGCGGAAATTTTTTGTAGAGGGTGAGCAGCGGGAGCGTGCGGCGCGCCGGGGCGGCGAGGGTGGTTGCCATGGTAGCGGCGGTCGTGGCGCCGGTGGTGGGTGCAGAGTCAAGCCGGAGAGAGGCTAGTAGGCGGTGAGGTGGTAAAGAAGAGTGCGAAGGCGTCGACGTGACTTCGAGTTAGAAGCGGGAGGAGGCGGGTGAGAAGAGAAGGCGGAGTTGAAAGTTGGTGATGGAATGGTGATGGCATGAACGGGTTTTATAGCTCCAAAGAGACGGGTATGGCTGAGTGAGTGCTGCTGGGCGTGAGACTGAGACGAACCGCTATCCCGAGGCTCTCGGAAACACCTTCTTTCCTTGCACTCATCGCGGAAAAGGAAAATGTCGAAATTGGGGGTCCGAAGGTTTTTCTACGAAAAACTTGCGTCAAAGTTACGAAAAGTGTCAAAAAAACAACGCACCCAAAACGCTACATTCCGTACACTAGTACCGGATGATTTCGCGGACGGAAAACTGTCACCCGTAAGTTGCATTTCCCTCAACATTTTCGCGTAATCGGTGTCGCGCGGTAGAAAGAGTTTAAAAGAGGTAACGCAGAGTAACAAGGACAGTGGGATGTAACCATAAAATTGACGAAACAAAACGACCCCACGAAATCGTCACGAAATCCAGCGAGGTGGCAAAACTGGATACATTGTTTTCACTTTTTAGCAAATCCGAACCCCAACCACCCAAACCAAGCCACAGACGCTAGATGGTTCTTCAGAGGTGTGACGTGTGAGGACAAAAATCATTTTTAACCAATCACTGTAAAGAGTCACTCAAACCACACCTCCCATTTCGAACACGTCAGCACCCAGCCTATCCAAACCAAACCAAACGTCCACCCATATGCCCACCCCACCGTTCCATCTGCCTACCTCATCTTTCCACCTCGAAGTAGACCAGGCAGATTTCCACCATTCACGCACTTATTTTCACCTACGCACAAAGACCACGCTCTTCGTCCTGGAACTCTCTTTTTCATCTCTTTTTCAACTTCTGCAACTCTCTTCGTAACCTCCGCACTCCTCGTCAACCCGTCTTAACTCTCAGAGTACCGTAGCTCGCCAAGCTGCCGCCCATCGACAGTCTATGTAATAACCGCACTCCCCCCTCTTCAACCTTCGACACATTCTAACCTTCGCCCTCTTTTCCTTCGCCTCCACGTCCCCTCTGCAACACCCCCCTGGCCCGTCCCCTCCCCTTTTCAGACGAGATCTTCGTGCCGTCGCTGATATACGACGTTCTGGGCACGGAGCGGCACATCACTGCACATCGCGATCCAGCTCGGCACATCTCCGCACATCACGGCGCGTCGTGCATGTCGCGGCAAATCACGGTACATCGCGTTGCAGCAGCTGCGCTGGCTGCTGATGTACACGTCGTTTACGTCGTGAAAGGAATTTTTACGCAGACGCCCAGGTACGTTTTATGTTCTGTTCATGCATGTCTATCTGTCTTTATTTTTTCGTAGGATTGCAAACTCTGAACGTTGGGGCTGCTTATTTTTTTCGTCCAATAAGTAATCGATGCTGCTGCTGCTAACTCAAATGTCCTATCGTGCTTTTTCATCTAGCAGATTTATCTCGCAGTTTATCTTGCGAGCGCTTGCGATTTTCTTATATTTCCACCTACAGCTCCTTTCAAGTCCTTCTCACGGTCGACGTACATCTCTCATGTCTAACATATTTTTGCGTGTCCGATTTCTGTCATCAACTTCTGCAGCCACGTCATCCTCGTCGGCTTAATGGCGGGTGGTTGCTTGGGTGCACGTCGTTCACGCAGTGCACGGAAATCGTCACGCAGCAGCCCAGGTGTGAACGATCTCTATTATTTCTACCGTTTTTTTTTCAAACATTCACTTTTAACTTGCAATTTTCTTGTTGCTCAATCTCAATGTCAAATCCCTATCTGTGTTTCGTGCGTAGCAACGATCGCCCTGATGTATTCAGTTTTTGGCCATGTGTTTTGTGATTGCACCTAATCTTGTTCATTTCCGGTTACCTACATATGCAACCCCTTCTTACGGTCGCGACTAAGGCTGTCGCAACAGCACAGCATCACAGTCGTTGTGTGCGTAACCATCGTAGATAGTACCACCGCGAATGACTATGCTAAGGCTAAGTGTTTGTCATCTGGTGTCTAGCAGAATTTGCTATAACTAACCCCTCTGCAGCAATGTCAGCGGTATGCATAACAGCACGCTGTGTTTGCATGTGTTGCAGAGCGTACCTGTTTTTGCAGGCTTAGGGCGTGTTACATTTTCGATTTTCTCCAAACAAACCGGACCGTCAGAACGGTTTAAAGTGGTTTATCTGTGGAACGCTTTGTTCAAGTGGGTTACAATACGTTTCAGAGTGGTAATCGTCCTAACCGTCCGATAAAATCGAAAATGTAACACGCCCTTACCGTCAACCAGAAGAGCAATATGTTGAGTGGTCCAGTATTACGAACCATAATGGTGCGTGACTTGTTTTGTTAAAGACTTTGTTTTGCATGTTCTTATCTGTGCAATGTGCGTAGTAATTGTATTATGGTTGGGTAGAGACTCAGGCCTAGAAGCTAAGCAGTGCAGTAATAGTTGGTCCTGGGTGTAGAAGTGTACAGTTTGTGCATGCGTTGTAACTTGTACAGTAATGAAGACACTCGTTACCGTACACATTTTAATATCGTCAGGTGGACGGGAATCGTCGCATGGGATTTTTTCTTTAGAAATCGTAAGCCAATCGGAAATTGTTTCTGCAAACCAAAATTCAGGTTCTGATTGGTCCAAGTGGCAAATTTTCGTGCGTCGATCTGATTCGAATCCGACGGTTGACGCTGCAGTACGTTAACTGCCACGTCAGCATGTACGGTTTCATCTTGCGTACATCACACGCCACGTGGCGCTGTCATGACACTTTAGCATGATTTGCTCAAATGTGACGGAAAAGTCACACATGAGGTTGCTTTCCGTATACCAATGCAATTGCGTGAAAGTGTACAGTTTGTGGGCGGAAAGTGACGGAAAAGTTGAGTCGCAAGTCACTTGAGCTACCACTGTTTTTGACTAAGACTTTTTTTTCTGCGAGAGGAAAGTAACCCTAAAGTGACGGGCAAGTAAGTTTTTTTTCGCCCTTCCCTTTTCCGCGAGGCTGCTCTTCCTTCTTTTCTCCTTCCCTGTCCTGCCCGACTTCTCTTGCCCGCCCCGCCATGCGACAGTGGTGGTTGCGAGTCAGGATCGATCGGACGACACGAGTCGTCGTGCTGACGGGCAGGCAAAGAGGCGTCGTCGTCGACGCGCACCGCGGCATTCTAGCGGAGTCAACGGCGGGGGTGGAGGAGCAAGCACTTCAACTACACATTCGAAGGGAATTACTAGGAGACGAAACGACACATTCGTTTCCTGGGAGACGAAACGACACATTCGTTTCCTGGCTGTCTGGCTGTCATGCTTGCGACAAGGGAATGGTTGTTGGAAGGGGATTACTAGGAGACGGAACGACACATTTGTTTCCTGGCTGTCTGGCTGTCATGCTTGCGACAAGGGAATGGAATGGAACGCGAAATCTGGCGGTGGGATGAATGGAACGACTTGCTGAGAATCGCCGCGAATTGCGTCGCGGGCAAGGTGCGAAGGAGGATGAACGGGAGTATTTAGGGTTGATCCCTCCCGCGAATGTGTCCTTGTTTTAGGGGTCTTATGTTGTTTTACCCCGTCCAATTTTTCCATCGCGGAAGTGGACACGTGTCGAAAAGTTTTCCCCGCATGACCAGTTTTGAATATAATTTGGGCCTCGCGTGGGCAACATTCCATAAAGCTGTACTTTATGAGTAAACTTAGGGTTAAATTTGAGAGATTTTTGAAAATAAAGAGCTGGGATGTACTTTCCCAAAAAGGAACAGCCTAGAGGATAGTTTTTCCGAAAGGCATTGGGGATGGAGATTCGAGAAGACAGATCTGGGTTTTGCTTGCTTGTCGGCTTTGTGTCGTTTCGTCTTCGTGCTTTCATGTACGCTTGACTAGCGACCAAAGATCCTCGTTACAAAGCTGATGTTCAATTTGAAGACGAAACGGCGGAATATAAGTCATGTAAAAAAACAAAGATCAAACTCGGTTCGGAAAATAGCAGGGAAGTGGCCGATTTAGGTCCGGGTGAGTCGCGCCCCTACAATGTACGCCCGAAGCAGCGCACAGACCTGCCAGGGCAGTTCGGGCCTGGCTTATGCGCCGACGGATTTCGGCAGTTCGATCTGGCCCCGTCGACGGATTTCGTTAAAGCCCGACCTGAATTACTCAACGCAAGTCAACGAAAAAAGTGTTAGGTTTGGAACTGGGCTAAGGGGAGGTTCGGGTGGGTTGTGCTCGGAGCGTTTTTGCGAAATAACCTTGGCGACAAAACTGCTTCGCCACACTGGAAGGCTGAGCAAAACGGCTGGGTGAGCAATTGCATTCGACTCACCAGAGAGGAAACAAGGCTCTCAAACTGTGCACACTTTGCATCATTATGTGCAATTCAGAGAGTGAGATTATTATACCTGAACAGACAGCGAATGCGCGAAACGTGCTGACGGAAACGAGGGCGCGGACGTCTAGAATAGCAGCGTTTGTGCCACCATTTTTTGCGGCGCGCATGACACGATAGAGCCAAGAGGCAGGTTTGTAACTGTCAGGTCGTCGCCTCCCCCGCCCAAGCATGGGCGGATGCCGCCCTTTCGCCCTTCCGGCATGAATGCTGTCTGTCGCCGGCCGCGAAATGCACGCGTATTCCACCCATCGAGCTGTCAATCACTCTCTTCTCACGCCGCGTCGCACTCGCATCCCTTCCGGCGCGCTGCAATCTCCACCTTCCACTGTTTACGACAAGGGATGTCTGGCGCCTACGCATCCGCCGCGTCGACCACTCATCCCTTTCACGAACCCCTCAATATTCAGCCCGTCGCCCACATTTCACTTCCCGTCGCCCTTACTCTTTTCTTACAGTCTCCCTTTTTTACTATCCCGAACCTGCCTCATCTCTCCCATCCCGCCGTGCACAATTGAAATCACTTTTGAGAATTCTCAAAAGTGATTTCAATATAACCTGCCTCATCTCTCCCATCCCGCCGTGCACAATTACCACTGCGCCGCCCTCGTGGGTCCCATTACCTTTGCTCACATTTCCCGTCCCGTCGCATTTATTTCACTTCCCAACGCCCTGCCTATTCCCCGTCCCGATGCCCACTTTACCCTTCCCGTGTCACGAAGGGCCTCACGACCCTTCCCGTCGCCCGCATTCCCCTTTCCAGAGGCCCTTCATTTCCCTTCCCCACCCCCATTTTCCCCTTCCCGCCACCATAATTTCCGTTCCCAAGGGGTCGCATTCCCCTACCCATCGCCCTTGTTTCCCTTCCGGTCGCCCTCATTTCCCTCCCAGATTCATCAGCACTTCCCCGCACCTTCGCGCTCTACGCCCTTCCTTTCATATTTCGCGTGGTACGAAACTTCCCCAAATCGTCGCCCACGCATGTGACCCCCCGCCCGCCCGCACTCGTTCCCCGTTAGGTAAGCTCACCCCCCCTTGTCCGTATTTCTCCCCGCATCCTTTCCTATCTCTCATTCCCGCCCTCACACTCCATCCCTCCGCCCTCACATCCCAACCCTCCGCCCTCCCTTCCCATCCCTCCACCCTCATTTGATCCCTCCTCCCTCCCTTCCCATCCCTCCGCCCTCACATCCCATCCCTCCGCCCTCGCATCCATTCCCGTCGCCTTCACGGCTCATCGCCCTCACTGCCTTCCCGTCGCCCTTGCATCCACCCTGGCTCATTTCCCTTCCCAGAGCGAACATTTCCCTTCCCGTCGCTCCCATTCCCCATCCATCCTCCCTCGCATCCCATCCCTCCACCATCCCATCCCATCGCGCTGCCCTCACATCCCTTCAATCCGCCCTCACATACCATCCCTCCGCCCACACATCCCATCCCACCGCCCTCACATCCCAACCCTCCGCCCTCCCTTCCCATCCCTCC
Organism: Closterium sp. Naga37s-1; assembly: GCA_947471745.1. Taxonomy (NCBI): domain Eukaryota; kingdom Viridiplantae; phylum Streptophyta; class Zygnematophyceae; order Desmidiales; family Closteriaceae; genus Closterium; species Closterium sp. Naga37s-1. The sequence goes on from CANJKZ010000363.1 coordinate 1,852,242, forward strand.
GCCCTCCCTTCCCATCCCTCCACCCTCATTTGATCCCTCCTCCCTCCCTTCCCATCCCTCCGCCCTCACATCCCATCCCTCCGCCCTCACATCCATTCCCGTCGCCTTCACGGCTCATCGCCCTCACTGCCTTCCCGTCGCCCTTGCATCCACCCTGGCTCATTTCCCTTCCCAGAGCGAACATTTCCCTTCCCGTCGCTCCCATTCCCCATCCATCCTCCCTCGCATCCCATCCCTCCACCATCCCATCCCATCGCGCTGCCCTCACATCCCTTCAATCCGCCCTCACATACCATCCCTCCGCCCACACATCCCATCCCACCGCCCTCACATCCCAACCCTCCGCCCTCCCTTCCCATCCCTCCGCCCTCCCTTCCCATCCCTCCGCCCTCCCTTTCCATCCCTCCACCCTCATTTGACCCCTCCTCCCTCCCTTCCCATCCCTCCGCCCTCACATCCCATCCCACCGCCCTCACATCCCAACCCTCCGCCCTCCCTTCCCATCCCTCCGCCCTCCCTTCCCATCCCTACACCCTCATTTGATCCCTCCGCCCTCCCTTCCCATCCCTCCGCCCTCCCTTCCCATCCCTCCACCCTCATTTGATCCCTCCTCCCTCCCTTCCCATCCCTCCGCCCTCACAGCCCATCCCTCCGCCCTCACATCCATTCCCGTCGCCTTCACGGCTCATCGCCCTCACTGCCTTCCCGTCGCCCTTGCATCCACCCTGGCTCATTTCCCTTCCCAGAGCGAACATTTCCCTTCCCGTCGCTCCCATTCCCCATCCATCCTCCCTCGCATCCCATCCCTCCACCATCCCATCCCATCGTGCTGCCCTCACATCCCTTCAATCCGCCCTCACATCCCATCCCACCACCCTCACATCCCACCCCTCCGCCCTCCCTTCGCATCCCTCCGCCCTCCCTTCTCATCCCTCTGCCCTCCCTTCCCATCCCTCCGCCCTCCCTTCCCATCCCTCCGCCCTCACATCCCATCCCCCCGCCCTCACATCCCATCCCTCCGCCCTCCCTTCCCATCCCTGAGCCCTTACATCCCATCCCTCCGCCCACGGTGTCCATCCCTCCACTCTCATTTGATCCCTCCACCCTCACATCCCATCCCTCCGCCCTCCCTTCCCATCCCTCCGCCCTCCCTTCCCATCCCTCCGCCCTCACTTCCCATCCCTCCACCCTCATTTGATCCCTCCGCCCTCCCTTCCCATCCCTCCACCCTCATTTGATCCCTCCGCCCTCCCTTCCCATCCCTCCGCCCTCACATCCCATCCTTCCGCCCTCCCTTCCCATCCCTCCACCCTCATTTGATCCCTCCGCCCTCCCTTCCCAACCCTCCGCCCTTCCCCCTGCCCCCCGCTCCGCCCTCCTCGCCCACATTTTCCTTTCCAACAGCGCAAGTTGGCCCACCCTGAGCTATCCACGACATCTTCAAATCCCCAATCCCCTGCTGCATTCTTCTCTTTTTTTCACAGATCGCATATAAGTAGCTTCTCCGCCCCGTGCACCCAAACTTTCTTCTCTCGTCTTCCGCGCTCGTGGCCCATTTTGTCGCCCATCATTTCGTCAGGCCTAAGCTTCATCCCCGCAATAAACCACCCGAGAACACCCGTTGGCATCCCTCTCTACCTCCTTTTTCTCCTTGTGTTTTAGTCCGCCGCCATTCTCCTCCCTCTTCACTTCCTCCCTCCCACAGGCATCAACGGGCCAGGAAACAGTGGATCTAGACCTCCCTCCGCGTCAGCGTGGTGCTCTCGTTTCTGTGCGCTCACAGTGCTCTCCCTTGGTCTCCCTCCTCCCTCCCAAAGGCGTCAACACACCAGGCAACAGTGGATCCAGACCTCCATTCTGCTTTGGAACGGCTCTCTCCCTTTTCTTCTAGCTGCTCGGCATCCTCTCAGTCACCTCTTTCCCTTGACTCCACCTCCCACAGGCGTCAACAGACCAGGCAACCGAGCAGCTCGATTTGCCATTCCACTTGGGCACGGTGCTGTGCTGATCGCCATTGTACCCCTCGCGTACTTCTTCTTCTCATATCTGGTAAGTAACCACTGGTTGCTGTCTACTGGTAACCAATCCTTCCTACCTCTCATTCGTCCATCCTCTCAGTCACCTCCTTCATCACATGGCCGGTGCTCTTCGCCATCGTGCCCCTCGCCTATTTCTACTTCGCATGTCGAGTAACCACTCTATGTCCTCCACATTTTCTCCCAGCATTGGTAACCTCTCTCGGTGGTGGTGGTGGTGGTGGTGATGGATGGGGGTGAGTTGCTGAACAAGGTGAAACATCCCCAAATTCCACTTCCGGCCTCCCACCACACCCATCCATGCCCTTAGCACCGTTATCATAAATTTATTCGCTCCCTTTCTCTCATCCACCCCACCCCAATCCTCTTTCCGTATCTACACATATAATTGCAGATTCGAGCACGCAGACACCCACAGTGGTGCATACTTTCACCTACCCCGCCTGCATCTCCACCAATATCAGAGACTCTCGTTGCTTGCCCCCATACCTACGGCTCCACATACTTTGTTTGTTTGCGCACATGGATAAGAATATAACCGAACATGAGATGCATGGTATAACGCAGCATCGACATGCATGAGGCCTGCTTTCCCGCTAGTCCTAAAGGGTCCGACACATTCAAAACATCATCATTCATTAGTGGTGTACAATGTTTTACAACAGGGTCAAGTCCTATACTACCCAGCAATGTTTGCTGTAATACAGCGCATGGTGCACAAGCTACGTGATGAAGCCGGTTTTGATCTTGCACTGTAGGGTGCTTTTGTAGAAGAAAGTTGCATCTGCATCCATCCAACAGGACATGAGTAGGTTATGATCGAAGTTAGAAAGGATGAGAGGAAGGGAGTGGGGGAAAAACATAGAGAGAGAGGGCATTGGACCAACGGTTTCATGGTGTAGAGGTAGAACCGTGAGCGGGAGGAGTGGCATGCGAGGCAAAGAGAGTGGTAGGGAGAGTTGCATGAGGGACTGACCCACAGATGGTTGAGAGGCATCATGAGTAAGGGCAAATGAAAGTAGTGCAGTGAGGGGAAATGCATGATGGTCCTAGGGATATTGGGTGATTTGCTATGGGGAAACAAGTTATGCTTGAACAGGTCATCCACCCAGGGAGGATGAGAGGAAGGGAGGATGAGAAAAAGGGAGGATGAGAGGAAGGGAGGATGAGAGGAAGGGAGGACGAGTAGAAGGGAGGATGAGAGGAAGGGAGGATGAGTGGAAGGGAGGATGAGGGGAAGGGAGGATGAGAGGAAGGGAGGATGAGAGGAAGGGAGGATGAGATGAAGGGCGGATGAGAGGAAGGGTGGATTAGAGGGAGGGAGGAGGGGAGGGAGGGCGGATGAGAGGAAGGGTGGATTAGAGGGAGGGCAGGAGGAGAGGACGGGAGGACTAGAGGTAGGGAGGACGGATTAGAGGGAGGGAGGACGAGAGGAAGGGAGGATGAGAGGAGGGAGGATGAGAGGAAAGGCGGATGAGAGGGGGGGAGGACTAGAGGTAGGGAGGACGGATTAGAGGGAGGGAGGACGAGAGGAAGGGAGGATGAGAGGAAGGGAGGATGCGAGGAAGGGAGGATGCGCGGAAGGGCGGGAAGAGAGGACGGGAGGACGAGTGGAAGGGAGGATGAGAGGAAGGGCGGGAAGAGAGGACGGGAGGACGAGAGGAAGGGAGGATGAGAGGAAAGGCGGATGAGAGGAGAGGAGGATGAGTGGAAGGGTGGATTAGAGGGAGGGAGGATGGGAGGAAGGGAGGACGAGAGGAAGGGAGGATGAGAGGAAAGGCGGATGAGAGGAAAGGAGAATGAGAGGAAGGGAGGATGAGAGGAAGGAAGGATGAGCGGAAGGGAGGATGCGAGAAAGGGCGGGAAGAGGGGACGGGAGGACGAGAAGAAGGGAGGATGAGAGGAAGGGCGGATGAGAGGAAGGGAGGGTGAGAGGAAGGGAGGATGAGAGGAAAGGCGGATGAGAGGGGGGGAGGACTAGAGGTAGGGAGGATGGATTAGAGGGAGGGAGGACGAGAGGAAGGGAGGATGAGAGGAAGGGAGGATGCGAGGAAGGGAGGATGCGAGGAAGGGCGGGAAGAGAGGACGGGAGGACGAGAGGAAGGGAGGATGAGAGGAAAGGCGGATGAGAGGAAAGGAGGATGAGAGGAAAGGAGGATGAGAGGAGAGGAGGATGAGAGGAAGGGTGGATTAGAGGGAGGGAGGATGGGAGGAAGGGCGGATGAGAGGAAGGGAGGATGAGAGGAAAGGCGGATGAGAGGGGGAGAGGACTAGAGGTAGGGAGGACGGATTAGAGGGAGAGAGGACGAGAGGAAGGGAGGATGAGAGGAAGGGAGGATGCGAGGAAGGGAGGATGCGAGGAAGGGCGGGAAGAGAGGACGGGAGGACGAGAGGAAGGGAGGATGAGAGGCAAGGCGGATTAGAGGAAAGGAGGATGAGAGGAAAGGAGGATGAGAGGAGAGGAGGATGAGAGGAAGGGTGGATTAGAGGGAGGGAGGATGGGAGGAAGGGCGGATGAGAGGAAGGGAGGATGAGAGGAAAGGCGATTGAGAGGGGGGGAGGACTAGAGGTAGGGAGGACGGATTAGAGGGAGGGAGGACGAGAGGAAGGGAGGATGAGAGGAAAGGCGGATGAGAGGGGGGGAGGACTAGAGGTAGGGAGGACGGATTAGAGGGAGCGAGGACGAGAGGAAGGGAGGATGAGAGGAAGGGTGGATGCGAGGAAGGGAGGATGCGAGGAAGGGAGGATGCGAGGAAGGGCGGGGAGAGAGGACGGGAGGACGAGAGGAAGGGAGGATGAGAGGAAAGGCGGATGAGAGGAAAGGAGGATGAGAGGAAAGGGGCATGAGAGGAGAGGAGGATGAGAGGAAGGGTGGATTAGAGGGAGGGAGGATGGGAGGAAGGGCGGATGAGAGGAAGGGCGGGAAGCGAGGACGGGAGGACGAGAGGATGGGAGGATGAGAGGAAAGGCGGATGAGAGGAGAGGAGGATGAGAGGAAGGGTGGATTAGAGGGAGGGAGGATGAGAGGAAAAGATCATGAGAGGAAGGGAGGATGAGAGGAAAGGCGCATTAGAGGGAGGGCGATGGGAGGGGAAGCGTGGGCAACGGTGGGGGGAAGCGTGGGCGACGGTGGGGGGAAGCGCGGGCGACGGTGGGGGGGAGCGTGGGCGACGGTGGGGGGGAGCGTGGGCGACGGTGGGGGGAGACGCGGGCGACGGTGCAGGGCAGCGTGGGCGACGGTGGGGGGAAGCGCGGGCGACGGTGGGGGGAAGCGCGGGCGACGGTGGGGGGAAGCGCGGGCGACGGTGGGGGGAAGCGCGGGCGACGGTGGGGGGAAGCGCGGGCGACGGTGGGGGGAAGCGCGGGCGACGGTGGGGGGAAGCGCGGGCGACGGTGGGGGAAGCGCGGGCGACGGTGGGGGAAGCGCGGGCGACGGTGGGGGGGAGCGCGGGCGACGGTGGGGGGGAGCGCGGGCGACGGTGGGGGGGAGCGCGGGCGACGGTGGGGGTTAGCGCGGGCGACGGTGGGCGGAAGCGCGGGCGACGGTGGGCGGAAGCGTGGGCGACGGTGGGGGGAAGCGTGGGCGACGGTGGGGGGAAGCGTGGGCGACGGTGGGGAGAAGCGTGGGCGACGGTGGGGGGAAGCGTGGGCGACGGTGGGGAGAAGCGTGGGCGACGGTAGGGGGAAGCGTGGGCAACGGTGAGAGCCGGCGTGGGTGACGGTGGGGGGAAGCGTGGGCGATGAGCGGGGAAGCGTGAGGGAAGGTGGGGGACGGAGTGCGCAACGGTGTGGAAAAGCGTGGGTGAAGGCAGGAGGAAGCGTTCGCGGCTGTACGCGGAAGCGTGAGCGACTGTGGGGGAAGCGTGAGCGACGGTGAGGGGACGCGCGGGCGTGTGCGTGGGGGCTGTATGGGAGACAGTGGGGGGAAACGTGGCGGACGCGGAAGACGATATGGCCAACTGTGATCCCAGGGCGAGTGAGGAAACGTGATACGCCCTCGCGTTGCTGATATGCCGATAAGCTACTCCCGGAGAAGAAGTCGTGGAGACTATGGTGGCCGATAGATACACCTGCGGTTCTAAGTGGGCCGTAGGATGACTAGGAATACGGGTTACATTATAACAGGGCCTATGATTTAGTGGCTTTCTATTTTGGCACGTCGCATGACATACGAGTTTCGCGTAGTATGGGTACAAGCACTACCAGAATTACCAAAGAAGGCAAACTGTGCACACTTTGAGTGCTTGCTCCTTCAGGAGGGTTTGGTAGGACTTTCACCAACCAGACCTGTTCTGCTGGGCGATTCAGCGTTTTTTGGCGCGATATTGTTTGGTAACCTGCCTGGCTCGGGAAGTCAACTTTGGGTTCGGTAGGCAAACTGTGCACAGTTTGCCTTTTTTTTTTTTTTTTTTTTTAATTCAGGTCTTGGGCTTTAAGTAGGGTGACGGACCTGTAAAACGCATTACACAGTTTGAGCGAGATTGTGAGAGGTTTCCCACCAATCGAGAACAACAGTATGTAGGAAAACGCATAAAATATTCACCTAAACTGGAAAACCAATTTACACATAACATAACCAGTCATATATGTAACTTATAGATTGATAAATGGAAACATGCTTTTAGTTGAAATCCAAAATCAGAATTCGTTTACAACACACATGTCCTTTTCTAAGAAAGTCTTCTCACATATTACAATATCAATTTAAATATATAAGAACAAAATATTTTTCCATCACATTCATACAGTGATGTATATATATATATTTGGCATACATGCTAACTTTCAAATGATTTACAATAGATTTACCTGTGTGATACTTCTCTCACTCCCTCTCTTCCCATAAATATCAACGCTCTACACCTCTCTATCTCAAGCAATCTTGTATTGATTTGGAGAAAGGTACAGGCATGGCAGGTTGGAAACCTAGGCGAATGCTACGATAGGCAAGCCACACGAACGAGGCTTTGCAACAACAATCCATCCAAAGCAGGGCTAGAGAAACCTTCAACGAATTTGCATGATTAGGCACCAAATGTTTCCTGCATTTGCATGACTCACGCCAGAAAGCCCTGGTGTCCTTGGTCGTCTTGTGATCCTACCCAATCTCTCATCCGCTCAACCTCCTACCCCATCCTCAAGGGGTTGCCTCTCTCTCTCTCTCTCTCTCTCTCTCTCTCTCTCTCTCTCTCTCTCTCTCTCTCTCTCTCTCGCTCTCTCTCTCTCTCTCTCTCTCTCTCTCCTCTCTCTCTCCCTCTCTCTCTCTCTCTCTCTCTCTCTCTCTCTCTCTCTCTCTCTCTCTC
>CANJKZ010000364.1:0-78935 GCA_947471745.1 Closterium sp. Naga37s-1
TACACCTTCAGCCCTTGGCTCCGGTTCTGTCTCTTGGCGTCTACCGCTCCTTCTTCTGTTCTCAGCTCCAGTTGTGAGGCTGAGATCTACGCTGGGGCCATGGCTGCACAGGAGCTTCGCTGGCTCACCTACCTGCTCACCGACTTGGGAGAGGCGCCTGGTTCTCCTCCAGTTCTGTACGTCGACAACAAGGCCATGTTGGCCTTGTGTCAGGAGCACAGACTGGAGCACAGAACGAAGCACATTGCTCTGCGCACTTCCTTGCTCGAGAGTTGCAGCAGCGTGGCCAGCTTCGTCTTGCTTACGTGGCCTCACAGGCCAACACTGCAGATGTTTTCACCAAGGCACTTCAGCCTTGTGATCATCAGCGTTTCTGTACTGTTCTAGGCCTTGTACCTACTGTACCTCACTTGCTGACTTCTTGACTCTGCTTGTACTGTACTCTATATACTTATACCTGCATGCTTACGCTTGCTAGGTTGTGTTCACTGTATTGTTTGCTTTCCTTTATATAACTCTGCATGTGAACTGGCCTTGTGGCCCTTTGCTTGTGCTCAGACTGCGTGGTGACTTTGTGATCCACTTGAGCTTGCTTTGTCTTTCTTGACTGGTCTTGTGACCTCTTGTTCTCCCCCACTTTGCCTATGGGGGTGTGTCAAACTTATATCTGCTATAGTCTGTTTAGGCTGTAGTGGGGTAGTTCCTGGAGTTGGTGCTGACGCTGCAGATGCTGGTGCTGTCCCTGCTGGTTCTGGAGGCGCTACGCGGGCCGCGGCCGTACTTCGTTCCGCTCCTTGAGCAGGTTCTTGGTCTTCCGCCTTCTCTGGTCCTGCTCATCCTTAGAGTGTCCACTGCCTGTCCAGTCCGAGTCACAGTACAGCTGGCCTCCCACTGCCTGCTCCTTCTCCCTACGCTGGTCCTAACTGGAGGTCTTGCTGAGCGTCGTGAGCCTGAGTCGCGTCCTGCGTCGCCTGTTCGTACTGCTCGCACTAGTCGGGCGTGCTCCACGTCAGCGTCCTCCTGCTATCACCTGGCACGCATCAGATGGCACTGCGTCCTTCCACTGCGCCGCAGGCGTGTCCCTTGCCGTCTCCTCCAGAGTCCTCTGTCTTTCCTGCCTCTTGCTGACCCAGAGTCTGACTCCCTTCGTGCTGCCAGTTCCTACTGTCACCGTTTCCTAGCCACGTTGTTGTCCACGTGACCCGTCTTTGAGTCCACTGCTGCGTCTGCCTTAGTTGCCGAAGCTTTGTCGACTTTCAGCTACTGCTACACTGCTCGTCTAGACTACGCCGCTAGTCTTGTTGCTGAGATCTGAGTCTGTCTGTCCTCCGTCCGTCGGGGGTGAGTGTGCTCTTAGCACGGACGTCCTTGAGGACAGGCAGGAGGAGTTCCAGTGTTTTGCTACTGCTTGACCTCATCTCGTGTCCATGCTGCTTGCCCCTGAGGGAGACCCGGATGCACCAGACATCCCGACCCCCGCGCCTCTTACGCAGAGGCGATAGAGGGTCCTTACTCCTCTCAGTGGCAGTCAGCCATGGACGCAGAGATGGCTTCCTGGAAGTCCACAGGCACCTACGTCGACGAGGTTCCCCCACCTGGGCGAACATCGTCAGTGGCATGTGGATTTTCAGGGTAAAGCGGCCGCCGGGTTCTCCGCCTGTCTTCAAGGCGCGTTACGTGGCTCGAGGCTTCAGTCAGCGGCAGGGAGTTGACTACTTTCAGACCTTCTCCCCGACCCCAAAGATGACCACTCTTCGGGTTCTGCTGCACGTCGCTGCTCAGCGTGACTACGAGCTTCACTCTCTTGACTTCAGCACTGCTTTCCTACAGGGCAGCCTGCACGAGGAGATCTGGCTGCGCCGCCCACCTGGCTTCACTCGGTCGTTTCCTCTTGGTACCCAGTGGAGCCTCCGGCGGCCAGTCTACGGTCTCCGCCAGGCGCCCCGTGAGTGGCACGACACACTGAGGACTACTCTTGCGGCTCTTGGGTTTGCTCCTTCTACCGCTGACCCGTCGCTGTTTCTTCGCACCGACACTTTGCTGCCGCCGTTCTACATCCTCGTGTACGTCGACGACTTGGTGTTTGCTACGGCTGACACTGCTGGACTCGCCCACGTGAAGTCCGAGCTGCAGAAGAGACACACGTGCACAGACCTGGGTGAACTGCGCAGCTATCTTGGCTTGCAGATCACCCGGGACAGAGCACGGCGCACCATTACCCTGACTCAGTCACACATGGTGCAGCAGGTCCTTCAGCGCTTCGACTTCACGTACTCAGGCCACTCCTCTGTCTACTCGCCACTCGCTCTCAGCTCTGCCTTCGGATGAGTCCGTAGAGCCGAGTGCCCGTACCCAGAGCTTGTTGGCTGCCTCATGTACCTGATGACCTGCACTCGACCTGACCTGGCATACCCTCTTAGCATCTTGGCACACTATGTTGCTCCTGGCAGACACCGACCAGAGCACATGGCGGCCACGAAGAGGGTGTTGCGCTACTAGTGCAGTACGTCGGGCATGGGGCTCGTGCTTGGAGGGCGGAGTCCAGTGGTCCTCACTGGTCACGCAGACGCGTCTTGGGTTGAAGACCTGGCTACTCAGCGGTCGTCACAGGGTTACACCTTCAGCCTTGGTTCCGGTTCTGTTTCGTGGCGGTCTACCCGCTCGTCTTCTGTTCTCAGCTCCAGCTGTGAGGCTGAGATCTACGCAGGGGCCATGGCTGCACAGGAGTTACGCTGGCTCACCTACCTGCTGACTGACCTGGGAGAGCCGCCTCGTTCTCCTCCTGTTCTGTACGTAGACAACAAGGCCATGCTGGCCTTGTGTCGGGAGCACAGACTGGAGCACAGAACGAAGCACATTGCTCTTCGCTACTTCCTTGCTCGTGAGCTGCAGCAGCGTGGTCAGCTACGCCTTGCTTACGTGGCCTCTCAGGCCAACACTGCCTGATATCTTCACCAAGGCACTTCAGCCTTGTGATCATCAAGCACTTCTGTACTATGCTAGGTCTTGTGCCTACTTGGCCCCACTTGCTTACCTCTTGACTTTACTTGTACTGTGATCTATATATATACCTGTACATGCTTGTTTACCTTGTATATATAATCCTGCATGTGAACTGGCTTTGTGGCCTTTGAACCTGTGCTCGGAATGTGTGGTGACGTTGTGATCCACCCTGAGCTTGCTTTGCTTGACTGGTCTTGTGACCCCTTGTTCTCCCCCACTTTGCCTATGGGGGTGTGTCAAAGATTAATCACATAGCATGTGTAGGCTGTAGTGGGGTAGACACTATGGGGTACAGTTTCCTAGGGTTTCATATTTGTACCCAACTCATTTTCCTAGTCAACCATTCTCATTTTTTCACACTTCACACTTCAGTAGACTCTCCACAAAGTCCTTAATCAGCTCTGATACCACTTGTTAGAGACTAAGGATGGAGTCAATGAAGATTAGGGGCTGAAATATCTCAAAATCGTCAACTACAATTCTGGACAGAAAAGTCGTCGTCACAAGAAATGCCGTCGACGATTAACGCACATTTAGAATTCATTTAAACTCGAGTATGTTGTAGCCCTTGACCGTGGCTATCTTTCCCAATGTGAATAGTATCAAAATATGGAGTATAACTCGAGTTATGAACTTCGGCGCACTAGGGGGTATGCTGCCATAGAAAACGTAACTCAATCACAATTATCTCACAAGTTCACACAAGAAAGTTGGAGTAGCAATTGAACCAGGTAGGAGAGGATGAGGAGGACGAGAGAGAAGGTCCCAAGGGAGTCCCCAACCAAGGAAACCCCATACCACACATTTCCCCTCTCTATAGGCACCCCAACTTTGAAATTTGTCACTTTCCCAACTCATGCCATCCACCTCACCCAACTTGGCCACAATTGCCAACCTGGTTTGGCTTCTCCCAACCACTTGGCATCATCTACAGTGATGGTGACGAATTTCCCAACCCCCAAAAGTCTGTACCCCATATTGAGTCAACCAGCAAATTCCCATAGTCGCCGCATCTCAATCAAAACTTCGAACGATCATATCTTTCTCGTTCTTGCTCCGATCGCGGCGATTCTTGGTTCGTCGGAAAGCTCTCAAGCAGAGGAGTCACTTCAGATATCTGCTCAAGGCAAATAACACTCACACACACTCAGAAAATCCAAACAACACCAAACACAAATTCTTGCACACGCTCACACCACGCATGCAACACACGAACATATGATGGGAGGCAGACAGACGTGAATGCAAATGATAGCATCACATAACACCCCCCAGGACAACGAGCATGTAACCCCTCCCTAGGATCAATCGGGGATCTTCAGTGGACCTCTGACAAAGGTTACACAAATATACTACACTGATGCTCTGGGGTAATTTTTTCGAAACTCAATGTTACACTGATGTATCAGTGTAACGAAAAATTACACACTGATCAGAAGGGTTTTGAAAAAGGCTACACTGCTAATCGTGAGTAGCCAAAAACCAAACATAGGCCCTGCTATGGAGGGTGGTTCCTGTGGGAAGCGAGCCAGGATGCCAACAATGCTCTGCTCAATGCTGCAGCAGCTGCTTGATTTGAACCCTACAGTCGTAGGACAGTATGAGAAGTTTTATGCCTGTTATTATCTTTGAAGTGTAGACGTGCTGTTGTGGTGTTGGAGGTGGATGTGTTAATGTATTAATAAAGTGCTGATTTTTAGAAGCTCGTGATTTACGGTACCGTAGTTCCTGTTCTGCACAGCCCACAGCCCATGGAACCTATGACTCCGCACAGCCACGCTGAAATCCGCTATGCAGTAGATTCTTCGAGCAACCATGCAGTAGATTCTTCGAGCAAGCATGCAGTAGATTCTTCGAGCAAGCATGCAGTAGATTCTTCGAGCAAGCCTGCAGTAGATTCTTCGAGCAAGCCTGCAGTAGATTCTTCGAGCAAGCCTGCAGCTGGCAGGGTACCGGTAGTGATCATAGGTGCCTTCCATTTTCTGTGGTGCAGACATCATCTACTTTCTTAACTTCTCTCAGTTCGAACTTCAGGTAGAGAGTAACTTTACGGTAGATGAGATGAACTTTGGGTAGAGGGTAAGAGAAAGAAAAAACCTATTGTTTGATGTGTAGACAAGTTGATTGGAAGTCGGGAGATGGGTTGTAAATGGTTTTATTGAGTTCTGGAATCATACTGTATGAAGCTGGTTTTCAAAAGCTCGTGTTTTGATTGTCCAAATTTGCGCCAATCTCGAAAAAAAGAGGTGACGTCAGGGCTGATTTTATCAGGGTAATTACCCTGATTTCAGGGTGATTACAGGCTTCTCACCTGGTGGTCCCTGCAATTTCAGAATTTCTGACTTGTGAACACTGATCCATTCAGAATAGTGCTTTAGCGAACCCTGAAATATTGTATCTAGGCTCAGAGTAGTGTTCTTACTGACTCTGTCAAAGTAGAGTACGCGTTATGTGGACTCTGAATTTGACCTTATCGGAACGAAGTTTCTCGGAAATTTCCTTCCAATAACCCCGCCTTCGGACTGGTCGCAGTACAGCCAGAGCGTGAGCAGCGCGCGGCAACATGTCTGACAGGTGAATACACTCTACGTATGTTAGTTTCACAGAATTCGACGATGTCAGTTGTATTGTCGCAATTGCGTGTGCGTGAAGTTACCAACACATTTTTTGCGTTTCGCACAATGATGTTGGCGAATTGCGGGTAATCAGCGAATAGGAAATCTTGGCACATCTATGGTACCGAACTGTTTGGTGGACCGAAATTGCTCGTTTCTTCCCCGCGCTAAAACGTGTGGAGAAATACCATTCAGAGAAAGTTAAGGGTGAGAAAGTAACGCCCACAAGGTGTGCATGAAATGATGTCGCGTTGTGTTGGGATCATGCGGAGCGAAACCTTTTTCCCCGTTAAACACAGTGCGCGTTACTACATTGATGTTCAATTCTCGACCCTGAGCAATCAGAGTTAACTACTTTTCAACACTGAGCAATCAGAGTAGCCTACCTGTGGAATATATGCACCCATAATAGAGGGGGGAAATTTTCCCCTGAATCAGGGAGGCTTAAAATGAAACGTCAGCCCTGGGTGACGTGTGCGCGACAGGCGCCACTCGTGGCAGTCCATCAGTTTCCCCAACTCAACTCACACCACTCTATCCCCATGCACAGTGCAGCAGTCCCTCCCTCCCAGTCACATCACCTTCCCTCCCGCCATCTCCTCCCCAGTAGCTACATGGCGCACCCACCTGCCACCACCAGGCTGAGTGGAGCAGGGAGACAAAGCCACCACAGGGGACCCATCCCACACCACAGTGTAGAGAATGCAGCACCAGCTCGGCTGGACTCTCACCCCTCTGCCCCCATGCACACACAGTGCAGCAGTCACTCCCTCCCGGTCACACAACTGTGCCGCCCGCCATCTCCTCCCCCGTTGCTGCCAGCTGCACCCACCTGCCACCCGCCGCCGCCCCTGCTGAGCTGGCGGAGTCCTGCAGACTGCCGTCCGCCTCGAGCTCCGCCTGCACCTGCTTCGCCATGAGGGCTAGCCCTGGGCGGCACAGGGCACATGGTCAAGTCGTGAAGAGGTGTTGCAAATAAGGGCAGAGAAGGGCATGTCAAGTCGTGAAGAGGTGTTGCAGTTTGCCTCTAGCTTCGCCTGCACCTGCTTTGCCATGAGGGCTAGCCCTGGGCGGCACAGGAGAAAAAGAAAACGTCACACTGTACATCACACTCACCTCCACACACTCACCTCCACACACTCACCTCCACACACTCACCTCCACACACTCACCTCTACACACTCACCTCCACACTCTCCTCCACACACTCTCCCCACCAAGATTCAACCCCTAACACACACACTCCCCTCCCCCCCCCCTTACACACACCCCGGCACACTCACCCTGCACCACGCGACTGACAGCTGTCCACCACTTGTCTTCCGACAGCTGTCGCCTCGTCAGCGCTGACGATATCTCCTCGCTGCGCTGCCTGGACAGCACCGGCAGCACCTGGGCGGCATCCCTTGTCTCTTCTAGCACGCCTCTCTGCAGTGGGGAGATAAGAGCGGGAGAGAGACGAGAGACGAGATGCAAGAACGTAAGGAGAAGGAAATGGAGAAAGCAATTGTTTGTTGGGTTTGTCTTGACTGATATAACACATCTTTGAGCGATCTGAGAACATTCAAGTGACATATGTGAGAGGCCCACAAAATGCATGGAAAGAGGGGAACATGGAGGAGAATGAGGCAAGGGGGAGCAGCGTACAAAAAGAAGTGTGAAAAATGTCTTGCATGGTAGATGGCTTACTTTTGAGGCGCCTCAAAAGTTGTCTTGCATGGTTGATGGCTTAATTACTGGCAGCTTTACGTTTGAGACGTGTCAACACTCACTTGTGGCGAGCCACGTGTACCTGGAAGGATGGCGGTTGTTTGATGGCCACAAGAGCGTTGCTCTCTCCCTCCTCCCCCTCGCTGTCGTTGCACATGGCCTGCACACAATCCCAAGGGGGCAGATAAATCTTAAAAACAAATTATACGAGCCTCACGAATCAGTGCGTCCCTCTCTCAGTGAATCAGGGCCCAATATGCTACAGTGGGCCAGCGTCACAGTGCAAGCGGGAGGCACCCACCCATGTGCAGACAGATTCCTTTGAAAGAACGCGCTCGTGAGAGGCAGAGCCCCTTGAGCTGCTCACGTGCCACTCTTTGACTCCGAAGCACGCTGGGAGGACGTGCACGTAGTAGCCAGGGCCCACTGGGCCCACTCGGGCGCTGCCCGAGTTCCACGTCACTCTTCGACTACGAAGCACGCTGGGAGGACGTGAGTGTGAAGGCCAGAGCCCACCCCACTGGGCGGTAGTGGCCCAGTGCCACTCTGCGACTGGGAGGCATGCCCGCATGCAGACACTTACATGGTACCACTCACCTGCAGCCAGGCAACCTTGTAGCACCCACCTGCAGATCCCTCTGTTTATGAAGTCTGTTTATGAAGGAGTGTTTTGAGACGTCTCAAAGCACCCACCTGCAGGTCCCTCTGGGAAGACGTGAGTGTGAGAGACAGAGCTCACTCGGCAAGATATTTTGTCTCGTAGTAGTCAAGAAGCACTGTGGCGTTTTCGAAAAGGACGAACTGGTCAAATGGGTTGTTGGGCGGCAGGAAGCCGTACAGCAGCAGGAACTGGGCGGTGTCCATGGAGCCATAGCCCACGCTGATTGGCTGGCCTGGAGAGATGACGTCAGCAGCAAAGTTGTTGATGTCAGCAGTGGAGGAGTGAATGGTGGGCTGACGTGGCAAAAACGGGAGGGGAGAGGAGGGGGGGGAGGGAGAGAAGCGGAGTGAGGAAGGAAAGGAGGAGAGAAATGGAGATGACTGTTTGTCGAAAGAAGGGAGAGGGGATGCAAGGTGTGGGGAGAGCAAGGGGAGGGGAAGAAGGAAAAAAAAGGCTCTGACCTGCCAGTTAAAATTCATGTTTAAATTACTCTGAATGGGCCTCTTTCACCTCCAGAGATTGCCCGAACCTGACAAACCTGTCCGAACCTGTTGAACCTGCCTGTACCTGCCCATATCTGCCCCGTACCTGTCTGCACCTACCCTTACCTGTCCATACCTATCCGTACCTGCCAGTCTGCTGACTAGAAGTCGTGGTTGAAGAGATCTAGCGGAGGCGGCAACAAGTGCACCTCCGCAGTCACCTCACAGCTTGCTCACTCCCTTGCACCTGTTTGTACCTGACCCCACCTATCAGTACCTGCCAGTCTGCCTTGTAATGAATCTTGTGGTTCAAGAGATCTAGAAGCAGTTGCTCACCCACCTGAACCCCCTTGAACATGCGGGTACCTGGCCAAACCTGCCCAAACCTACCCATACATGTTAGAACCTGGCCGCACCTGCCAGTCTGTCGTGTAGTAAAACTCATGGTTGAAGTGATCTAGCAGCGCGAGCAGCATATGCGCTTGGATCACCTACGTACTCGAATTCACGTTTCCCGAGACGCGTTTCAGAAACATCCAAGTCGCTGCTCGTGCTGCTGTCTCTGCTGCCGCTCCTGCTTTCGCTCCTGCTTTCACGTTCATCACTTTCGCATAGCACGGTCGGAGCTGAGACGATCAAGACGAATGGCGATCGTGAGGAGAAGAGCTCGGATCGACCGACGACTGCCACGTGGCATGAAGGTCGCGGTCGAACGTTCGTGGAACGACTCGATCGCGCCGCGCGAAGGGCGAAAGCAACCCATCGAGGCGCCGCTGTGCGGCGAGCTCATCCAAAGGCCCCGCGGCCAGTTCACGTCGTGAAACGTCTGGAAAAGCCAGTTGCGCTGTTCACGGAGCAAAAGCCACCACACGACTAACTATGTGGCTACGTCTGACAACCACGGACACGATGCCACGATGATGAGCTCAAAGGTGCGTGATCGAGACCAAAAAAGCTTTCTAGTCAAGAACATTGCCGAGCTGTGATTGGGCAAATTCTCCGTCAGATCCCCGAAAAAATTTGGACCATTTCTCGATTTGTGCGTGTCATCCTTGCGCAGGGGCCATGCTAATCTTCTCTGTATCGTTCCAATTTTAACGGATGTCCCGAAGGACGATTCACTAAGCGAAACAAAAATTCAAGAACCAAGCAGGTTTGCAAGAAAGTACAAAGTGGGCATTTGTGATGCTTTGTGGGCGATTCGCGACAAGTTACGAATTTCCTTGCGTCCTGCTTGTGCAATGCTGGATTCAAATGCAGCGCCACAGCGCTTCAGGTAGATGACAGGACCTAGTCTCGTTTCGCCCACCTCCTTTCGTTATGGACTTACGGAAAGCATGAGCTACGTGTGCATTGGGCCAACCGCGCCGCTGTTTCGATAGCATCTAGGCTGAGCGCCTCAAACCTAGGAAGTTAACCCTAACCATCAACAGCTAGTTATTTCCAACCTGCTGATATCTCGCTTCTCACGCTCCACCATGGCTTTACTAATTTCCGAATAAACTCGCGCCGTTCTTTCTCGCGTCGCGGTTTCATTCTCGTCCGGCACGATCGGCGGGCTGTGCATCGGGCTAGCCGTGCCGCTGCTTGCGGCGGCGGGACTGATGGATGTTCTAGGTATCGCCATTCACCCGCAGTTAACTCCGCCATTCGTGTACCAGAAAGTCGTGTGGGGTGGCATCTGGTGCGTCGAGGCATTACCTCCCTACTTCGCCCATCTCCTCCTTGTTAGAGGGCCCTACGACAGCAAGGGCCCTCGACGACCGTTTGACTTGGCAGGTCGACTATGAAAGACCAAGACGAGCAGTCTAGCACCGACCCTATGATTTGGCGATGGTTGCGTAGTGACGCGATGTGACAACGGCAGCACTAAACAGTCATTGCTGGGGTGGTGTTAGTCTAGGGAAATCGTGGGCATGCTTCTTGGGTGGTCTTGGTGGTTGTGGGTGGTTCTCTGTGAGTCTCGCCATTTCTAGTTGTGCTGGGAGAATTGGCGAGCTCGGCATTGACTTCCCTGCTGAGTTGGGTTGGGAAGTTGACGAGGCGCGTTCGCTCACCCACACACCACTTTCGTGGGGTTGGGTTACTGCGCAGTGCCACGCCAACTTTGTGAAACCTTCCCGTAGCCTATATCTAGTTGTGTGTTTGCTTTTGTATTCATAGTTGATATTGCAATTCTACTTGGCCCAAAATGCTACTTCAATCCTCACTAATGTCAAACTTATATCTGCTATAGTCTGTTTAGGCTGTAGTGGGGTAGTTCCTAGAGGGTACAACACTTTTGTGTTCTCTACTTGTACCCATCTCGTTTCTAGTTCAATCATTCATTCCTCAATTCTCACATGGTATAGAGCTAGTTTCGATTTTTCCTAAGGGCCCACCACTGAAAATACTTTTTTTTTTTCTTACCTGCCCGACGCGCGCGTCGCGCCTGCCCTTCACGGCCCGTAGTGGCCCCCTTGAGGCCAGTAGCGCCCCCCCCTTGAGGCCCGTAGCGGCCCCCTTGAGGCCCGTAGCGGCCCCCCCTTGCGGCCCGTTAGGCCCCCTTGCGGCCCGTAGTGGCCCCTTGCGGCCCGTTAGGCCCCTTCGCGGCCCGTCGCGGCCCCCTTCGCGGCCCGTCGCGGCCCCTTCACGGCCCGTAGTGGCCCCCTTGAGGCCCGTAGCGGCCCCCTTGAGGCCCGTAGCGGCCCCCCTTGCGGCCCGTTAGGCCCCCTTGCGGCCCGTAATGGCCCCTTCGCGGCCCGTTAGGTCCGTCGCGGCCCCCCTTCGCGGCCCGTTAGGCCCGTCGCGGCCCCTTCGCGGCCCGCCCAGGCCCTTCCCCGGCCCCTTTCGCGGCCCGTTAGGCCCCGTCGCGGCTTGTCGCGGCCCCTTCGCGGCCCGTTAGGCCAGTTGCGGCCCCCTTCGCGGCCCGCCCCGGCCCTTCCCCGGCCCTGTCCCGGCCCCGTCCCGGCCCTGCCCCGACCCTGTCGCGGCCCCGTCCCGGACCTGCCCCGACCCCGGCCCTGCCCCGACCCTGTCGCGGCCCCGTCCCGGACCTCCCCCGACCCTGGCCCTGCCCCGGCCCCGTCGTGGCCCCGTCCCGAACCTACCCCGACCCTGTCGCGGCTCTGTCCCGGACCTGTCGCGGCCTCGCCCCGGCTCTGCCCCGGCCCTGCCCCGACTCAGCCCCTGCCCTGCTCCTGTGCTGTCGCGGCCCTGCCTCGGCCCAGGCCCCGGATCTCTTGCGGCCCGGCCCCGGCCCTACCCCGGACCTGTCCCAGTCCTGCCCCGACCCTCCCCCGGCCCTGCCCCGGCCTCGCCCCTGGTAAGCGCACCGCCGAGCCGAGCCGCGCTGCCGAACCGCACTGCTCCACCGTGCCGTGCCGCCCTGTCGAGCCGCCCTGCCAAGCCGCGCTGCCCTGCCTAGCCTGCTTAGCTGAGTTGCACTGCTGCTGCTGCTAGCCTACTGCTGCTGCTGTCATGGCTAGTCTCAGTGTCCTTACTTTTGATGCTGAGGGTCGGGCAGTTGACTTTGAGGTCTGGCTAGATGATCTGCAGCTTTTCCTACAGTGCGATAGCAAGGACGGTCTCTCACTGTTCGATCTCACGTCTGGCGCCTCTACTGCCCCTGCTGCTGATGCTGACAGTACTGTTCGCTCGCAGTGGACCACGCGCGATGCTGCTGCCCGCCTTGCTGTGCGTAGTCACCTACCGTCTACTGAGCGCGCGCACTTTAGTCAGTACAAGAGTGCTAAGACTCTGTACGACGCTGTAGTTGCACGCTACAGCTCCCCTGCCACTGCTGCCCTCAGCCGCCTCATGCTGCCGTACCTTTTTCCTGACCTTGCCGCCTTTGCCACAGTTGCTGACCTGGTTGCTCACCTTCGCACCAGTGACGCCCGCTACCGCGCTGCCCTTCCCACTGCGTTCCTTCCCACGAACTCCCCCCCCATGTACATCACCCTTTACTACCTAGTCACCCGCCTCCCTGACTCTCTCTCTTCAGTCAGGGACCACTTTCTCTCCCTATGCCCCACCGAGCTGACTGTCGACTTGCTAGAGGAGCGCCTTGCTGCAGCTGAGAAGAGTATCTTAGCTGTCGGTGCTTCTCGCGGCGACCGTCGCACCCCCTTCTTTGAGGGGTGTTCCCCTGTCCCCCTTCTCCCCTCTGTTGCCTCTGCTGCTGCTGTCGACCTCGTTGGCACTGAGGAGGTCGGCGCTGCGTCTGCCTCTAGTGGGCGACGCCGCACCGGCAAGGGCAAGGGAAGCAGGGGTGGTGGAGGGGGCGGTGGGGGAAGCGGTGGAGGCGGTGGAGGAGGTGGAGGTGGTGGTGGGGGTGGTACAGGGAGTGGGGGAGTCGGTGGCGGCAGTGGAGGCCGTGGCGGCGGTGGCGGAGGGGGTGGAGGCGGCGGCAGCGGTGGTGGAGGTAGCGGAGGAGGTGGTGCTGGTCGCGGTGCAGCCACGCAGCGTGGAGGCCTTGGTGGCAGCCAGCGCCAGCAGCAGCAGCGCACCCGTGAGACCCCGTCGGTTCAGCAGCTTCGTGAGTGGTACGCTGGGCGTGGGAGGTCTGGGGGTGCGGGTCCCTGCTCTTACGTTCTTCGCACCGGCACTCGGAGTGGGGAGGTGTGTGGTCTCCCACACACCACGCAGCGCTGCTTCGGCCGCTTGACTGACGCTTGGCGTGCCCAGTTTCCTGACGCCGTTAAGCTTCCTCGTTGGCATGATCTGCTTCTGCAGAATGTGCCTATCTTTGATCTAGACTTTGATGCTATCCTTGCTGCCATGTATGCTTTTGCTGATATTACTGAGGGTGACTGTTACCTGCGTGTCCCGCCCGACCCGGGCACTGTGGCTGCTGCTCTAGGTGCTAGTGCGGCTGCTGCTCTAGGTGCTAGTGCGTCTGCTGCTCCAGGTGCTGGTACGTCTCCTCTCTCTGGTACTGCACCTACTGAGTCCCTTCACACTTTCACACTTGACTCTGGTGCTTCGCGCTCTTTCTTTAGAGACAGCACCACGCTCACGCCGCTCAGTCGGCCTGTTGCGGTCTCCCTTGCTGACCCCTCCGGGGGCCCGGTCCTTGCACACTCCTCCACGGTTCTACCGTGTCCTGCGGCCCCGTCGGGCTTGCTGTCGGGACTCCACCTCCCCTCGTTCTCTACGAACTTGGTGAGTGGAGCTGACCTCCAGGACGCGTGGGTTGACCAGTTCACCCCTGGAGGTCAGCGTGTGACCCACTGCACTTGCTCTCGGACGGGCCGCCACCTGGCCACGTTCACCCGTCGGCCAGGGTCGAGTCTGTACACACTGACTACTGCGCCTCCTCCGGTCCCTGCGTCTGGTCAGGTAGCTGCGTCCAGTCAGGTGTTTGCTGCCGCGTCCAGGTCTAGTCCTGCGTCTGCCCCCTGCTCGTGTCGTCCTCTGGCGCACGAGACTCTCCTTTGGCACCACCGCCTTGGTCACCCCTCCCTGCCTCGACTTCGAGGTATGGCCTCCCGTGCTCTTGTCTCTGGACTCCCCAGGTCCCTCCCTCCCCTTCCTCCGGGGCCTGCCCCCACCTGTGTTCCTTGTGTCGAGGGCCGGCAGCGCGCCGCTCCTCACTCCTCCTCGTTTCCTCCGACTGAGGCCCCTCTGCAGACTCTTCACATGGACGTGTGGGGCCCAGCCCGCGTCCGTGGACAGGGTCACGAGCGTTACTTCCTACTGGTCGTTGACGACTACTCGCGTTACACCACAGTCTTCCCCTTACGCAGCAAGGGTGAGGTCACTGAGGTGTTGATCGACTGGATCCGCGGTGCTCGTCGCCAGCTTAGTGAGAGTTTCGGCTCAGACCTTCCTGTTCTGCGTCTGCACTCAGACAGAGGCGGGGAGTTTTCCTCCGACCTCCTGAGAGCCTTTTGTCGTTTTGAGGGCATCCGCCAGACGTTCACGCTTCCGGCCTCCCCGCAGCAAAATGTGATTGCTGAGCGCCGCATTGGCATGGTCATGGACGTCGCTCGTACGTCCATGATCCATGCGGCTGCTCCCCATTTTCTGTGGCCGTTCGCGGTTCAGTACGCTGCGCATCAGATCAACCTTCAGCCTCGTGTCTCCTTGCCGGAGACCACACCTACACTGAGGTGGACGGGGAAGGTTGGCGATGCGTCAGCGTTCCGAGTCTGGGGATCTCGAGCTTTTGTCCGCGATACTACAGCGGACAAGCTGTCCTCCCGTGCCGTTCCCTGTGTCTTCCTTGGCTTCCCTCCTGACGCACCCGGGTGGCAGTTCTACCACCCCACCTCGCGTCGTGTTCTGTCCTCTCAGGACGTCACGTTCGACGAGTCGGTGTCGTACTACCGTCTCTTTCCCTACCGCACTGCCTCTCCCCCCCCCCCGCCACTCTTCCTGGCACCAGGTACTCCCCTGGTAGACCCCCTCCCCCCCCAGGGTCCTGCCCCCTCAGGTGTGTCCCAGGTAGACCCTGCCGAGCCGGTCGAGGTAGCTGTCGACTCAGGTGCTGCTAGGGGTGCTGACCCTGCGGGTGCGGGGACTGGGGGTGCTGAGACTGGGGGTGCTGAGTCTGGGGGTGCTGAGACTGGGGGTGCTGAGTCTGGGGGTGCTGAGACTGGGTGTGCTGAGCCTGGGGGTGTGGCGCCTGAGGGTACTGAGTCTGGAGGTACTCTAGGTGTCCCGTCGCGGCGGGAGCCCCTCTCTCCACAGCGGCTTCGTGAGTGGTACTCTCGGCGCTGTCGAGTTGCTGCTGGTGCTGCTGGAGCTGCTGGAGGTGCTACTGGTGCTGGCGCTGCTGGAGGTGGTGCTGGTGCTGGAGCTGCTGGAGGTGCTGGAGGTGCTACTGGAGCTACTGGAGGTGCTGGCGCTGCTGGAGGTGGTGCTGGTGCTGGAGCTGCTGGAGGTGCTGCTGGTGCTGGTGCTGCTGGTGCTGGAGCTGCTGGAGGTGCTGGAGGTGCTACTGGGGCTACTGGAGGTACTGGCGCTGCTGGAGGTGGTGCTGGTGCTGGAGCTGCTGGAGGTGCTGCTGGGACTGGAGACCCTGGGGCTGAGGGTACCGGTTCTGTCTCTGCTGTTTCTGGAGGCGCTGCGCGGCCGCGGCCGTACTACGTTCCGCTCCTTCAGCAGGTTCTTGGCTCTCCGCCTTCTCCTGTTCCTCCTCCTCCTTTCCTGAGTCCACCGCTTGTCCAGTCCCAGTCGCAGTTTCAGCCGGCCTCTCCGCTGCCTGGTCCTTCTCCTTACTATGGACCGACTAGAGGTCTTACGGAGCGTCGTGAGCCTGACTCGCGTCCTGTGTCACCTGTGCCTCGCTCTGCGTCGCCTGTCCGACCTGTTCGCACTAGTCGTGTTTCGCGTCCGCGTCCTCCTCCTGTCCCTGGCACTCACTCTATGACTCTGCGTCCTTCTACTGCTCCACAGCGTGTCCCTCTGCCGTCTCCTCCTGCGTCCTCTCTTCCTGACGGTCCGGACCCGGAGTCTGACTCCCTTCGTGCTGCTAGTCCTACTGTCACGCGCTTTCTGGCCACTGCTGTCACTGACCCTCTGTTTGAGTCCACTGCTGCGTCTGCTCTTGTTACTGAGCTCGTTGACTTTGCTGCTGCCTGTCGCCTAGACTACGCCGCTAGTCTTGTTGCTGAGTCTGCGTCTGTCTGTCCTCCGTCCGTCGGGGGTGAGTGTGCTCTTGGCACGGACGTCCTTGAGGACAGACACGAGGACCTTGAGTGCTTTGCAGCTGCTTCACCTCATCTCGTGTCCATGCTGCTTGCCCCTGAGGGAGACCCAGATCCACTAGACATCCCGACCCCGCGCTCTTACGCAGAGGCGATAGAGGGTCCCTACTCCTCTCAGTGGCAGGCAGCCATGGACGCAGAGATGGCTTCCTGGAAGTCCACAGGCACCTACGTAGACGAGGTTCCCCCACCTGGGGCGAACATCGTCAGTGGCATGTGGATCTTCAGGGTGAAGCGGCCGCCGGGTTCTCCGCCTGCCTTCAAGGCGCGTTACGTTGCACGTGGCTTCAGTCAGCGTCAGGGAGTTGACTTCTTTCAGACCTTCTCCCCTACCCCGAAGATGACCACTCTTCGGGTACTGCTGCACGTTGCTGCTCAGCGTGACTACGAGCTCCACTCGCTTGACTTCAGCACAGCCTTCCTACAGGGCAGCCTCCACGAGGAGATCTGGCTGCGCCGCCCACCTGGCTTCACTGGGTCGTTTCCTGCTGGTACCCAGTGGAGCCTCCGGCGGCCAGTCTACGGTCTCCGCCAGGCACCCCGTGAGTGGCACGACACACTCAGGACGACTCTTGCTGCTCTTGGTTTTGCTCCTTCCACTGCTGACCCTTCTCTGTTCTTACGCACTGACACTACTCTGCCGCCGTTCTACGTTCTCGTGTACGTAGACGACTTGGTCTTTGCTACTGCTGACACTGAGGCACTCGCCCACGTGAAGTCTGAGCTGCAGAAGAGACACACGTGCACACACCTGGGTGAGCTGACAAGCTATCTTGGCTTGCGGATCACCCGGGACAGAGCACAGCGCACCATTACCTTGACTCAGTCACACATGGTGCACCAGGTCCTTCAGCGCTTCGGCTTTACATACTCCTCGCCACAGTCCACTCCTCTGCCTACCGGTCACTCGCTCTCAGCTCCACCTTCGGACGAGTCCGTAGAGCCGAGTGGCCCGTATCCAGAGCTTGTGGGCTGCCTCATGTACCTGATGACTTGCACACGACCTGACCTCGCAAACCCTCTCAGCCTTCTGGCTCGCTACGTGGCTCCCGGCAGACACCGAAAGGTGCACTGGGATGCTGCGAAAAGGGTGTTGCGATACTTGTGCAGTACATCGGGCATGGGGCTCGTGCTTGGAGGACGGGCTCGAGTTGTCCTCACTGGTCACGCTGACGCCTCCTGGGTTGACGACTTGGCTACGCAGCGGTCGTCACAGGGTTACACCTTCAGCCTTGGCTCCGGTTCTGTCTCTTGGCGGTCTACCCGCTCTTCTTCTGTTCTCAGCTCCAGTTGTGAGGCTGAGATCTACGCTGGGGCCATGGCTGCACAGGAGCTTCGCTGGCTCACCTACCTGCTCACCGACTTGGGAGAGGCGCCTGGTTCTCCTCCAGTTCTGTACGTCGACAACAAGGCCATGTTGGCCTTGTGTCAGGAGCACAGACTGGAGCACAGAACGAAGCACATTGCTCTGCGCTACTTCCTTGCTCGAGAGTTGCAGCAGCGTGGCCAGCTTCGTCTTGCTTACGTGGCCTCACAGGCCAACACTGCAGATGTTTTCACCAAGGCACTTCAGCCTTGTGATCATCAGCGTTTCTGTACTGTTCTAGGCCTTGTACCTACTGTACCTCACTTGCTGACTTCTTGACTCTGCTTGTACTGTACTCTATATACTTATACCTGCATGCTTACGCTTGCTAGGTTGTGTTCACTGTATTGTTTGCTTTCCTTTATATAACTCTGCATGTGAACTGGCCTTGTGGCCCTTTGCTTGTGCTCAGACTGCGTGGTGACTTTGTGATCCACCTTGAGCTTGCTTTGTCTTTCTTGACTGGTCTTGTGACCTCTTGTTCTCCCCCACTTTGCCTATGGGGGTGTGTCAAACTTATATCTGCTATAGTCTGTTTAGGCTGTAGTGGGGTAGTTCCTGGAGTTGGTGCTGACGCTGCAGATGCTGGTGCTGTCCCTGCTGGTTCTGGAGGCGCTACGCGGCCGCGGCCGTACTTCGTTCCGCTCCTTGAGCAGGTTCTTGGTCTTCCGCCTTCTTCTGGTCCTGCTCCTTCCTTAGAGTGTCCACTGCCTGTCCAGTCCGAGTCACAGTTACAGCTGGCCTCCCCACTGCCTGCTCCTTCTCCCTACGCTGGTCCTACTGGAGGTCTTGCTGAGCGTCGTGAGCCTGAGTCGCGTCCTGCGTCGCCTGTTCGTACTGCTCGCACTAGTCGTCGTGCTCCACGTCAGCGTCCTCCTGCGATCCCGGGCACGCATCAGATGGCACTGCGTCCTTCCACTGCGCCGCAGCGTGTCCCTTTGCCGTCTCCTCCAGAGTCCTCTCTTCCTGCTCTTGCTGACCCAGAGTCTGACTCCCTTCGTGCTGCCAGTCCTACTGTCACGCGTTTCCTAGCCACTGTTGTCACTGACCCTTCCTTTGAGTCCACTGCTGCGTCTGCCTTAGTTGCCGAGCTTGTCGACTTCGCTGCTCACTGTCGTCTAGACTACGCCGCTAGTCTTGTTGCTGAGTCTGAGTCTGTCTGTCCTCCGTCCGTCGGGGGTGAGTGTGCTCTTAGCACGGACGTCCTTGAGGACAGGCAGGAGGAGTTCCAGTGTTTTGCTACTGCTTGACCTCATCTCGTGTCCATGCTGCTTGCCCCTGAGGGAGACCCGGATGCACCAGACATCCCGACCCCGCGCTCTTACGCAGAGGCGATAGAGGGTCCTTACTCCTCTCAGTGGCAGTCAGCCATGGACGCAGAGATGGCTTCCTGGAAGTCCACAGGCACCTACGTCGACGAGGTTCCCCCACCTGGGGCGAACATCGTCAGTGGCATGTGGATTTTCAGGGTAAAGCGGCCGCCGGGTTCTCCGCCTGTCTTCAAGGCGCGTTACGTGGCTCGAGGCTTCAGTCAGCGGCAGGGAGTTGACTACTTTCAGACCTTCTCCCCGACCCCAAAGATGACCACTCTTCGGGTTCTGCTGCACGTCGCTGCTCAGCGTGACTACGAGCTTCACTCTCTTGACTTCAGCACTGCTTTCCTACAGGGCAGCCTGCACGAGGAGATCTGGCTGCGCCGCCCACCTGGCTTCACTCGGTCGTTTCCTCTTGGTACCCAGTGGAGCCTCCGGCGGCCAGTCTACGGTCTCCGCCAGGCGCCCCGTGAGTGGCACGACACACTGAGGACTACTCTTGCGGCTCTTGGGTTTGCTCCTTCTACCGCTGACCCGTCGCTGTTTCTTCGCACCGACACTTTGCTGCCGCCGTTCTACATCCTCGTGTACGTCGACGACTTGGTGTTTGCTACGGCTGACACTGCTGGACTCGCCCACGTGAAGTCCGAGCTGCAGAAGAGACACACGTGCACAGACCTGGGTGAACTGCGCAGCTATCTTGGCTTGCAGATCACCCGGGACAGAGCACGGCGCACCATTACCCTGACTCAGTCACACATGGTGCAGCAGGTCCTTCAGCGCTTCGACTTCACGTACTCAGGCCACTCCTCTGTCTACTCGCCACTCGCTCTCAGCTCTGCCTTCGGATGAGTCCGTAGAGCCGAGTGCCCGTACCCAGAGCTTGTTGGCTGCCTCATGTACCTGATGACCTGCACTCGACCTGACCTGGCATACCCTCTTAGCATCTTGGCACACTATGTTGCTCCTGGCAGACACCGACCAGAGCACATGGCGGCCACGAAGAGGGTGTTGCGCTACTAGTGCAGTACGTCGGGCATGGGGCTCGTGCTTGGAGGGCGGAGTCCAGTGGTCCTCACTGGTCACGCAGACGCGTCTTGGGTTGAAGACCTGGCTACTCAGCGGTCGTCACAGGGTTACACCTTCAGCCTTGGTTCCGGTTCTGTTTCGTGGCGGTCTACCCGCTCGTCTTCTGTTCTCAGCTCCAGCTGTGAGGCTGAGATCTACGCAGGGGCCATGGCTGCACAGGAGTTACGCTGGCTCACCTACCTGCTGACTGACCTGGGAGAGCCGCCTCGTTCTCCTCCTGTTCTGTACGTAGACAACAAGGCCATGCTGGCCTTGTGTCGGGAGCACAGACTGGAGCACAGAACGAAGCACATTGCTCTTCGCTACTTCCTTGCTCGTGAGCTGCAGCAGCGTGGTCAGCTACGCCTTGCTTACGTGGCCTCTCAGGCCAACACTGCCTGATATCTTCACCAAGGCACTTCAGCCTTGTGATCATCAGCACTTCTGTACTATGCTAGGTCTTGTGCCTACTTGGCCCCACTTGCTTACCTCTTGACTTTACTTGTACTGTGATCTATATATATACCTGTACATGCTTGTTTACCTTGTATATATAATCCTGCATGTGAACTGGCTTTGTGGCCTTTGAACCTGTGCTCGGAATGTGTGGTGACGTTGTGATCCACCCTGAGCTTGCTTTGATTGACTGGTCTTGTGACCCCTTGTTCTCCCCCACTTTGCCTATGGGGGTGTGTCAAAGATTAATCACATAGCATGTGTAGGCTGTAGTGGGGTAGACACTATGGGGTACAGTTTCCTAGGGTTTCATATTTGTACCCAACTCATTTTCCTAGTCAACCATTCTCATTTTTTCACACTTCACACTTCAGTAGACTCTCCACAAAGTCCTTAATCAGCTCTGATACCACTTGTTAGAGACTAAGGATGGAGTCAATGAAGATTAGGGGCTGAAATATCTCAAAATCGTCAACTACAATTCTGGACAGAAAAGTCGTCGTCACAAGAAATGCCGTCGACGATTAACGCACATTTAGAATTCTTTTAAACTCGAGTATGTTGTAGCCCTTGACCGTGGCTATCTTTCCCAATGTGAATAGTATCAAAATATGGAGTATAACTCGAGTTATGAACTTCGGCGCACTAGGGGGTATGCTGCCATAGAAAACGTAACTCAATCACAATTATCTCACAAGTTCACACAAGAAAGTTGGAGTAGCAATTGAACCAGGTAGGAGAGGATGAGGAGGACGAGAGAGAAGGTCCCAAGGGAGTCCCCAACCAAGGAAACCCCATACCACACATTTCCCCTCTCTATAGGCACCCCAACTTTGAAATTTGTCACTTTCCCAACTCATGCCATCCACCTCACCCAACTTGGCCACAATTGCCAACCTGGTTTGGCTTCTCCCAACCACTTGGCATCATCTACAGTGATGGTGACGAATTTCCCAACCCCCAAAAGTCTGTACCCCATATTGAGTCAACCAGCAAATTCCCATAGTCGCCGCATCTCAATCAAAACTTCGAACGATCATATCTTTCTCGTTCTTGCTCCGATCGCGGCGATTCTTGGTTCGTCGGAAAGCTCTCAAGCAGAGGAGTCACTTCAGATATCTGCTCAAGGCAAATAACACTCACACACACTCAGAAAATCCAAACAACACCAAACACAAATTCTTGCACACGCTCACACCACGCATGCAACACACGAACATATGATGGGAGGCAGACAGACGTGAATGCAAATGATAGCATCACATAACACCCCCCAGGACAACGAGCATGTAACCCCTCCCTAGGATCAATCGGGGATCTTCAGTGGACCTCTGACAAAGGTTACACAAATATACTACACTGATGCTCTGGGGTAATTTTTTCGAAACTCAATGTTACACTGATGTATCAGTGTAACGAAAAATTACACACTGATCAGAAGGGTTTTGAAAAAGGCTACACTGCTAATCGTGAGTAGCCAAAAACCAAACATAGGCCCTGCTATGGAGGGTGGTTCCTGTGGGAAGCGAGCCAGGATGCCAACAATGCTCTGCTCAATGCTGCAGCAGCTGCTTGATTTGAACCCTACAGTCGTAGGACAGTATGAGAAGTTTTATGCCTGTTATTATCTTTGAAGTGTAGACGTGCTGTTGTGGTGTTGGAGGTGGATGTGTTAATGTATTAATAAAGTGCTGATTTTTAGAAGCTCGTGATTTACGGTACCGTAGTTCCTGTTCTGCACAGCCCACAGCCCATGGAACCTATGACTCCGCACAGCCACGCTGAAATCCGCTATGCAGTAGATTCTTCGAGCAACCATGCAGTAGATTCTTCGAGCAAGCATGCAGTAGATTCTTCGAGCAAGCATGCAGTAGATTCTTCGAGCAAGCCTGCAGTAGATTCTTCGAGCAAGCCTGCAGTAGATTCTTCGAGCAAGCCTGCAGCTGGCAGGGTACCGGTAGTGATCATAGGTGCCTTCCATTTTCTGTGGTGCAGACATCATCTACTTTCTTAACTTCTCTCAGTTCGAACTTCAGGTAGAGAGTAACTTTACGGTAGATGAGATGAACTTTGGGTAGAGGGTAAGAGAAAGAAAAAACCTATTGTTTGATGTGTAGACAAGTTGATTGGAAGTCGGGAGATGGGTTGTAAATGGTTTTATTGAGTTCTGGAATCATACTGTATGAAGCTGGTTTTCAAAAGCTCGTGTTTTGATTGTCCAAATTTGCGCCAATCTCGAAAAAAAGAGGTGACGTCAGGGCTGATTTTATCAGGGTAATTACCCTGATTTCAGGGTGATTACAGGCTTCTCACCTGGTGGTCCCTGCAATTTCAGAATTTCTGACTTGTGAACACTGATCCATTCAGAATAGTGCTTTAGCGAACCCTGAAATATTGTATCTAGGCTCAGAGTAGTGTTCTTACTGACTCTGTCAAAGTAGAGTACGCGTTATGTGGACTCTGAATTTGACCTTATCGGAACGAAGTTTCTCGGAAATTTCCTTCCAATAACCCCGCCTTCGGACTGGTCGCAGTACAGCCAGAGCGTGAGCAGCGCGCGGCAACATGTCTGACAGGTGAATACACTCTACGTATGTTAGTTTCACAGAATTCGACGATGTCAGTTGTATTGTCGCAATTGCGTGTGCGTGAAGTTACCAACACATTTTTTGCGTTTCGCACAATGATGTTGGCGAATTGCGGGTAATCAGCGAATAGGAAATCTTGGCACATCTATGGTACCGAACTGTTTGGTGGACCGAAATTGCTCGTTTCTTCCCCGCGCTAAAACGTGTGGAGAAATACCATTCAGAGAAAGTTAAGGGTGAGAAAGTAACGCCCACAAGGTGTGCATGAAATGATGTCGCGTTGTGTTGGGATCATGCGGAGCGAAACCTTTTTCCCCGTTAAACACAGTGCGCGTTACTACATTGATGTTCAATTCTCGACCCTGAGCAATCAGAGTTAACTACTTTTCAACACTGAGCAATCAGAGTAGCCTACCTGTGGAATATATGCACCCATAATAGAGGGGGGAAATTTTCCCCTGAATCAGGGAGGCTTAAAATGAAACGTCAGCCCTGGGTGACGTGTGCGCGACAGGCGCCACTCGTGGCAGTCCATCAGTTTCCCCAACTCAACTCACACCACTCTATCCCCATGCACAGTGCAGCAGTCCCTCCCTCCCAGTCACATCACCTTCCCTCCCGCCATCTCCTCCCCAGTAGCTACATGGCGCACCCACCTGCCACCACCAGGCTGAGTGGAGCAGGGAGACAAAGCCACCACAGGGGACCCATCCCACACCACAGTGTAGAGAATGCAGCACCAGCTCGGCTGGACTCTCACCCCTCTGCCCCCATGCACACACAGTGCAGCAGTCACTCCCTCCCGGTCACACAACTGTGCCGCCCGCCATCTCCTCCCCCGTTGCTGCCAGCTGCACCCACCTGCCACCCGCCGCCGCCCCTGCTGAGCTGGCGGAGTCCTGCAGACTGCCGTCCGCCTCGAGCTCCGCCTGCACCTGCTTCGCCATGAGGGCTAGCCCTGGGCGGCACAGGGCACATGGTCAAGTCGTGAAGAGGTGTTGCAAATAAGGGCAGAGAAGGGCATGTCAAGTCGTGAAGAGGTGTTGCAGTTTGCCTCTAGCTTCGCCTGCACCTGCTTTGCCATGAGGGCTAGCCCTGGGCGGCACAGGAGAAAAAGAAAACGTCACACTGTACATCACACTCACCTCCACACACTCACCTCCACACACTCACCTCCACACACTCACCTCCACACACTCACCTCTACACACTCACCTCCACACTCTCCTCCACACACTCTCCCCACCAAGATTCAACCCCTAACACACACACTCCCCTCCCCCCCCCCTTACACACACCCCGGCACACTCACCCTGCACCACGCGACTGACAGCTGTCCACCACTTGTCTTCCGACAGCTGTCGCCTCGTCAGCGCTGACGATATCTCCTCGCTGCGCTGCCTGGACAGCACCGGCAGCACCTGGGCGGCATCCCTTGTCTCTTCTAGCACGCCTCTCTGCAGTGGGGAGATAAGAGCGGGAGAGAGACGAGAGACGAGATGCAAGAACGTAAGGAGAAGGAAATGGAGAAAGCAATTGTTTGTTGGGTTTGTCTTGACTGATATAACACATCTTTGAGCGATCTGAGAACATTCAAGTGACATATGTGAGAGGCCCACAAAATGCATGGAAAGAGGGGAACATGGAGGAGAATGAGGCAAGGGGGAGCAGCGTACAAAAAGAAGTGTGAAAAGTGTCTTGCATGGTAGATGGCTTACTTTTGAGGCGCCTCAAAAGTTGTCTTGCATGGTTGATGGCTTAATTACTGGCAGCTTTACGTTTGAGACGTGTCAACACTCACTTGTGGCGAGCCACGTGTACCTGGAAGGATGGCGGTTGTTTGATGGCCACAAGAGCGTTGCTCTCTCCCTCCTCCCCCTCGCTGTCGTTGCACATGGCCTGCACACAATCCCAAGGGGGCAGATAAATCTTAAAAACAAATTATACGAGCCTCACGAATCAGTGCGTCCCTCTCTCAGTGAATCAGGGCCCAATATGCTACAGTGGGCCAGCGTCACAGTGCAAGCGGGAGGCACCCACCCATGTGCAGACAGATTCCTTTGAAAGAACGCGCTCGTGAGAGGCAGAGCCCCTTGAGCTGCTCACGTGCCACTCTTTGACTCCGAAGCACGCTGGGAGGACGTGCACGTAGTAGCCAGGGCCCACTGGGCCCACTCGGGCGCTGCCCGAGTTCCACGTCACTCTTCGACTACGAAGCACGCTGGGAGGACGTGAGTGTGAAGGCCAGAGCCCACCCCACTGGGCGGTAGTGGCCCAGTGCCACTCTGCGACTGGGAGGCATGCCCGCATGCAGACACTTACATGGTACCACTCACCTGCAGCCAGGCAACCTTGTAGCACCCACCTGCAGATCCCTCTGTTTATGAAGTCTGTTTATGAAGGAGTGTTTTGAGACGTCTCAAAGCACCCACCTGCAGGTCCCTCTGGGAAGACGTGAGTGTGAGAGACAGAGCTCACTGGGCAAGATATTTTGTCTCGTAGTAGTCAAGAAGCACTGTGGCGTTTTCGAAAAGGACGAACTGGTCAAATGGGTTGTTGGGCGGCAGGAAGCCGTACAGCAGCAGGAACTGGGCGGTGTCCATGGAGCCATAGCCCACGCTGATTGGCTGGCCTGGAGAGATGACGTCAGCAGCAAAGTTGTTGATGTCAGCAGTGGAGGAGTGAATGGTGGGCTGACGTGGCAAAAACGGGAGGGGAGAGGAGGGGGGGGAGGGAGAGAAGCGGAGTGAGGAAGGAAAGGAGGAGAGAAATGGAGATGACTGTTTGTCGAAAGAAGGGAGAGGGGATGCAAGGTGTGGGGAGAGCAAGGGGAGGGGAAGAAGGAAAAAAAAGGCTCTGACCTGCCAGTTAAAATTCATGTTTAAATTACTCTGAATGGGCCTCTTTCACCTCCAGAGATTGCCCGAACCTGACAAACCTGTCCGAACCTGTTGAACCTGCCTGTACCTGCCCATATCTGCCCCGTACCTGTCTGCACCTACCCTTACCTGTCCATACCTATCCGTACCTGCCAGTCTGCTGACTAGAAGTCGTGGTTGAAGAGATCTAGCGGAGGCGGCAACAAGTGCACCTCCGCAGTCACCTCACAGCTTGCTCACTCCCTTGCACCTGTTTGTACCTGACCCCACCTATCAGTACCTGCCAGTCTGCCTTGTAATGAATCTTGTGGTTCAAGAGATCTAGAAGCAGTTGCTCACCCACCTGAACCCCCTTGAACATGCGGGTACCTGGCCAAACCTGCCCAAACCTACCCATACATGTTAGAACCTGGCCGCACCTGCCAGTCTGTCGTGTAGTAAAACTCATGGTTGAAGTGATCTAGCAGCGCGAGCAGCATATGCGCTTGGATCACCTACGTACTCGAATTCACGTTTCCCGAGACGCGTTTCAGAAACATCCAAGTCGCTGCTCGTGCTGCTGTCTCTGCTGCCGCTCCTGCTTTCGCTCCTGCTTTCACGTTCATCACTTTCGCATAGCACGGTCGGAGCTGAGACGATCAAGACGAATGGCGATCGTGAGGAGAAGAGCTCGGATCGACCGACGACTGCCACGTGGCATGAAGGTCGCGGTCGAACGTTCGTGGAACGACTCGATCGCGCCGCGCGAAGGGCGAAAGCAACCCATCGAGGCGCCGCTGTGCGGCGAGCTCATCCAAAGGCCCCGCGGCCAGTTCACGTCGTGAAACGTCTGGAAAAGCCAGTTGCGCTGTTCACGGAGCAAAAGCCACCACACGACTAACTATGTGGCTACGTCTGACAACCACGGACACGATGCCACGATGATGAGCTCAAAGGTGCGTGATCGAGACCAAAAAAGCTTTCTAGTCAAGAACATTGCCGAGCTGTGATTGGGCAAATTCTCCGTCAGATCCCCGAAAAAATTTGGACCATTTCTCGATTTGTGCGTGTCATCCTTGCGCAGGGGCCATGCTAATCTTCTCTGTATCGTTCCAATTTTAACGGATGTCCCGAAGGACGATTCACTAAGCGAAACAAAAATTCAAGAACCAAGCAGGTTTGCAAGAAAGTACAAAGTGGGCATTTGTGATGCTTTGTGGGCGATTCGCGACAAGTTACGAATTTCCTTGCGTCCTGCTTGTGCAATGCTGGATTCAAATGCAGCGCCACAGCGCTTCAGGTAGATGACAGGACCTAGTCTCGTTTCGCCCACCTCCTTTCGTTATGGACTTACGGAAAGCATGAGCTACGTGTGCATTGGGCCAACCGCGCCGCTGTTTCGATAGCATCTAGGCTGAGCGCCTCAAACCTAGGAAGTTAACCCTAACCATCAACAGCTAGTTATTTCCAACCTGCTGATATCTCGCTTCTCACGCTCCACCATGGCTTTACTAATTTCCGAATAAACTCGCGCCGTTCTTTCTCGCGTCGCGGTTTCATTCTCGTCCGGCACGATCGGCGGGCTGTGCATCGGGCTAGCCGTGCCGCTGCTTGCGGCGGCGGGACTGATGGATGTTCTAGGTATCGCCATTCACCCGCAGTTAACTCCGCCATTCGTGTACCAGAAAGTCGTGTGGGGTGGCATCTGGTGCGTCGAGGCATTACCTCCCTACTTCGCCCATCTCCTCCTTGTTAGAGGGCCCTACGACAGCAAGGGCCCTCGACGACCGTTTGACTTGGCAGGTCGACTATGAAAGACCAAGACGAGCAGTCTAGCACCGACCCTATGATTTGGCGATGGTTGCGTAGTGACGCGATGTGACAACGGCAGCACTAAACAGTCATTGCTGGGGTGGTGTTAGTCTAGGGAAATCGTGGGCATGCTTCTTGGGTGGTCTTGGTGGTTGTGGGTGGTTCTCTGTGAGTCTCGCCATTTCTAGTTGTGCTGGGAGAATTGGCGAGCTCGGCATTGACTTCCCTGCTGAGTTGGGTTGGGAAGTTGACGAGGCGCGTTCGCTCACCCACACACCACTTTCGTGGGGTTGGGTTACTGCGCAGTGCCACGCCAACTTTGTGAAACCTTCCCGTAGCCTATATCTAGTTGTGTGTTTGCTTTTGTATTCATAGTTGATATTGCAATTCTACTTGGCCCAAAATGCTACTTCAATCCTCACTAATGTCAAACTTATATCTGCTATAGTCTGTTTAGGCTGTAGTGGGGTAGTTCCTAGAGGGTACAACACTTTTGTGTTCTCTACTTGTACCCATCTCGTTTCTAGTTCAATCATTCATTCCTCAATTCTCACATGGTATAGAGCTAGTTTCGATTTTTCCTAAGGGCCCACCACTGAAAATACTTTTTTTTTTCTTACCTGCCCGACGCGCGCGTCGCGCCTGCCCTTCACGGCCCGTAGTGGCCCCCTTGAGGCCAGTAGCGCCCCCCCCTTGAGGCCCGTAGCGGCCCCCTTGAGGCCCGTAGCGGCCCCCCCTTGCGGCCCGTTAGGCCCCCTTGCGGCCCGTAGTGGCCCCTTGCGGCCCGTTAGGCCCCTTCGCGGCCCGTCGCGGCCCCCTTCGCGGCCCGTCGCGGCCCCTTCACGGCCCGTAGTGGCCCCCTTGAGGCCCGTAGCGGCCCCCTTGAGGCCCGTAGCGGCCCCCCTTGCGGCCCGTTAGGCCCCCTTGCGGCCCGTAATGGCCCCTTCGCGGCCCGTTAGGTCCGTCGCGGCCCCCCTTCGCGGCCCGTTAGGCCCGTCGCGGCCCCTTCGCGGCCCGCCCAGGCCCTTCCCCGGCCCCTTTCGCGGCCCGTTAGGCCCCGTCGCGGCTTGTCGCGGCCCCTTCGCGGCCCGTTAGGCCAGTTGCGGCCCCCTTCGCGGCCCGCCCCGGCCCTTCCCCGGCCCTGTCCCGGCCCCGTCCCGGCCCTGCCCCGACCCTGTCGCGGCCCCGTCCCGGACCTGCCCCGACCCCGGCCCTGCCCCGACCCTGTCGCGGCCCCGTCCCGGACCTCCCCCGACCCTGGCCCTGCCCCGGCCCCGTCGTGGCCCCGTCCCGAACCTACCCCGACCCTGTCGCGGCTCTGTCCCGGACCTGTCGCGGCCTCGCCCCGGCTCTGCCCCGGCCCTGCCCCGACTCAGCCCCTGCCCTGCTCCTGTGCTGTCGCGGCCCTGCCTCGGCCCGGCCCCGGATCTCTTGCGGCCCGGCCCCGGCCCTACCCCGGACCTGTCCCAGTCCTGCCCCGACCCTCCCCCGGCCCTGCCCCGGCCTCGCCCCTGGTAAGCGCACCGCCGAGCCGAGCCGCGCTGCCGAACCGCACTGCTCCACCGTGCCGTGCCGCCCTGTCGAGCCGCCCTGCCAAGCCGCGCTGCCCTGCCTAGCCTGCTTAGCTGAGTTGCACTGCTGCTGCTGCTAGCCTACTGCTGCTGCTGTCATGGCTAGTCTCAGTGTCCTTACTTTTGATGCTGAGGGTCGGGCAGTTGACTTTGAGGTCTGGCTAGATGATCTGCAGCTTTTCCTACAGTGCGATAGCAAGGACGGTCTCTCACTGTTCGATCTCACGTCTGGCGCCTCTACTGCCCCTGCTGCTGATGCTTGACAGTACTGTTCGCTCGCAGTGGACCACGCGCGATGCTGCTGCCCGCCTTGCTGTGCGTAGTCACCTACCGTCTACTGAGCGCGCGCACTTTAGTCAGTACAAGAGTGCTAAGACTCTGTACGACGCTGTAGTTGCACGCTACAGCTCCCCTGCCACTGCTGCCCTCAGCCGCCTCATGCTGCCGTACCTTTTTCCTGACCTTGCCGCCTTTGCCACAGTTGCTGACCTGGTTGCTCACCTTCGCACCAGTGACGCCCGCTACCGCGCTGCCCTTCCCACTGCGTTCCTTCCCACGAACTCCCCCCCCATGTACATCACCCTTTACTACCTAGTCACCCGCCTCCCTGACTCTCTCTCTTCAGTCAGGGACCACTTTCTCTCCCTATGCCCCACCGAGCTGACTGTCGACTTGCTAGAGGAGCGCCTTGCTGCAGCTGAGAAGAGTATCTTAGCTGTCGGTGCTTCTCGCGGCGACCGTCGCACCCCCTTCTTTGAGGGGTGTTCCCCTGTCCCCCTTCTCCCCTCTGTTGCCTCTGCTGCTGCTGTCGACCTCGTTGGCACTGAGGAGGTCGGCGCTGCGTCTGCCTCTAGTGGGCGACGCCGCACCGGCAAGGGCAAGGGAAGCAGGGGTGGTGGAGGGGGCGGTGGGGGAAGCGGTGGAGGCGGTGGAGGAGGTGGAGGTGGTGGTGGGGGTGGTACAGGGAGTGGGGGAGTCGGTGGCGGCAGTGGAGGCCGTGGCGGCGGTGGCGGAGGGGGTGGAGGCGGCGGCAGCGGTGGTGGAGGTAGCGGAGGAGGTGGTGCTGGTCGCGGTGCAGCCACGCAGCGTGGAGGCCTTGGTGGCAGCCAGCGCCAGCAGCAGCAGCGCACCCGTGAGACCCCGTCGGTTCAGCAGCTTCGTGAGTGGTACTGCTGGGCGTGGGAGGTCTGGGGGTGCGGGTCCCTGCTCTTACGTTCTTCGCACCGGCACTCGGAGTGGGGAGGTGTGTGGTCTCCCACACACCACGCAGCGCTGCTTCGGCCGCTTGACTGACGCTTGGCGTGCCCAGTTTCCTGACGCCGTTAAGCTTCCTCGTTGGCATGATCTGCTTCTGCAGAATGTGCCTATCTTTGATCTAGACTTTGATGCTATCCTTGCTGCCATGTATGCTTTTGCTGATATTACTGAGGGTGACTGTTACCTGCGTGTCCCGCCCGACCCGGGCACTGTGGCTGCTGCTCTAGGTGCTAGTGCGGCTGCTGCTCTAGGTGCTAGTGCGTCTGCTGCTCCAGGTGCTGGTACGTCTCCTCTCTCTGGTACTGCACCTACTGAGTCCCTTCACACTTTCACACTTGACTCTGGTGCTTCGCGCTCTTTCTTTAGAGACAGCACCACGCTCACGCCGCTCAGTCGGCCTGTTGCGGTCTCCCTTGCTGACCCCTCCGGGGGCCCGGTCCTTGCACACTCCTCCACGGTTCTACCGTGTCCTGCGGCCCCGTCGGGCTTGCTGTCGGGACTCCACCTCCCCTCGTTCTCTACGAACTTGGTGAGTGGAGCTGACCTCCAGGACGCGTGGGTTGACCAGTTCACCCCTGGAGGTCAGCGTGTGACCCACTGCACTTGCTCTCGGACGGGCCGCCACCTGGCCACGTTCACCCGTCGGCCAGGGTCGAGTCTGTACACACTGACTACTGCGCCTCCTCCGGTCCCTGCGTCTGGTCAGGTAGCTGCGTCCAGTCAGGTGTTTGCTGCCGCGTCCAGGTCTAGTCCTGCGTCTGCCCCCTGCTCGTGTCGTCCTCTGGCGCACGAGACTCTCCTTTGGCACCACCGCCTTGGTCACCCCTCCCTGCCTCGACTTCGAGGTATGGCCTCCCGTGCTCTTGTCTCTGGACTCCCCAGGTCCCTCCCTCCCCTTCCTCCGGGGCCTGCCCCCACCTGTGTTCCTTGTGTCGAGGGCCGGCAGCGCGCCGCTCCTCACTCCTCCTCGTTTCCTCCGACTGAGGCCCCTCTGCAGACTCTTCACATGGACGTGTGGGGCCCAGCCCGCGTCCGTGGACAGGGTCACGAGCGTTACTTCCTACTGGTCGTTGACGACTACTCGCGTTACACCACAGTCTTCCCCTTACGCAGCAAGGGTGAGGTCACTGAGGTGTTGATCGACTGGATCCGCGGTGCTCGTCGCCAGCTTAGTGAGAGTTTCGGCTCAGACCTTCCTGTTCTGCGTCTGCACTCAGACAGAGGCGGGGAGTTTTCCTCCGACCTCCTGAGAGCCTTCTGTCGTTTTGAGGGCATCCGCCAGACAGTTCACGCTTCCGGCCTCCCCGCAGCAAAATGGGATTGCTGAGCGCCGCATTGGCATGGTCATGGACGTCGCTCGTACGTCCATGATCCATGCGGCTGCTCCCCATTTTCTGTGGCCGTTCGCGGTTCAGTACGCTGCGCATCAGATCAACCTTCAGCCTCGTGTCTCCTTGCCGGAGACCACACCTACACTGAGGTGGACGGGGAAGGTTGGCGATGCGTCAGCGTTCCGAGTCTGGGGATCTCGAGCTTTTGTCCGCGATACTACAGCGGACAAGCTGTCCTCCCGTGCCGTTCCCTGTGTCTTCCTTGGCTTCCCTCCTGACGCACCCGGGTGGCAGTTCTACCACCCCACCTCGCGTCGTGTTCTGTCCTCTCAGGACGTCACGTTCGACGAGTCGGTGTCGTACTACCGTCTCTTTCCCTACCGCACTGCCTCTCCCCCCCCCCCGCCACTCTTCCTGGCACCAGGTACTCCCCTGGTAGACCCCCTCCCCCCCCAGGGTCCTGCCCCCTCAGGTGTGTCCCAGGTAGACCCTGCCGAGCCGGTCGAGGTAGCTGTCGACTCAGGTGCTGCTAGGGGTGCTGACCCTGCGGGTGCGGGGACTGGGGGTGCTGAGACTGGGGGTGCTGAGTCTGGGGGTGCTGAGACTGGGGGTGCTGAGTCTGGGGGTGCTGAGACTGGGTGTGCTGAGCCTGGGGGTGTGGCGCCTGAGGGTACTGAGTCTGGAGGTACTCTAGGTGTCCCGTCGCGGCGGGAGCCCCTCTCTCCACAGCGGCTTCGTGAGTGGTACTCTCGGCGCTGTCGAGTTGCTGCTGGTGCTGCTGGAGCTGCTGGAGGTGCTACTGGTGCTGGCGCTGCTGGAGGTGGTGCTGGTGCTGGAGCTGCTGGAGGTGCTGGAGGTGCTACTGGAGCTACTGGAGGTGCTGGCGCTGCTGGAGGTGGTGCTGGTGCTGGAGCTGCTGGAGGTGCTGCTGGTGCTGGTGCTGCTGGTGCTGGAGCTGCTGGAGGTGCTGGAGGTGCTACTGGGGCTACTGGAGGTACTGGCGCTGCTGGAGGTGGTGCTGGTGCTGGAGCTGCTGGAGGTGCTGCTGGGACTGGAGACCCTGGGGCTGAGGGTACCGGTTCTGTCTCTGCTGTTTCTGGAGGCGCTGCGCGGCCGCGGCCGTACTACGTTCCGCTCCTTCAGCAGGTTCTTGGCTCTCCGCCTTCTCCTGTTCCTCCTCCTCCTTTCCTGAGTCCACCGCTTGTCCAGTCCCAGTCGCAGTTTCAGCCGGCCTCTCCGCTGCCTGGTCCTTCTCCTTACTATGGACCGACTAGAGGTCTTACGGAGCGTCGTGAGCCTGACTCGCGTCCTGTGTCACCTGTGCCTCGCTCTGCGTCGCCTGTCCGACCTGTTCGCACTAGTCGTGTTTCGCGTCCGCGTCCTCCTCCTGTCCCTGGCACTCACTCTATGACTCTGCGTCCTTCTACTGCTCCACAGCGTGTCCCTCTGCCGTCTCCTCCTGCGTCCTCTCTTCCTGACGGTCCGGACCCGGAGTCTGACTCCCTTCGTGCTGCTAGTCCTACTGTCACGCGCTTTCTGGCCACTGCTGTCACTGACCCTCTGTTTGAGTCCACTGCTGCGTCTGCTCTTGTTACTGAGCTCGTTGACTTTGCTGCTGCCTGTCGCCTAGACTACGCCGCTAGTCTTGTTGCTGAGTCTGCGTCTGTCTGTCCTCCGTCCGTCGGGGGTGAGTGTGCTCTTGGCACGGACGTCCTTGAGGACAGACACGAGGACCTTGAGTGCTTTGCAGCTGCTTCACCTCATCTCGTGTCCATGCTGCTTGCCCCTGAGGGAGACCCAGATCCACTAGACATCCCGACCCCGCGCTCTTACGCAGAGGCGATAGAGGGTCCCTACTCCTCTCAGTGGCAGGCAGCCATGGACGCAGAGATGGCTTCCTGGAAGTCCACAGGCACCTACGTAGACGAGGTTCCCCCACCTGGGGCGAACATCGTCAGTGGCATGTGGATCTTCAGGGTGAAGCGGCCGCCGGGTTCTCCGCCTGCCTTCAAGGCGCGTTACGTTGTACGTGGCTTCAGTCAGCGTCAGGGAGTTGACTTCTTTCAGACCTTCTCCCCTACCCCGAAGATGACCACTCTTCGGGTACTGCTGCACGTTGCTGCTCAGCGTGACTACGAGCTCCACTCGCTTGACTTCAGCACAGCCTTCCTACAGGGCAGCCTCCACGAGGAGATCTGGCTGCGCCGCCCACCTGGCTTCACTGGGTCGTTTCCTGCTGGTACCCAGTGGAGCCTCCGGCGGCCAGTCTACGGTCTCCGCCAGGCACCCCGTGAGTGGCACGACACACTCAGGACGACTCTTGCTGCTCTTGGTTTTGCTCCTTCCACTGCTGACCCTTCTCTGTTCTTACGCACTGACACTACTCTGCCGCCGTTCTACGTTCTCGTGTACGTAGACGACTTGGTCTTTGCTACTGCTGACACTGAGGCACTCGCCCACGTGAAGTCTGAGCTGCAGAAGAGACACACGTGCACACACCTGGGTGAGCTGACAAGCTATCTTGGCTTGCG
The DNA here is from genome assembly GCA_947471745.1 of Closterium sp. Naga37s-1. NCBI lineage: Eukaryota > Viridiplantae > Streptophyta > Zygnematophyceae > Desmidiales > Closteriaceae > Closterium > Closterium sp. Naga37s-1. The sequence goes on from CANJKZ010000364.1 coordinate 34,317, forward strand.
GATCACCCGGGACAGAGCACAGCGCACCATTACCTTGACTCAGTCACACATGGTGCACCAGGTCCTTCAGCGCTTCGGCTTTACATACTCCTCGCCACAGTCCACTCCTCTGCCTACCGGTCACTCGCTCTCAGCTCCACCTTCGGACGAGTCCGTAGAGCCGAGTGGCCCGTATCCAGAGCTTGTGGGCTGCCTCATGTACCTGATGACTTGCACACGACCTGACCTCGCAAACCCTCTCAGCCTTCTGGCTCGCTACGTGGCTCCCGGCAGACACCGAAAGGTGCACTGGGATGCTGCGAAAAGGGTGTTGCGATACTTGTGCAGTACATCGGGCATGGGGCTCGTGCTTGGAGGACGGGCTCGAGTTGTCCTCACTGGTCACGCTGACGCCTCCTGGGTTGACGACTTGGCTACGCAGCGGTCGTCACAGGGTTACACCTTCAGCCTTGGCTCCGGTTCTGTCTCTTGGCGGTCTACCCGCTCTTCTTCTGTTCTCAGCTCCAGTTGTGAGGCTGAGATCTACGCTGGGGCCATGGCTGCACAGGAGCTTCGCTGGCTCACCTACCTGCTCACCGACTTGGGAGAGGCGCCTGGTTCTCCTCCAGTTCTGTACGTCGACAACAAGGCCATGTTGGCCTTGTGTCAGGAGCACAGACTGGAGCACAGAACGAAGCACATTGCTCTGCGCTACTTCCTTGCTCGAGAGTTGCAGCAGCGTGGCCAGCTTCGTCTTGCTTACGTGGCCTCACAGGCCAACACTGCAGATGTTTTCACCAAGGCACTTCAGCCTTGTGATCATCAGCGTTTCTGTACTGTTCTAGGCCTTGTACCTACTGTACCTCACTTGCTGACTTCTTGACTCTGCTTGTACTGTACTCTATATACTTATACCTGCATGCTTACGCTTGCTAGGTTGTGTTCACTGTATTGTTTGCTTTCCTTTATATAACTCTGCATGTGAACTGGCCTTGTGGCCCTTTGCTTGTGCTCAGACTGCGTGGTGACTTTGTGATCCACCTTGAGCTTGCTTTGTCTTTCTTGACTGGTCTTGTGACCTCTTGTTCTCCCCCACTTTGCCTATGGGGGTGTGTCAAACTTATATCTGCTATAGTCTGTTTAGGCTGTAGTGGGGTAGTTCCTGGAGTTGGTGCTGACGCTGCAGATGCTGGTGCTGTCCCTGCTGGTTCTGGAGGCGCTACGCGGCCGCGGCCGTACTTCGTTCCGCTCCTTGAGCAGGTTCTTGGTCTTCCGCCTTCTTCTGGTCCTGCTCCTTCCTTAGAGTGTCCACTGCCTGTCCAGTCCGAGTCACAGTTACAGCTGGCCTCCCCACTGCCTGCTCCTTCTCCCTACGCTGGTCCTACTGGAGGTCTTGCTGAGCGTCGTGAGCCTGAGTCGCGTCCTGCGTCGCCTGTTCGTACTGCTCGCACTAGTCGTCGTGCTCCACGTCAGCGTCCTCCTGCGATCCCGGGCACGCATCAGATGGCACTGCGTCCTTCCACTGCGCCGCAGCGTGTCCCTTTGCCGTCTCCTCCAGAGTCCTCTCTTCCTGCTCTTGCTGACCCAGAGTCTGACTCCCTTCGTGCTGCCAGTCCTACTGTCACGCGTTTCCTAGCCACTGTTGTCACTGACCCTTCCTTTGAGTCCACTGCTGCGTCTGCCTTAGTTGCCGAGCTTGTCGACTTCGCTGCTCACTGTCGTCTAGACTACGCCGCTAGTCTTGTTGCTGAGTCTGAGTCTGTCTGTCCTCCGTCCGTCGGGGGTGAGTGTGCTCTTAGCACGGACGTCCTTGAGGACAGGCAGGAGGAGTTCCAGTGTTTTGCTACTGCTTGACCTCATCTCGTGTCCATGCTGCTTGCCCCTGAGGGAGACCCGGATGCACCAGACATCCCGACCCCGCGCTCTTACGCAGAGGCGATAGAGGGTCCTTACTCCTCTCAGTGGCAGTCAGCCATGGACGGAAGTCCACAGGCACCTACGTCGACGAGGTTCCCCCACCTGGGGCGAACATCGTCAGTGGCATGTGGATTTTCAGGGTAAAGCGGCCGCCGGGTTCTCCGCCTGTCTTCAAGGCGCGTTACGTGGCTCGAGGCTTCAGTCAGCGGCAGGGAGTTGACTACTTTCAGACCTTCTCCCCGACCCCAAAGATGACCACTCTTCGGGTTCTGCTGCACGTCGCTGCTCAGCGTGACTACGAGCTTCACTCTCTTGACTTCAGCACTGCTTTCCTACAGGGCAGCCTGCACGAGGAGATCTGGCTGCGCCGCCCACCTGGCTTCACTCGGTCGTTTCCTCTTGGTACCCAGTGGAGCCTCCGGCGGCCAGTCTACGGTCTCCGCCAGGCGCCCCGTGAGTGGCACGACACACTGAGGACTACTCTTGCGGCTCTTGGGTTTGCTCCTTCTACCGCTGACCCGTCGCTGTTTCTTCGCACCGACACTTTGCTGCCGCCGTTCTACATCCTCGTGTACGTCGACGACTTGGTGTTTGCTACGGCTGACACTGCTGGACTCGCCCACGTGAAGTCCGAGCTGCAGAAGAGACACACGTGCACAGACCTGGGTGAACTGCGCAGCTATCTTGGCTTGCAGATCACCCGGGACAGAGCACGGCGCACCATTACCCTGACTCAGTCACACATGGTGCAGCAGGTCCTTCAGCGCTTCGACTTCACGTACTCCTCGCCTCAGGCCACTCCTCTGTCTACTCGCCACTCGCTCTCAGCTCTGCCTTCGGATGAGTCCGTAGAGCCGAGTGCCCGTACCCAGAGCTTGTTGGCTGCCTCATGTACCTGATGACCTGCACTCGACCTGACCTGGCATACCCTCTTAGCATCTTGGCACACTATGTTGCTCCTGGCAGACACCGACCAGAGCACATGGCGGCCACGAAGAGGGTGTTGCGCTACTAGTGCAGTACGTCGGGCATGGGGCTCGTGCTTGGAGGGCGGAGTCCAGTGGTCCTCACTGGTCACGCAGACGCGTCTTGGGTTGAAGACCTGGCTACTCAGCGGTCGTCACAGGGTTACACCTTCAGCCTTGGTTCCGGTTCTGTTTCGTGGCGGTCTACCCGCTCGTCTTCTGTTCTCAGCTCCAGCTGTGAGGCTGAGATCTACGCAGGGGCCATGGCTGCACAGGAGTTACGCTGGCTCACCTACCTGCTGACTGACCTGGGAGAGCCGCCTCGTTCTCCTCCTGTTCTGTACGTAGACAACAAGGCCATGCTGGCCTTGTGTCGGGAGCACAGACTGGAGCACAGAACGAAGCACATTGCTCTTCGCTACTTCCTTGCTCGTGAGCTGCAGCAGCGTGGTCAGCTACGCCTTGCTTACGTGGCCTCTCAGGCCAACACTGCCTGATATCTTCACCAAGGCACTTCAGCCTTGTGATCATCAGCACTTCTGTACTATGCTAGGTCTTGTGCCTACTTGGCCCCACTTGCTTACCTCTTGACTTTACTTGTACTGTGATCTATATATATACCTGTACATGCTTGTTTACCTTGTATATATAATCCTGCATGTGAACTGGCTTTGTGGCCTTTGAACCTGTGCTCGGAATGTGTGGTGACGTTGTGATCCACCCTGAGCTTGCTTTGATTGACTGGTCTTGTGACCCCTTGTTCTCCCCCACTTTGCCTATGGGGGTGTGTCAAAGATTAATCACATAGCATGTGTAGGCTGTAGTGGGGTAGACACTATGGGGTACAGTTTCCTAGGGTTTCATATTTGTACCCAACTCATTTTCCTAGTCAACCATTCTCATTTTTTCACACTTCACACTTCAGTAGACTCTCCACAAAGTCCTTAATCAGCTCTGATACCACTTGTTAGAGACTAAGGATGGAGTCAATGAAGATTAGGGGCTGAAATATCTCAAAATCGTCAACTACAATTCTGGACAGAAAAGTCGTCGTCACAAGAAATGCCGTCGACGATTAACGCACATTTAGAATTCTTTTAAACTCGAGTATGTTGTAGCCCTTGACCGTGGCTATCTTTCCCAATGTGAATAGTATCAAAATATGGAGTATAACTCGAGTTATGAACTTCGGCGCACTAGGGGGTATGCTGCCATAGAAAACGTAACTCAATCACAATTATCTCACAAGTTCACACAAGAAAGTTGGAGTAGCAATTGAACCAGGTAGGAGAGGATGAGGAGGACGAGAGAGAAGGTCCCAAGGGAGTCCCCAACCAAGGAAACCCCATACCACACATTTCCCCTCTCTATAGGCACCCCAACTTTGAAATTTGTCACTTTCCCAACTCATGCCATCCACCTCACCCAACTTGGCCACAATTGCCAACCTGGTTTGGCTTCTCCCAACCACTTGGCATCATCTACAGTGATGGTGACGAATTTCCCAACCCCCAAAAGTCTGTACCCCATATTGAGTCAACCAGCAAATTCCCATAGTCGCCGCATCTCAATCAAAACTTCGAACGATCATATCTTTCTCGTTCTTGCTCCGATCGCGGCGATTCTTGGTTCGTCGGAAAGCTCTCAAGCAGAGGAGTCACTTCAGATATCTGCTCAAGGCAAATAACACTCACACACACTCAGAAAATCCAAACAACACCAAACACAAATTCTTGCACACGCTCACACCACGCATGCAACACACGAACATATGATGGGAGGCAGACAGACGTGAATGCAAATGATAGCATCACATAACACCCCCCAGGACAACGAGCATGTAACCCCTCCCTAGGATCAATCGGGGATCTTCAGTGGACCTCTGACAAAGGTTACACAAATATACTACACTGATGCTCTGGGGTAATTTTTTCGAAACTCAATGTTACACTGATGTATCAGTGTAACGAAAAATTACACACTGATCAGAAGGGTTTTGAAAAAGGCTACACTGCTAATCGTGAGTAGCCAAAAACCAAACATAGGCCCTGCTATGGAGGGTGGTTCCTGTGGGAAGCGAGCCAGGATGCCAACAATGCTCTGCTCAATGCTGCAGCAGCTGCTTGATTTGAACCCTACAGTCGTAGGACAGTATGAGAAGTTTTATGCCTGTTATTATCTTTGAAGTGTAGACGTGCTGTTGTGGTGTTGGAGGTGGATGTGTTAATGTATTAATAAAGTGCTGATTTTTAGAAGCTCGTGATTTACGGTACCGTAGTTCCTGTTCTGCACAGCCCACAGCCCATGGAACCTATGACTCCGCACAGCCACGCTGAAATCCGCTATGCAGTAGATTCTTCGAGCAACCATGCAGTAGATTCTTCGAGCAAGCATGCAGTAGATTCTTCGAGCAAGCATGCAGTAGATTCTTCGAGCAAGCCTGCAGTAGATTCTTCGAGCAAGCCTGCAGTAGATTCTTCGAGCAAGCCTGCAGCTGGCAGGGTACCGGTAGTGATCATAGGTGCCTTCCATTTTCTGTGGTGCAGACATCATCTACTTTCTTAACTTCTCTCAGTTCGAACTTCAGGTAGAGAGTAACTTTACGGTAGATGAGATGAACTTTGGGTAGAGGGTAAGAGAAAGAAAAAACCTATTGTTTGATGTGTAGACAAGTTGATTGGAAGTCGGGAGATGGGTTGTAAATGGTTTTATTGAGTTCTGGAATCATACTGTATGAAGCTGGTTTTCAAAAGCTCGTGTTTTGATTGTCCAAATTTGCGCCAATCTCGAAAAAAAGAGGTGACGTCAGGGCTGATTTTATCAGGGTAATTACCCTGATTTCAGGGTGATTACAGGCTTCTCACCTGGTGGTCCCTGCAATTTCAGAATTTCTGACTTGTGAACACTGATCCATTCAGAATAGTGCTTTAGCGAACCCTGAAATATTGTATCTAGGCTCAGAGTAGTGTTCTTACTGACTCTGTCAAAGTAGAGTACGCGTTATGTGGACTCTGAATTTGACCTTATCGGAACGAAGTTTCTCGGAAATTTCCTTCCAATAACCCCGCCTTCGGACTGGTCGCAGTACAGCCAGAGCGTGAGCAGCGCGCGGCAACATGTCTGACAGGTGAATACACTCTACGTATGTTAGTTTCACAGAATTCGACGATGTCAGTTGTATTGTCGCAATTGCGTGTGCGTGAAGTTACCAACACATTTTTTGCGTTTCGCACAATGATGTTGGCGAATTGCGGGTAATCAGCGAATAGGAAATCTTGGCACATCTATGGTACCGAACTGTTTGGTGGACCGAAATTGCTCGTTTCTTCCCCGCGCTAAAACGTGTGGAGAAATACCATTCAGAGAAAGTTAAGGGTGAGAAAGTAACGCCCACAAGGTGTGCATGAAATGATGTCGCGTTGTGTTGGGATCATGCGGAGCGAAACCTTTTTCCCCGTTAAACACAGTGCGCGTTACTACATTGATGTTCAATTCTCGACCCTGAGCAATCAGAGTTAACTACTTTTCAACACTGAGCAATCAGAGTAGCCTACCTGTGGAATATATGCACCCATAATAGAGGGGGGAAATTTTCCCCTGAATCAGGGAGGCTTAAAATGAAACGTCAGCCCTGGGTGACGTGTGCGCGACAGGCGCCACTCGTGGCAAGTCCATCAGTTTCCCCAACTCAACTCACACCACTCTATCCCCATGCACAGTGCAGCAGTCCCTCCCTCCCAGTCACATCACCTTCCCTCCCGCCATCTCCTCCCCAGTAGCTACATGGCGCACCCACCTGCCACCACCAGGCTGAGTGGAGCAGGGAGACAAAGCCACCACAGGGGACCCATCCCACACCACAGTGTAGAGAATGCAGCACCAGCTCGGCTGGACTCTCACCCCTCTGCCCCCATGCACACACAGTGCAGCAGTCACTCCCTCCCGGTCACACAACTGTGCCGCCCGCCATCTCCTCCCCCGTTGCTGCCAGCTGCACCCACCTGCCACCCGCCGCCGCCCCTGCTGAGCTGGCGGAGTCCTGCAGACTGCCGTCCGCCTCGAGCTCCGCCTGCACCTGCTTCGCCATGAGGGCTAGCCCTGGGCGGCACAGGGCACATGGTCAAGTCGTGAAGAGGTGTTGCAAATAAGGGCAGAGAAGGGCATGTCAAGTCGTGAAGAGGTGTTGCAGTTTGCCTCTAGCTTCGCCTGCACCTGCTTTGCCATGAGGGCTAGCCCTGGGCGGCACAGGAGAAAAAGAAAACGTCACACTGTACATCACACTCACCTCCACACACTCACCTCCACACACTCACCTCCACACACTCACCTCCACACACTCACCTCTACACACTCACCTCCACACTCTCCTCCACACACTCTCCCCACCAAGATTCAACCCCTAACACACACACTCCCCTCCCCCCCCCCTTACACACACCCCGGCACACTCACCCTGCACCACGCGACTGACAGCTGTCCACCACTTGTCTTCCGACAGCTGTCGCCTCGTCAGCGCTGACGATATCTCCTCGCTGCGCTGCCTGGACAGCACCGGCAGCACCTGGGCGGCATCCCTTGTCTCTTCTAGCACGCCTCTCTGCAGTGGGGAGATAAGAGCGGGAGAGAGACGAGAGACGAGATGCAAGAACGTAAGGAGAAGGAAATGGAGAAAGCAATTGTTTGTTGGGTTTGTCTTGACTGATATAACACATCTTTGAGCGATCTGAGAACATTCAAGTGACATATGTGAGAGGCCCACAAAATGCATGGAAAGAGGGGAACATGGAGGAGAATGAGGCAAGGGGGAGCAGCGTACAAAAAGAAGTGTGAAAAATGTCTTGCATGGTAGATGGCTTACTTTTGAGGCGCCTCAAAAGTTGTCTTGCATGGTTGATGGCTTAATTACTGGCAGCTTTACGTTTGAGACGTGTCAACACTCACTTGTGGCGAGCCACGTGTACCTGGAAGGATGGCGGTTGTTTGATGGCCACAAGAGCGTTGCTCTCTCCCTCCTCCCCCTCGCTGTCGTTGCACATGGCCTGCACACAATCCCAAGGGGGCAGATAAATCTTAAAAACAAATTATACGAGCCTCACGAATCAGTGCGTCCCTCTCTCAGTGAATCAGGGCCCAATATGCTACAGTGGGCCAGCGTCACAGTGCAAGCGGGAGGCACCCACCCATGTGCAGACAGATTCCTTTGAAAGAACGCGCTCGTGAGAGGCAGAGCCCCTTGAGCTGCTCACGTGCCACTCTTTGACTCCGAAGCACGCTGGGAGGACGTGCACGTAGTAGCCAGGGCCCACTGGGCCCACTCGGGCGCTGCCCGAGTTCCACGTCACTCTTCGACTACGAAGCACGCTGGGAGGACGTGAGTGTGAAGGCCAGAGCCCACCCCACTGGGCGGTAGTGGCCCAGTGCCACTCTGCGACTGGGAGGCATGCCCGCATGCAGACACTTACATGGTACCACTCACCTGCAGCCAGGCAACCTTGTAGCACCCACCTGCAGATCCCTCTGTTTATGAAGTCTGTTTATGAAGGAGTGTTTTGAGACGTCTCAAAGCACCCACCTGCAGGTCCCTCTGGGAAGACGTGAGTGTGAGAGACAGAGCTCACTCGGGCAAGATATTTTGTCTCGTAGTAGTCAAGAAGCACTGTGGCGTTTTCGAAAAGGACGAACTGGTCAAATGGGTTGTTGGGCGGCAGGAAGCCGTACAGCAGCAGGAACTGGGCGGTGTCCATGGAGCCATAGCCCACGCTGATTGGCTGGCCTGGAGAGATGACGTCAGCAGCAAAGTTGTTGATGTCAGCAGTGGAGGAGTGAATGGTGGGCTGACGTGGCAAAAACGGGAGGGGAGAGGAGGGGGGGGAGGGAGAGAAGCGGAGTGAGGAAGGAAAGGAGGAGAGAAATGGAGATGACTGTTTGTCGAAAGAAGGGAGAGGGGATGCAAGGTGTGGGGAGAGCAAGGGGAGGGGAAGAAGGAAAAAAAAGGCTCTGACCTGCCAGTTAAAATTCATGTTTAAATTACTCTGAATGGGCCTCTTTCACCTCCAGAGATTGCCCGAACCTGACAAACCTGTCCGAACCTGTTGAACCTGCCTGTACCTGCCCATATCTGCCCCGTACCTGTCTGCACCTACCCTTACCTGTCCATACCTATCCGTACCTGCCAGTCTGCTGACTAGAAGTCGTGGTTGAAGAGATCTAGCGGAGGCGGCAACAAGTGCACCTCCGCAGTCACCTCACAGCTTGCTCACTCCCTTGCACCTGTTTGTACCTGACCCCACCTATCAGTACCTGCCAGTCTGCCTTGTAATGAATCTTGTGGTTCAAGAGATCTAGAAGCAGTTGCTCACCCACCTGAACCCCCTTGAACATGCGGGTACCTGGCCAAACCTGCCCAAACCTACCCATACATGTTAGAACCTGGCCGCACCTGCCAGTCTGTCGTGTAGTAAAACTCATGGTTGAAGTGATCTAGCAGCGCGAGCAGCATATGCGCTTGGATCACCTACGTACTCGAATTCACGTTTCCCGAGACGCGTTTCAGAAACATCCAAGTCGCTGCTCGTGCTGCTGTCTCTGCTGCCGCTCCTGCTTTCGCTCCTGCTTTCACGTTCATCACTTTCGCATAGCACGGTCGGAGCTGAGACGATCAAGACGAATGGCGATCGTGAGGAGAAGAGCTCGGATCGACCGACGACTGCCACGTGGCATGAAGGTCGCGGTCGAACGTTCGTGGAACGACTCGATCGCGCCGCGCGAAGGGCGAAAGCAACCCATCGAGGCGCCGCTGTGCGGCGAGCTCATCCAAAGGCCCCGCGGCCAGTTCACGTCGTGAAACGTCTGGAAAAGCCAGTTGCGCTGTTCACGGAGCAAAAGCCACCACACGACTAACTATGTGGCTACGTCTGACAACCACGGACACGATGCCACGATGATGAGCTCAAAGGTGCGTGATCGAGACCAAAAAAGCTTTCTAGTCAAGAACATTGCCGAGCTGTGATTGGGCAAATTCTCCGTCAGATCCCCGAAAAAATTTGGACCATTTCTCGATTTGTGCGTGTCATCCTTGCGCAGGGGCCATGCTAATCTTCTCTGTATCGTTCCAATTTTAACGGATGTCCCGAAGGACGATTCACTAAGCGAAACAAAAATTCAAGAACCAAGCAGGTTTGCAAGAAAGTACAAAGTGGGCATTTGTGATGCTTTGTGGGCGATTCGCGACAAGTTACGAATTTCCTTGCGTCCTGCTTGTGCAATGCTGGATTCAAATGCAGCGCCACAGCGCTTCAGGTAGATGACAGGACCTAGTCTCGTTTCGCCCACCTCCTTTCGTTATGGACTTACGGAAAGCATGAGCTACGTGTGCATTGGGCCAACCGCGCCGCTGTTTCGATAGCATCTAGGCTGAGCGCCTCAAACCTAGGAAGTTAACCCTAACCATCAACAGCTAGTTATTTCCAACCTGCTGATATCTCGCTTCTCACGCTCCACCATGGCTTTACTAATTTCCGAATAAACTCGCGCCGTTCTTTCTCGCGTCGCGGTTTCATTCTCGTCCGGCACGATCGGCGGGCTGTGCATCGGGCTAGCCGTGCCGCTGCTTGCGGCGGCGGGACTGATGGATGTTCTAGGTATCGCCATTCACCCGCAGTTAACTCCGCCATTCGTGTACCAGAAAGTCGTGTGGGGTGGCATCTGGTGCGTCGAGGCATTACCTCCCTACTTCGCCCATCTCCTCCTTGTTAGAGGGCCCTACGACAGCAAGGGCCCTCGACGACCGTTTGACTTGGCAGGTCGACTATGAAAGACCAAGACGAGCAGTCTAGCACCGACCCTATGATTTGGCGATGGTTGCGTAGTGACGCGATGTGACAACGGCAGCACTAAACAGTCATTGCTGGGGTGGTGTTAGTCTAGGGAAATCGTGGGCATGCTTCTTGGGTGGTCTTGGTGGTTGTGGGTGGTTCTCTGTGAGTCTCGCCATTTCTAGTTGTGCTGGGAGAATTGGCGAGCTCGGCATTGACTTCCCTGCTGAGTTGGGTTGGGAAGTTGACGAGGCGCGTTCGCTCACCCACACACCACTTTCGTGGGGTTGGGTTACTGCGCAGTGCCACGCCAACTTTGTGAAACCTTCCCGTAGCCTATATCTAGTTGTGTGTTTGCTTTTGTATTCATAGTTGATATTGCAATTCTACTTGGCCCAAAATGCTACTTCAATCCTCACTAATGTCAAACTTATATCTGCTATAGTCTGTTTAGGCTGTAGTGGGGTAGTTCCTAGAGGGTACAACACTTTTGTGTTCTCTACTTGTACCCATCTCGTTTCTAGTTCAATCATTCATTCCTCAATTCTCACATGGTATAGAGCTAGTTTCGATTTTTCCTAAGGGCCCACCACTGAAAATACTTTTTTTTTTTCTTACCTGCCCGACGCGCGCGTCGCGCCTGCCCTTCACGGCCCGTAGTGGCCCCCTTGAGGCCAGTAGCGCCCCCCCCTTGAGGCCCGTAGCGGCCCCCTTGAGGCCCGTAGCGGCCCCCCCTTGCGGCCCGTTAGGCCCCCTTGCGGCCCGTAGTGGCCCCTTGCGGCCCGTTAGGCCCCTTCGCGGCCCGTCGCGGCCCCCTTCGCGGCCCGTCGCGGCCCCTTCACGGCCCGTAGTGGCCCCCTTGAGGCCCGTAGCGGCCCCCTTGAGGCCCGTAGCGGCCCCCCTTGCGGCCCGTTAGGCCCCCTTGCGGCCCGTAATGGCCCCTTCGCGGCCCGTTAGGTCCGTCGCGGCCCCCCTTCGCGGCCCGTTAGGCCCGTCGCGGCCCCTTCGCGGCCCGCCCAGGCCCTTCCCCGGCCCCTTTCGCGGCCCGTTAGGCCCCGTCGCGGCTTGTCGCGGCCCCTTCGCGGCCCGTTAGGCCAGTTGCGGCCCCCTTCGCGGCCCGCCCCGGCCCTTCCCCGGCCCTGTCCCGGCCCCGTCCCGGCCCTGCCCCGACCCTGTCGCGGCCCCGTCCCGGACCTGCCCCGACCCCGGCCCTGCCCCGACCCTGTCGCGGCCCCGTCCCGGACCTCCCCCGACCCTGGCCCTGCCCCGGCCCCGTCGTGGCCCCGTCCCGAACCTACCCCGACCCTGTCGCGGCTCTGTCCCGGACCTGTCGCGGCCTCGCCCCGGCTCTGCCCCGGCCCTGCCCCGACTCAGCCCCTGCCCTGCTCCTGTGCTGTCGCGGCCCTGCCTCGGCCCGGCCCCGGATCTCTTGCGGCCCGGCCCCGGCCCTACCCCGGACCTGTCCCAGTCCTGCCCCGACCCTCCCCCGGCCCTGCCCCGGCCTCGCCCCTGGTAAGCGCACCGCCGAGCCGAGCCGCGCTGCCGAACCGCACTGCTCCACCGTGCCGTGCCGCCCTGTCGAGCCGCCCTGCCAAGCCGCGCTGCCCTGCCTAGCCTGCTTAGCTGAGTTGCACTGCTGCTGCTGCTAGCCTACTGCTGCTGCTGTCATGGCTAGTCTCAGTGTCCTTACTTTTGATGCTGAGGGTCGGGCAGTTGACTTTGAGGTCTGGCTAGATGATCTGCAGCTTTTCCTACAGTGCGATAGCAAGGACGGTCTCTCACTGTTCGATCTCACGTCTGGCGCCTCTACTGCCCCTGCTGCTGATGTTGACAGTACTGTTCGCTCGCAGTGGACCACGCGCGATGCTGCTGCCCGCCTTGCTGTGCGTAGTCACCTACCGTCTACTGAGCGCGCGCACTTTAGTCAGTACAAGAGTGCTAAGACTCTGTACGACGCTGTAGTTGCACGCTACAGCTCCCCTGCCACTGCTGCCCTCAGCCGCCTCATGCTGCCGTACCTTTTTCCTGACCTTGCCGCCTTTGCCACAGTTGCTGACCTGGTTGCTCACCTTCGCACCAGTGACGCCCGCTACCGCGCTGCCCTTCCCACTGCGTTCCTTCCCACGAACTCCCCCCCCATGTACATCACCCTTTACTACCTAGTCACCCGCCTCCCTGACTCTCTCTCTTCAGTCAGGGACCACTTTCTCTCCCTATGCCCCACCGAGCTGACTGTCGACTTGCTAGAGGAGCGCCTTGCTGCAGCTGAGAAGAGTATCTTAGCTGTCGGTGCTTCTCGCGGCGACCGTCGCACCCCCTTCTTTGAGGGGTGTTCCCCTGTCCCCCTTCTCCCCTCTGTTGCCTCTGCTGCTGCTGTCGACCTCGTTGGCACTGAGGAGGTCGGCGCTGCGTCTGCCTCTAGTGGGCGACGCCGCACCGGCAAGGGCAAGGGAAGCAGGGGTGGTGGAGGGGGCGGTGGGGGAAGCGGTGGAGGCGGTGGAGGAGGTGGAGGTGGTGGTGGGGGTGGTACAGGGAGTGGGGGAGTCGGTGGCGGCAGTGGAGGCCGTGGCGGCGGTGGCGGAGGGGGTGGAGGCGGCGGCAGCGGTGGTGGAGGTAGCGGAGGAGGTGGTGCTGGTCGCGGTGCAGCCACGCAGCGTGGAGGCCTTGGTGGCAGCCAGCGCCAGCAGCAGCAGCGCACCCGTGAGACCCCGTCGGTTCAGCAGCTTCGTGAGTGGTACGCTGGGCGTGGGAGGTCTGGGGGTGCGGGTCCCTGCTCTTACGTTCTTCGCACCGGCACTCGGAGTGGGGAGGTGTGTGGTCTCCCACACACCACGCAGCGCTGCTTCGGCCGCTTGACTGACGCTTGGCGTGCCCAGTTTCCTGACGCCGTTAAGCTTCCTCGTTGGCATGATCTGCTTCTGCAGAATGTGCCTATCTTTGATCTAGACTTTGATGCTATCCTTGCTGCCATGTATGCTTTTGCTGATATTACTGAGGGTGACTGTTACCTGCGTGTCCCGCCCGACCCGGGCACTGTGGCTGCTGCTCTAGGTGCTAGTGCGGCTGCTGCTCTAGGTGCTAGTGCGTCTGCTGCTCCAGGTGCTGGTACGTCTCCTCTCTCTGGTACTGCACCTACTGAGTCCCTTCACACTTTCACACTTGACTCTGGTGCTTCGCGCTCTTTCTTTAGAGACAGCACCACGCTCACGCCGCTCAGTCGGCCTGTTGCGGTCTCCCTTGCTGACCCCTCCGGGGGCCCGGTCCTTGCACACTCCTCCACGGTTCTACCGTGTCCTGCGGCCCCGTCGGGCTTGCTGTCGGGACTCCACCTCCCCTCGTTCTCTACGAACTTGGTGAGTGGAGCTGACCTCCAGGACGCGTGGGTTGACCAGTTCACCCCTGGAGGTCAGCGTGTGACCCACTGCACTTGCTCTCGGACGGGCCGCCACCTGGCCACGTTCACCCGTCGGCCAGGGTCGAGTCTGTACACACTGACTACTGCGCCTCCTCCGGTCCCTGCGTCTGGTCAGGTAGCTGCGTCCAGTCAGGTGTTTGCTGCCGCGTCCAGGTCTAGTCCTGCGTCTGCCCCCTGCTCGTGTCGTCCTCTGGCGCACGAGACTCTCCTTTGGCACCACCGCCTTGGTCACCCCTCCCTGCCTCGACTTCGAGGTATGGCCTCCCGTGCTCTTGTCTCTGGACTCCCCAGGTCCCTCCCTCCCCTTCCTCCGGGGCCTGCCCCCACCTGTGTTCCTTGTGTCGAGGGCCGGCAGCGCGCCGCTCCTCACTCCTCCTCGTTTCCTCCGACTGAGGCCCCTCTGCAGACTCTTCACATGGACGTGTGGGGCCCAGCCCGCGTCCGTGGACAGGGTCACGAGCGTTACTTCCTACTGGTCGTTGACGACTACTCGCGTTACACCACAGTCTTCCCCTTACGCAGCAAGGGTGAGGTCACTGAGGTGTTGATCGACTGGATCCGCGGTGCTCGTCGCCAGCTTAGTGAGAGTTTCGGCTCAGACCTTCCTGTTCTGCGTCTGCACTCAGACAGAGGCGGGGAGTTTTCCTCCGACCTCCTGAGAGCCTTTTGTCGTTTTGAGGGCATCCGCCAGACGTTCACGCTTCCGGCCTCCCCGCAGCAAAATGGGATTGCTGAGCGCCGCATTGGCATGGTCATGGACGTCGCTCGTACGTCCATGATCCATGCGGCTGCTCCCCATTTTCTGTGGCCGTTCGCGGTTCAGTACGCTGCGCATCAGATCAACCTTCAGCCTCGTGTCTCCTTGCCGGAGACCACACCTACACTGAGGTGGACGGGGAAGGTTGGCGATGCGTCAGCGTTCCGAGTCTGGGGATCTCGAGCTTTTGTCCGCGATACTACAGCGGACAAGCTGTCCTCCCGTGCCGTTCCCTGTGTCTTCCTTGGCTTCCCTCCTGACGCACCCGGGTGGCAGTTCTACCACCCCACCTCGCGTCGTGTTCTGTCCTCTCAGGACGTCACGTTCGACGAGTCGGTGTCGTACTACCGTCTCTTTCCCTACCGCACTGCCTCTCCCCCCCCCCCGCCACTCTTCCTGGCACCAGGTACTCCCCTGGTAGACCCCCTCCCCCCCCAGGGTCCTGCCCCCTCAGGTGTGTCCCAGGTAGACCCTGCCGAGCCGGTCGAGGTAGCTGTCGACTCAGGTGCTGCTAGGGGTGCTGACCCTGCGGGTGCGGGGACTGGGGGTGCTGAGACTGGGGGTGCTGAGTCTGGGGGTGCTGAGACTGGGGGTGCTGAGTCTGGGGGTGCTGAGACTGGGTGTGCTGAGCCTGGGGGTGTGGCGCCTGAGGGTACTGAGTCTGGAGGTACTCTAGGTGTCCCGTCGCGGCGGGAGCCCCTCTCTCCACAGCGGCTTCGTGAGTGGTACTCTCGGCGCTGTCGAGTTGCTGCTGGTGCTGCTGGAGCTGCTGGAGGTGCTACTGGTGCTGGCGCTGCTGGAGGTGGTGCTGGTGCTGGAGCTGCTGGAGGTGCTGGAGGTGCTACTGGAGCTACTGGAGGTGCTGGCGCTGCTGGAGGTGGTGCTGGTGCTGGAGCTGCTGGAGGTGCTGCTGGTGCTGGTGCTGCTGGTGCTGGAGCTGCTGGAGGTGCTGGAGGTGCTACTGGGGCTACTGGAGGTACTGGCGCTGCTGGAGGTGGTGCTGGTGCTGGAGCTGCTGGAGGTGCTGCTGGGACTGGAGACCCTGGGGCTGAGGGTACCGGTTCTGTCTCTGCTGTTTCTGGAGGCGCTGCGCGGCCGCGGCCGTACTACGTTCCGCTCCTTCAGCAGGTTCTTGGCTCTCCGCCTTCTCCTGTTCCTCCTCCTCCTTTCCTGAGTCCACCGCTTGTCCAGTCCCAGTCGCAGTTTCAGCCGGCCTCTCCGCTGCCTGGTCCTTCTCCTTACTATGGACCGACTAGAGGTCTTACGGAGCGTCGTGAGCCTGACTCGCGTCCTGTGTCACCTGTGCCTCGCTCTGCGTCGCCTGTCCGACCTGTTCGCACTAGTCGTGTTTCGCGTCCGCGTCCTCCTCCTGTCCCTGGCACTCACTCTATGACTCTGCGTCCTTCTACTGCTCCACAGCGTGTCCCTCTGCCGTCTCCTCCTGCGTCCTCTCTTCCTGACGGTCCGGACCCGGAGTCTGACTCCCTTCGTGCTGCTAGTCCTACTGTCACGCGCTTTCTGGCCACTGCTGTCACTGACCCTCTGTTTGAGTCCACTGCTGCGTCTGCTCTTGTTACTGAGCTCGTTGACTTTGCTGCTGCCTGTCGCCTAGACTACGCCGCTAGTCTTGTTGCTGAGTCTGCGTCTGTCTGTCCTCCGTCCGTCGGGGGTGAGTGTGCTCTTGGCACGGACGTCCTTGAGGACAGACACGAGGACCTTGAGTGCTTTGCAGCTGCTTCACCTCATCTCGTGTCCATGCTGCTTGCCCCTGAGGGAGACCCAGATCCACTAGACATCCCGACCCCGCGCTCTTACGCAGAGGCGATAGAGGGTCCCTACTCCTCTCAGTGGCAGGCAGCCATGGACGCAGAGATGGCTTCCTGGAAGTCCACAGGCACCTACGTAGACGAGGTTCCCCCACCTGGGGCGAACATCGTCAGTGGCATGTGGATCTTCAGGGTGAAGCGGCCGCCGGGTTCTCCGCCTGCCTTCAAGGCGCGTTACGTTGTACGTGGCTTCAGTCAGCGTCAGGGAGTTGACTTCTTTCAGACCTTCTCCCCTACCCCGAAGATGACCACTCTTCGGGTACTGCTGCACGTTGCTGCTCAGCGTGACTACGAGCTCCACTCGCTTGACTTCAGCACAGCCTTCCTACAGGGCAGCCTCCACGAGGAGATCTGGCTGCGCCGCCCACCTGGCTTCACTGGGTCGTTTCCTGCTGGTACCCAGTGGAGCCTCCGGCGGCCAGTCTACGGTCTCCGCCAGGCACCCCGTGAGTGGCACGACACACTCAGGACGACTCTTGCTGCTCTTGGTTTTGCTCCTTCCACTGCTGACCCTTCTCTGTTCTTACGCACTGACACTACTCTGCCGCCGTTCTACGTTCTCGTGTACGTAGACGACTTGGTCTTTGCTACTGCTGACACTGAGGCACTCGCCCACGTGAAGTCTGAGCTGCAGAAGAGACACACGTGCACACACCTGGGTGAGCTGACAAGCTATCTTGGCTTGCGGATCACCCGGGACAGAGCACAGCGCACCATTACCTTGACTCAGTCACACATGGTGCACCAGGTCCTTCAGCGCTTCGGCTTTACATACTCCTCGCCACAGTCCACTCCTCTGCCTACCGGTCACTCGCTCTCAGCTCCACCTTCGGACGAGTCCGTAGAGCCGAGTGGCCCGTATCCAGAGCTTGTGGGCTGCCTCATGTACCTGATGACTTGCACACGACCTGACCTCGCAAACCCTCTCAGCCTTCTGGCTCGCTACGTGGCTCCCGGCAGACACCGAAAGGTGCACTGGGATGCTGCGAAAAGGGTGTTGCGATACTTGTGCAGTACATCGGGCATGGGGCTCGTGCTTGGAGGACGGGCTCGAGTTGTCCTCACTGGTCACGCTGACGCCTCCTGGGTTGACGACTTGGCTACGCAGCGGTCGTCACAGGGTTACACCTTCAGCCTTGGCTCCGGTTCTGTCTCTTGGCGGTCTACCCGCTCTTCTTCTGTTCTCAGCTCCAGTTGTGAGGCTGAGATCTACGCTGGGGCCATGGCTGCACAGGAGCTTCGCTGGCTCACCTACCTGCTCACCGACTTGGGAGAGGCGCCTGGTTCTCCTCCAGTTCTGTACGTCGACAACAAGGCCATGTTGGCCTTGTGTCAGGAGCACAGACTGGAGCACAGAACGAAGCACATTGCTCTGCGCTACTTCCTTGCTCGAGAGTTGCAGCAGCGTGGCCAGCTTCGTCTTGCTTACGTGGCCTCACAGGCCAACACTGCAGATGTTTTCACCAAGGCACTTCAGCCTTGTGATCATCAGCGTTTCTGTACTGTTCTAGGCCTTGTACCTACTGTACCTCACTTGCTGACTTCTTGACTCTGCTTGTACTGTACTCTATATACTTATACCTGCATGCTTACGCTTGCTAGGTTGTGTTCACTGTATTGTTTGCTTTCCTTTATATAACTCTGCATGTGAACTGGCCTTGTGGCCCTTTGCTTGTGCTCAGACTGCGTGGTGACTTTGTGATCCACCTTGAGCTTGCTTTGTCTTTCTTGACTGGTCTTGTGACCTCTTGTTCTCCCCCACTTTGCCTATGGGGGTGTGTCAAACTTATATCTGCTATAGTCTGTTTAGGCTGTAGTGGGGTAGTTCCTGGAGTTGGTGCTGACGCTGCAGATGCTGGTGCTGTCCCTGCTGGTTCTGGAGGCGCTACGCGGCCGCGGCCGTACTTCGTTCCGCTCCTTGAGCAGGTTCTTGGTCTTCCGCCTTCTTCTGGTCCTGCTCCTTCCTTAGAGTGTCCACTGCCTGTCCAGTCCGAGTCACAGTTACAGCTGGCCTCCCCACTGCCTGCTCCTTCTCCCTACGCTGGTCCTACTGGAGGTCTTGCTGAGCGTCGTGAGCCTGAGTCGCGTCCTGCGTCGCCTGTTCGTACTGCTCGCACTAGTCGTCGTGCTCCACGTCAGCGTCCTCCTGCGATCCCGGGCACGCATCAGATGGCACTGCGTCCTTCCACTGCGCCGCAGCGTGTCCCTTTGCCGTCTCCTCCAGAGTCCTCTCTTCCTGCTCTTGCTGACCCAGAGTCTGACTCCCTTCGTGCTGCCAGTCCTACTGTCACGCGTTTCCTAGCCACTGTTGTCACTGACCCTTCCTTTGAGTCCACTGCTGCGTCTGCCTTAGTTGCCGAGCTTGTCGACTTCGCTGCTCACTGTCGTCTAGACTACGCCGCTAGTCTTGTTGCTGAGTCTGAGTCTGTCTGTCCTCCGTCCGTCGGGGGTGAGTGTGCTCTTAGCACGGACGTCCTTGAGGACAGGCAGGAGGAGTTCCAGTGTTTTGCTACTGCTTGACCTCATCTCGTGTCCATGCTGCTTGCCCCTGAGGGAGACCCGGATGCACCAGACATCCCGACCCCGCGCTCTTACGCAGAGGCGATAGAGGGTCCTTACTCCTCTCAGTGGCAGTCAGCCATGGACGGAAGTCCACAGGCACCTACGTCGACGAGGTTCCCCCACCTGGGGCGAACATCGTCAGTGGCATGTGGATTTTCAGGGTAAAGCGGCCGCCGGGTTCTCCGCCTGTCTTCAAGGCGCGTTACGTGGCTCGAGGCTTCAGTCAGCGGCAGGGAGTTGACTACTTTCAGACCTTCTCCCCGACCCCAAAGATGACCACTCTTCGGGTTCTGCTGCACGTCGCTGCTCAGCGTGACTACGAGCTTCACTCTCTTGACTTCAGCACTGCTTTCCTACAGGGCAGCCTGCACGAGGAGATCTGGCTGCGCCGCCCACCTGGCTTCACTCGGTCGTTTCCTCTTGGTACCCAGTGGAGCCTCCGGCGGCCAGTCTACGGTCTCCGCCAGGCGCCCCGTGAGTGGCACGACACACTGAGGACTACTCTTGCGGCTCTTGGGTTTGCTCCTTCTACCGCTGACCCGTCGCTGTTTCTTCGCACCGACACTTTGCTGCCGCCGTTCTACATCCTCGTGTACGTCGACGACTTGGTGTTTGCTACGGCTGACACTGCTGGACTCGCCCACGTGAAGTCCGAGCTGCAGAAGAGACACACGTGCACAGACCTGGGTGAACTGCGCAGCTATCTTGGCTTGCAGATCACCCGGGACAGAGCACGGCGCACCATTACCCTGACTCAGTCACACATGGTGCAGCAGGTCCTTCAGCGCTTCGACTTCACGTACTCCTCGCCTCAGGCCACTCCTCTGTCTACTCGCCACTCGCTCTCAGCTCTGCCTTCGGATGAGTCCGTAGAGCCGAGTGCCCGTACCCAGAGCTTGTTGGCTGCCTCATGTACCTGATGACCTGCACTCGACCTGACCTGGCATACCCTCTTAGCATCTTGGCACACTATGTTGCTCCTGGCAGACACCGACCAGAGCACATGGCGGCCACGAAGAGGGTGTTGCGCTACTAGTGCAGTACGTCGGGCATGGGGCTCGTGCTTGGAGGGCGGAGTCCAGTGGTCCTCACTGGTCACGCAGACGCGTCTTGGGTTGAAGACCTGGCTACTCAGCGGTCGTCACAGGGTTACACCTTCAGCCTTGGTTCCGGTTCTGTTTCGTGGCGGTCTACCCGCTCGTCTTCTGTTCTCAGCTCCAGCTGTGAGGCTGAGATCTACGCAGGGGCCATGGCTGCACAGGAGTTACGCTGGCTCACCTACCTGCTGACTGACCTGGGAGAGCCGCCTCGTTCTCCTCCTGTTCTGTACGTAGACAACAAGGCCATGCTGGCCTTGTGTCGGGAGCACAGACTGGAGCACAGAACGAAGCACATTGCTCTTCGCTACTTCCTTGCTCGTGAGCTGCAGCAGCGTGGTCAGCTACGCCTTGCTTACGTGGCCTCTCAGGCCAACACTGCCTGATATCTTCACCAAGGCACTTCAGCCTTGTGATCATCAGCACTTCTGTACTATGCTAGGTCTTGTGCCTACTTGGCCCCACTTGCTTACCTCTTGACTTTACTTGTACTGTGATCTATATATATACCTGTACATGCTTGTTTACCTTGTATATATAATCCTGCATGTGAACTGGCTTTGTGGCCTTTGAACCTGTGCTCGGAATGTGTGGTGACGTTGTGATCCACCCTGAGCTTGCTTTGATTGACTGGTCTTGTGACCCCTTGTTCTCCCCCACTTTGCCTATGGGGGTGTGTCAAAGATTAATCACATAGCATGTGTAGGCTGTAGTGGGGTAGACACTATGGGGTACAGTTTCCTAGGGTTTCATATTTGTACCCAACTCATTTTCCTAGTCAACCATTCTCATTTTTTCACACTTCACACTTCAGTAGACTCTCCACAAAGTCCTTAATCAGCTCTGATACCACTTGTTAGAGACTAAGGATGGAGTCAATGAAGATTAGGGGCTGAAATATCTCAAAATCGTCAACTACAATTCTGGACAGAAAAGTCGTCGTCACAAGAAATGCCGTCGACGATTAACGCACATTTAGAATTCTTTTAAACTCGAGTATGTTGTAGCCCTTGACCGTGGCTATCTTTCCCAATGTGAATAGTATCAAAATATGGAGTATAACTCGAGTTATGAACTTCGGCGCACTAGGGGGTATGCTGCCATAGAAAACGTAACTCAATCACAATTATCTCACAAGTTCACACAAGAAAGTTGGAGTAGCAATTGAACCAGGTAGGAGAGGATGAGGAGGACGAGAGAGAAGGTCCCAAGGGAGTCCCCAACCAAGGAAACCCCATACCACACATTTCCCCTCTCTATAGGCACCCCAACTTTGAAATTTGTCACTTTCCCAACTCATGCCATCCACCTCACCCAACTTGGCCACAATTGCCAACCTGGTTTGGCTTCTCCCAACCACTTGGCATCATCTACAGTGATGGTGACGAATTTCCCAACCCCCAAAAGTCTGTACCCCATATTGAGTCAACCAGCAAATTCCCATAGTCGCCGCATCTCAATCAAAACTTCGAACGATCATATCTTTCTCGTTCTTGCTCCGATCGCGGCGATTCTTGGTTCGTCGGAAAGCTCTCAAGCAGAGGAGTCACTTCAGATATCTGCTCAAGGCAAATAACACTCACACACACTCAGAAAATCCAAACAACACCAAACACAAATTCTTGCACACGCTCACACCACGCATGCAACACACGAACATATGATGGGAGGCAGACAGACGTGAATGCAAATGATAGCATCACATAACACCCCCCAGGACAACGAGCATGTAACCCCTCCCTAGGATCAATCGGGGATCTTCAGTGGACCTCTGACAAAGGTTACACAAATATACTACACTGATGCTCTGGGGTAATTTTTTCGAAACTCAATGTTACACTGATGTATCAGTGTAACGAAAAATTACACACTGATCAGAAGGGTTTTGAAAAAGGCTACACTGCTAATCGTGAGTAGCCAAAAACCAAACATAGGCCCTGCTATGGAGGGTGGTTCCTGTGGGAAGCGAGCCAGGATGCCAACAATGCTCTGCTCAATGCTGCAGCAGCTGCTTGATTTGAACCCTACAGTCGTAGGACAGTATGAGAAGTTTTATGCCTGTTATTATCTTTGAAGTGTAGACGTGCTGTTGTGGTGTTGGAGGTGGATGTGTTAATGTATTAATAAAGTGCTGATTTTTAGAAGCTCGTGATTTACGGTACCGTAGTTCCTGTTCTGCACAGCCCACAGCCCATGGAACCTATGACTCCGCACAGCCACGCTGAAATCCGCTATGCAGTAGATTCTTCGAGCAACCATGCAGTAGATTCTTCGAGCAAGCATGCAGTAGATTCTTCGAGCAAGCATGCAGTAGATTCTTCGAGCAAGCCTGCAGTAGATTCTTCGAGCAAGCCTGCAGTAGATTCTTCGAGCAAGCCTGCAGCTGGCAGGGTACCGGTAGTGATCATAGGTGCCTTCCATTTTCTGTGGTGCAGACATCATCTACTTTCTTAACTTCTCTCAGTTCGAACTTCAGGTAGAGAGTAACTTTACGGTAGATGAGATGAACTTTGGGTAGAGGGTAAGAGAAAGAAAAAACCTATTGTTTGATGTGTAGACAAGTTGATTGGAAGTCGGGAGATGGGTTGTAAATGGTTTTATTGAGTTCTGGAATCATACTGTATGAAGCTGGTTTTCAAAAGCTCGTGTTTTGATTGTCCAAATTTGCGCCAATCTCGAAAAAAAGAGGTGACGTCAGGGCTGATTTTATCAGGGTAATTACCCTGATTTCAGGGTGATTACAGGCTTCTCACCTGGTGGTCCCTGCAATTTCAGAATTTCTGACTTGTGAACACTGATCCATTCAGAATAGTGCTTTAGCGAACCCTGAAATATTGTATCTAGGCTCAGAGTAGTGTTCTTACTGACTCTGTCAAAGTAGAGTACGCGTTATGTGGACTCTGAATTTGACCTTATCGGAACGAAGTTTCTCGGAAATTTCCTTCCAATAACCCCGCCTTCGGACTGGTCGCAGTACAGCCAGAGCGTGAGCAGCGCGCGGCAACATGTCTGACAGGTGAATACACTCTACGTATGTTAGTTTCACAGAATTCGACGATGTCAGTTGTATTGTCGCAATTGCGTGTGCGTGAAGTTACCAACACATTTTTTGCGTTTCGCACAATGATGTTGGCGAATTGCGGGTAATCAGCGAATAGGAAATCTTGGCACATCTATGGTACCGAACTGTTTGGTGGACCGAAATTGCTCGTTTCTTCCCCGCGCTAAAACGTGTGGAGAAATACCATTCAGAGAAAGTTAAGGGTGAGAAAGTAACGCCCACAAGGTGTGCATGAAATGATGTCGCGTTGTGTTGGGATCATGCGGAGCGAAACCTTTTTCCCCGTTAAACACAGTGCGCGTTACTACATTGATGTTCAATTCTCGACCCTGAGCAATCAGAGTTAACTACTTTTCAACACTGAGCAATCAGAGTAGCCTACCTGTGGAATATATGCACCCATAATAGAGGGGGGAAATTTTCCCCTGAATCAGGGAGGCTTAAAATGAAACGTCAGCCCTGGGTGACGTGTGCGCGACAGGCGCCACTCGTGGCAGTCCATCAGTTTCCCCAACTCAACTCACACCACTCTATCCCCATGCACAGTGCAGCAGTCCCTCCCTCCCAGTCACATCACCTTCCCTCCCGCCATCTCCTCCCCAGTAGCTACATGGCGCACCCACCTGCCACCACCAGGCTGAGTGGAGCAGGGAGACAAAGCCACCACAGGGGACCCATCCCACACCACAGTGTAGAGAATGCAGCACCAGCTCGGCTGGACTCTCACCCCTCTGCCCCCATGCACACACAGTGCAGCAGTCACTCCCTCCCGGTCACACAACTGTGCCGCCCGCCATCTCCTCCCCCGTTGCTGCCAGCTGCACCCACCTGCCACCCGCCGCCGCCCCTGCTGAGCTGGCGGAGTCCTGCAGACTGCCGTCCGCCTCGAGCTCCGCCTGCACCTGCTTCGCCATGAGGGCTAGCCCTGGGCGGCACAGGGCACATGGTCAAGTCGTGAAGAGGTGTTGCAAATAAGGGCAGAGAAGGGCATGTCAAGTCGTGAAGAGGTGTTGCAGTTTGCCTCTAGCTTCGCCTGCACCTGCTTTGCCATGAGGGCTAGCCCTGGGCGGCACAGGAGAAAAAGAAAACGTCACACTGTACATCACACTCACCTCCACACACTCACCTCCACACACTCACCTCCACACACTCACCTCCACACACTCACCTCTACACACTCACCTCCACACTCTCCTCCACACACTCTCCCCACCAAGATTCAACCCCTAACACACACACTCCCCTCCCCCCCCCCTTACACACACCCCGGCACACTCACCCTGCACCACGCGACTGACAGCTGTCCACCACTTGTCTTCCGACAGCTGTCGCCTCGTCAGCGCTGACGATATCTCCTCGCTGCGCTGCCTGGACAGCACCGGCAGCACCTGGGCGGCATCCCTTGTCTCTTCTAGCACGCCTCTCTGCAGTGGGGAGATAAGAGCGGGAGAGAGACGAGAGACGAGATGCAAGAACGTAAGGAGAAGGAAATGGAGAAAGCAATTGTTTGTTGGGTTTGTCTTGACTGATATAACACATCTTTGAGCGATCTGAGAACATTCAAGTGACATATGTGAGAGGCCCACAAAATGCATGGAAAGAGGGGAACATGGAGGAGAATGAGGCAAGGGGGAGCAGCGTACAAAAAGAAGTGTGAAAAATGTCTTGCATGGTAGATGGCTTACTTTTGAGGCGCCTCAAAAGTTGTCTTGCATGGTTGATGGCTTAATTACTGGCAGCTTTACGTTTGAGACGTGTCAACACTCACTTGTGGCGAGCCACGTGTACCTGGAAGGATGGCGGTTGTTTGATGGCCACAAGAGCGTTGCTCTCTCCCTCCTCCCCCTCGCTGTCGTTGCACATGGCCTGCACACAATCCCAAGGGGGCAGATAAATCTTAAAAACAAATTATACGAGCCTCACGAATCAGTGCGTCCCTCTCTCAGTGAATCAGGGCCCAATATGCTACAGTGGGCCAGCGTCACAGTGCAAGCGGGAGGCACCCACCCATGTGCAGACAGATTCCTTTGAAAGAACGCGCTCGTGAGAGGCAGAGCCCCTTGAGCTGCTCACGTGCCACTCTTTGACTCCGAAGCACGCTGGGAGGACGTGCACGTAGTAGCCAGGGCCCACTGGGCCCACTCGGGCGCTGCCCGAGTTCCACGTCACTCTTCGACTACGAAGCACGCTGGGAGGACGTGAGTGTGAAGGCCAGAGCCCACCCCACTGGGCGGTAGTGGCCCAGTGCCACTCTGCGACTGGGAGGCATGCCCGCATGCAGACACTTACATGGTACCACTCACCTGCAGCCAGGCAACCTTGTAGCACCCACCTGCAGATCCCTCTGTTTATGAAGTCTGTTTATGAAGGAGTGTTTTGAGACGTCTCAAAGCACCCACCTGCAGGTCCCTCTGGGAAGACGTGAGTGTGAGAGACAGAGCTCACTCGGCAAGATATTTTGTCTCGTAGTAGTCAAGAAGCACTGTGGCGTTTTCGAAAAGGACGAACTGGTCAAATGGGTTGTTGGGCGGCAGGAAGCCGTACAGCAGCAGGAACTGGGCGGTGTCCATGGAGCCATAGCCCACGCTGATTGGCTGGCCTGGAGAGATGACGTCAGCAGCAAAGTTGTTGATGTCAGCAGTGGAGGAGTGAATGGTGGGCTGACGTGGCAAAAACGGGAGGGGAGAGGAGGGGGGGGAGGGAGAGAAGCGGAGTGAGGAAGGAAAGGAGGAGAGAAATGGAGATGACTGTTTGTCGAAAGAAGGGAGAGGGGATGCAAGGTGTGGGGAGAGCAAGGGGAGGGGAAGAAGGAAAAAAAAGGCTCTGACCTGCCAGTTAAAATTCATGTTTAAATTACTCTGAATGGGCCTCTTTCACCTCCAGAGATTGCCCGAACCTGACAAACCTGTCCGAACCTGTTGAACCTGCCTGTACCTGCCCATATCTGCCCCGTACCTGTCTGCACCTACCCTTACCTGTCCATACCTATCCGTACCTGCCAGTCTGCTGACTAGAAGTCGTGGTTGAAGAGATCTAGCGGAGGCGGCAACAAGTGCACCTCCGCAGTCACCTCACAGCTTGCTCACTCCCTTGCACCTGTTTGTACCTGACCCCACCTATCAGTACCTGCCAGTCTGCCTTGTAATGAATCTTGTGGTTCAAGAGATCTAGAAGCAGTTGCTCACCCACCTGAACCCCCTTGAACATGCGGGTACCTGGCCAAACCTGCCCAAACCTACCCATACATGTTAGAACCTGGCCGCACCTGCCAGTCTGTCGTGTAGTAAAACTCATGGTTGAAGTGATCTAGCAGCGCGAGCAGCATATGCGCTTGGATCACCTACGTACTCGAATTCACGTTTCCCGAGACGCGTTTCAGAAACATCCAAGTCGCTGCTCGTGCTGCTGTCTCTGCTGCCGCTCCTGCTTTCGCTCCTGCTTTCACGTTCATCACTTTCGCATAGCACGGTCGGAGCTGAGACGATCAAGACGAATGGCGATCGTGAGGAGAAGAGCTCGGATCGACCGACGACTGCCACGTGGCATGAAGGTCGCGGTCGAACGTTCGTGGAACGACTCGATCGCGCCGCGCGAAGGGCGAAAGCAACCCATCGAGGCGCCGCTGTGCGGCGAGCTCATCCAAAGGCCCCGCGGCCAGTTCACGTCGTGAAACGTCTGGAAAAGCCAGTTGCGCTGTTCACGGAGCAAAAGCCACCACACGACTAACTATGTGGCTACGTCTGACAACCACGGACACGATGCCACGATGATGAGCTCAAAGGTGCGTGATCGAGACCAAAAAAGCTTTCTAGTCAAGAACATTGCCGAGCTGTGATTGGGCAAATTCTCCGTCAGATCCCCGAAAAAATTTGGACCATTTCTCGATTTGTGCGTGTCATCCTTGCGCAGGGGCCATGCTAATCTTCTCTGTATCGTTCCAATTTTAACGGATGTCCCGAAGGACGATTCACTAAGCGAAACAAAAATTCAAGAACCAAGCAGGTTTGCAAGAAAGTACAAAGTGGGCATTTGTGATGCTTTGTGGGCGATTCGCGACAAGTTACGAATTTCCTTGCGTCCTGCTTGTGCAATGCTGGATTCAAATGCAGCGCCACAGCGCTTCAGGTAGATGACAGGACCTAGTCTCGTTTCGCCCACCTCCTTTCGTTATGGACTTACGGAAAGCATGAGCTACGTGTGCATTGGGCCAACCGCGCCGCTGTTTCGATAGCATCTAGGCTGAGCGCCTCAAACCTAGGAAGTTAACCCTAACCATCAACAGCTAGTTATTTCCAACCTGCTGATATCTCGCTTCTCACGCTCCACCATGGCTTTACTAATTTCCGAATAAACTCGCGCCGTTCTTTCTCGCGTCGCGGTTTCATTCTCGTCCGGCACGATCGGCGGGCTGTGCATCGGGCTAGCCGTGCCGCTGCTTGCGGCGGCGGGACTGATGGATGTTCTAGGTATCGCCATTCACCCGCAGTTAACTCCGCCATTCGTGTACCAGAAAGTCGTGTGGGGTGGCATCTGGTGCGTCGAGGCATTACCTCCCTACTTCGCCCATCTCCTCCTTGTTAGAGGGCCCTACGACAGCAAGGGCCCTCGACGACCGTTTGACTTGGCAGGTCGACTATGAAAGACCAAGACGAGCAGTCTAGCACCGACCCTATGATTTGGCGATGGTTGCGTAGTGACGCGATGTGACAACGGCAGCACTAAACAGTCATTGCTGGGGTGGTGTTAGTCTAGGGAAATCGTGGGCATGCTTCTTGGGTGGTCTTGGTGGTTGTGGGTGGTTCTCTGTGAGTCTCGCCATTTCTAGTTGTGCTGGGAGAATTGGCGAGCTCGGCATTGACTTCCCTGCTGAGTTGGGTTGGGAAGTTGACGAGGCGCGTTCGCTCACCCACACACCACTTTCGTGGGGTTGGGTTACTGCGCAGTGCCACGCCAACTTTGTGAAACCTTCCCGTAGCCTATATCTAGTTGTGTGTTTGCTTTTGTATTCATAGTTGATATTGCAATTCTACTTGGCCCAAAATGCTACTTCAATCCTCACTAATGTCAAACTTATATCTGCTATAGTCTGTTTAGGCTGTAGTGGGGTAGTTCCTAGAGGGTACAACACTTTTGTGTTCTCTACTTGTACCCATCTCGTTTCTAGTTCAATCATTCATTCCTCAATTCTCACATGGTATAGAGCTAGTTTCGATTTTTCCTAAGGGCCCACCACTGAAAATACTTTTTTTTTTTCTTACCTGCCCGACGCGCGCGTCGCGCCTGCCCTTCACGGCCCGTAGTGGCCCCCTTGAGGCCAGTAGCGCCCCCCCCTTGAGGCCCGTAGCGGCCCCCTTGAGGCCCGTAGCGGCCCCCCCTTGCGGCCCGTTAGGCCCCCTTGCGGCCCGTAGTGGCCCCTTGCGGCCCGTTAGGCCCCTTCGCGGCCCGTCGCGGCCCCCTTCGCGGCCCGTCGCGGCCCCTTCACGGCCCGTAGTGGCCCCCTTGAGGCCCGTAGCGGCCCCCTTGAGGCCCGTAGCGGCCCCCCTTGCGGCCCGTTAGGCCCCCTTGCGGCCCGTAATGGCCCCTTCGCGGCCCGTTAGGTCCGTCGCGGCCCCCCTTCGCGGCCCGTTAGGCCCGTCGCGGCCCCTTCGCGGCCCGCCCAGGCCCTTCCCCGGCCCCTTTCGCGGCCCGTTAGGCCCCGTCGCGGCTTGTCGCGGCCCCTTCGCGGCCCGTTAGGCCAGTTGCGGCCCCCTTCGCGGCCCGCCCCGGCCCTTCCCCGGCCCTGTCCCGGCCCCGTCCCGGCCCTGCCCCGACCCTGTCGCGGCCCCGTCCCGGACCTGCCCCGACCCCGGCCCTGCCCCGACCCTGTCGCGGCCCCGTCCCGGACCTCCCCCGACCCTGGCCCTGCCCCGGCCCCGTCGTGGCCCCGTCCCGAACCTACCCCGACCCTGTCGCGGCTCTGTCCCGGACCTGTCGCGGCCTCGCCCCGGCTCTGCCCCGGCCCTGCCCCGACTCAGCCCCTGCCCTGCTCCTGTGCTGTCGCGGCCCTGCCTCGGCCCGGCCCCGGATCTCTTGCGGCCCGGCCCCGGCCCTACCCCGGACCTGTCCCAGTCCTGCCCCGACCCTCCCCCGGCCCTGCCCCGGCCTCGCCCCTGGTAAGCGCACCGCCGAGCCGAGCCGCGCTGCCGAACCGCACTGCTCCACCGTGCCGTGCCGCCCTGTCGAGCCGCCCTGCCAAGCCGCGCTGCCCTGCCTAGCCTGCTTAGCTGAGTTGCACTGCTGCTGCTGCTAGCCTACTGCTGCTGCTGTCATGGCTAGTCTCAGTGTCCTTACTTTTGATGCTGAGGGTCGGGCAGTTGACTTTGAGGTCTGGCTAGATGATCTGCAGCTTTTCCTACAGTGCGATAGCAAGGACGGTCTCTCACTGTTCGATCTCACGTCTGGCGCCTCTACTGCCCCTGCTGCTGATGCTGACAGTACTGTTCGCTCGCAGTGGACCACGCGCGATGCTGCTGCCCGCCTTGCTGTGCGTAGTCACCTACCGTCTACTGAGCGCGCGCACTTTAGTCAGTACAAGAGTGCTAAGACTCTGTACGACGCTGTAGTTGCACGCTACAGCTCCCCTGCCACTGCTGCCCTCAGCCGCCTCATGCTGCCGTACCTTTTTCCTGACCTTGCCGCCTTTGCCACAGTTGCTGACCTGGTTGCTCACCTTCGCACCAGTGACGCCCGCTACCGCGCTGCCCTTCCCACTGCGTTCCTTCCCACGAACTCCCCCCCCATGTACATCACCCTTTACTACCTAGTCACCCGCCTCCCTGACTCTCTCTCTTCAGTCAGGGACCACTTTCTCTCCCTATGCCCCACCGAGCTGACTGTCGACTTGCTAGAGGAGCGCCTTGCTGCAGCTGAGAAGAGTATCTTAGCTGTCGGTGCTTCTCGCGGCGACCGTCGCACCCCCTTCTTTGAGGGGTGTTCCCCTGTCCCCCTTCTCCCCTCTGTTGCCTCTGCTGCTGCTGTCGACCTCGTTGGCACTGAGGAGGTCGGCGCTGCGTCTGCCTCTAGTGGGCGACGCCGCACCGGCAAGGGCAAGGGAAGCAGGGGTGGTGGAGGGGGCGGTGGGGGAAGCGGTGGAGGCGGTGGAGGAGGTGGAGGTGGTGGTGGGGGTGGTACAGGGAGTGGGGGAGTCGGTGGCGGCAGTGGAGGCCGTGGCGGCGGTGGCGGAGGGGGTGGAGGCGGCGGCAGCGGTGGTGGAGGTAGCGGAGGAGGTGGTGCTGGTCGCGGTGCAGCCACGCAGCGTGGAGGCCTTGGTGGCAGCCAGCGCCAGCAGCAGCAGCGCACCCGTGAGACCCCGTCGGTTCAGCAGCTTCGTGAGTGGTACGCTGGGCGTGGGAGGTCTGGGGGTGCGGGTCCCTGCTCTTACGTTCTTCGCACCGGCACTCGGAGTGGGGAGGTGTGTGGTCTCCCACACACCACGCAGCGCTGCTTCGGCCGCTTGACTGACGCTTGGCGTGCCCAGTTTCCTGACGCCGTTAAGCTTCCTCGTTGGCATGATCTGCTTCTGCAGAATGTGCCTATCTTTGATCTAGACTTTGATGCTATCCTTGCTGCCATGTATGCTTTTGCTGATATTACTGAGGGTGACTGTTACCTGCGTGTCCCGCCCGACCCGGGCACTGTGGCTGCTGCTCTAGGTGCTAGTGCGGCTGCTGCTCTAGGTGCTAGTGCGTCTGCTGCTCCAGGTGCTGGTACGTCTCCTCTCTCTGGTACTGCACCTACTGAGTCCCTTCACACTTTCACACTTGACTCTGGTGCTTCGCGCTCTTTCTTTAGAGACAGCACCACGCTCACGCCGCTCAGTCGGCCTGTTGCGGTCTCCCTTGCTGACCCCTCCGGGGGCCCGGTCCTTGCACACTCCTCCACGGTTCTACCGTGTCCTGCGGCCCCGTCGGGCTTGCTGTCGGGACTCCACCTCCCCTCGTTCTCTACGAACTTGGTGAGTGGAGCTGACCTCCAGGACGCGTGGGTTGACCAGTTCACCCCCTGGAGGTCAGCGTGTGACCCACTGCACTTGCTCTCGGACGGGCCGCCACCTGGCCACGTTCACCCGTCGGCCAGGGTCGAGTCTGTACACACTGACTACTGCGCCTCCTCCGGTCCCTGCGTCTGGTCAGGTAGCTGCGTCCAGTCAGGTGTTTGCTGCCGCGTCCAGGTCTAGTCCTGCGTCTGCCCCCTGCTCGTGTCGTCCTCTGGCGCACGAGACTCTCCTTTGGCACCACCGCCTTGGTCACCCCTCCCTGCCTCGACTTCGAGGTATGGCCTCCCGTGCTCTTGTCTCTGGACTCCCCAGGTCCCTCCCTCCCCTTCCTCCGGGGCCTGCCCCCACCTGTGTTCCTTGTGTCGAGGGCCGGCAGCGCGCCGCTCCTCACTCCTCCTCGTTTCCTCCGACTGAGGCCCCTCTGCAGACTCTTCACATGGACGTGTGGGGCCCAGCCCGCGTCCGTGGACAGGGTCACGAGCGTTACTTCCTACTGGTCGTTGACGACTACTCGCGTTACACCACAGTCTTCCCCTTACGCAGCAAGGGTGAGGTCACTGAGGTGTTGATCGACTGGATCCGCGGTGCTCGTCGCCAGCTTAGTGAGAGTTTCGGCTCAGACCTTCCTGTTCTGCGTCTGCACTCAGACAGAGGCGGGGAGTTTTCCTCCGACCTCCTGAGAGCCTTTTGTCGTTTTGAGGGCATCCGCCAGACGTTCACGCTTCCGGCCTCCCCGCAGCAAAATGTGATTGCTGAGCGCCGCATTGGCATGGTCATGGACGTCGCTCGTACGTCCATGATCCATGCGGCTGCTCCCCATTTTCTGTGGCCGTTCGCGGTTCAGTACGCTGCGCATCAGATCAACCTTCAGCCTCGTGTCTCCTTGCCGGAGACCACACCTACACTGAGGTGGACGGGGAAGGTTGGCGATGCGTCAGCGTTCCGAGTCTGGGGATCTCGAGCTTTTGTCCGCGATACTACAGCGGACAAGCTGTCCTCCCGTGCCGTTCCCTGTGTCTTCCTTGGCTTCCCTCCTGACGCACCCGGGTGGCAGTTCTACCACCCCACCTCGCGTCGTGTTCTGTCCTCTCAGGACGTCACGTTCGACGAGTCGGTGTCGTACTACCGTCTCTTTCCCTACCGCACTGCCTCTCCCCCCCCCCCGCCACTCTTCCTGGCACCAGGTACTCCCCTGGTAGACCCCCTCCCCCCCCAGGGTCCTGCCCCCTCAGGTGTGTCCCAGGTAGACCCTGCCGAGCCGGTCGAGGTAGCTGTCGACTCAGGTGCTGCTAGGGGTGCTGACCCTGCGGGTGCGGGGACTGGGGGTGCTGAGACTGGGGGTGCTGAGTCTGGGGGTGCTGAGACTGGGGGTGCTGAGTCTGGGGGTGCTGAGACTGGGTGTGCTGAGCCTGGGGGTGTGGCGCCTGAGGGTACTGAGTCTGGAGGTACTCTAGGTGTCCCGTCGCGGCGGGAGCCCCTCTCTCCACAGCGGCTTCGTGAGTGGTACTCTCGGCGCTGTCGAGTTGCTGCTGGTGCTGCTGGAGCTGCTGGAGGTGCTACTGGTGCTGGCGCTGCTGGAGGTGGTGCTGGTGCTGGAGCTGCTGGAGGTGCTGGAGGTGCTACTGGAGCTACTGGAGGTGCTGGCGCTGCTGGAGGTGGTGCTGGTGCTGGAGCTGCTGGAGGTGCTGCTGGTGCTGGTGCTGCTGGTGCTGGAGCTGCTGGAGGTGCTGGAGGTGCTACTGGGGCTACTGGAGGTACTGGCGCTGCTGGAGGTGGTGCTGGTGCTGGAGCTGCTGGAGGTGCTGCTGGGACTGGAGACCCTGGGGCTGAGGGTACCGGTTCTGTCTCTGCTGTTTCTGGAGGCGCTGCGCGGCCGCGGCCGTACTACGTTCCGCTCCTTCAGCAGGTTCTTGGCTCTCCGCCTTCTCCTGTTCCTCCTCCTCCTTTCCTGAGTCCACCGCTTGTCCAGTCCCAGTCGCAGTTTCAGCCGGCCTCTCCGCTGCCTGGTCCTTCTCCTTACTATGGACCGACTAGAGGTCTTACGGAGCGTCGTGAGCCTGACTCGCGTCCTGTGTCACCTGTGCCTCGCTCTGCGTCGCCTGTCCGACCTGTTCGCACTAGTCATGTTTCGCGTCCGCGTCCTCCTCCTGTCCCTGGCACTCACTCTATGACTCTGCGTCCTTCTACTGCTCCACAGCGTGTCCCTCTGCCGTCTCCTCCTGCGTCCTCTCTTCCTGACGGTCCGGACCCGGAGTCTGACTCCCTTCGTGCTGCTAGTCCTACTGTCACGCGCTTTCTGGCCACTGCTGTCACTGACCCTCTGTTTGAGTCCACTGCTGCGTCTGCTCTTGTTACTGAGCTCGTTGACTTTGCTGCTGCCTGTCGCCTAGACTACGCCGCTAGTCTTGTTGCTGAGTCTGCGTCTGTCTGTCCTCCGTCCGTCGGGGGTGAGTGTGCTCTTGGCACGGACGTCCTTGAGGACAGACACGAGGACCTTGAGTGCTTTGCAGCTGCTTCACCTCATCTCGTGTCCATGCTGCTTGCCCCTGAGGGAGACCCAGATCCACTAGACATCCCGACCCCGCGCTCTTACGCAGAGGCGATAGAGGGTCCCTACTCCTCTCAGTGGCAGGCAGCCATGGACGCAGAGATGGCTTCCTGGAAGTCCACAGGCACCTACGTAGACGAGGTTCCCCCACCTGGGGCGAACATCGTCAGTGGCATGTGGATCTTCAGGGTGAAGCGGCCGCCGGGTTCTCCGCCTGCCTTCAAGGCGCGTTACGTTGCACGTGGCTTCAGTCAGCGTCAGGGAGTTGACTTCTTTCAGACCTTCTCCCCTACCCCGAAGATGACCACTCTTCGGGTACTGCTGCACGTTGCTGCTCAGCGTGACTACGAGCTCCACTCGCTTGACTTCAGCACAGCCTTCCTACAGGGCAGCCTCCACGAGGAGATCTGGCTGCGCCGCCCACCTGGCTTCACTGGGTCGTTTCCTGCTGGTACCCAGTGGAGCCTCCGGCGGCCAGTCTATGGTCTCCGCCAGGCACCCCGTGAGTGGCACGACACACTCAGGACGACTCTTGCTGCTCTTGGTTTTGCTCCTTCCACTGCTGACCCTTCTCTGTTCTTACGCACTGACACTACTCTGCCGCCGTTCTACGTTCTCGTGTACGTAGACGACTTGGTCTTTGCTACTGCTGACACTGAGGCACTCGCCCACGTGAAGTCTGAGCTGCAGAAGAGACACACGTGCACACACCTGGGTGAGCTGACAAGCTATCTTGGCTTGCGGATCACCCGGGACAGAGCACAGCGCACCATTACCTTGACTCAGTCACACATGGTGCACCAGGTCCTTCAGCGCTTCGGCTTTACATACTCCTCGCCACAGTCCACTCCTCTGCCTACCGGTCACTCGCTCTCAGCTCCACCTTCGGACGAGTCCGTAGAGCCGAGTGGCCCGTATCCAGAGCTTGTGGGCTGCCTCATGTACCTGATGACTTGCACACGACCTGACCTCGCAAACCCTCTCAGCCTTCTGGCTCGCTACGTGGCTCCCGGCAGACACCGAAAGGTGCACTGGGATGCTGCGAAAAGGGTGTTGCGATACTTGTGCAGTACATCGGGCATGGGGCTCGTGCTTGGAGGACGGGCTCGAGTTGTCCTCACTGGTCACGCTGACGCCTCCTGGGTTGACGACTTGGCTACGCAGCGGTCGTCACAGGGTTACACCTTCAGCCTTGGCTCCGGTTCTGTCTCTTGGCGGTCTACCCGCTCTTCTTCTGTTCTCAGCTCCAGTTGTGAGGCTGAGATCTACGCTGGGGCCATGGCTGCACAGGAGCTTCGCTGGCTCACCTACCTGCTCACCGACTTGGGAGAGGCGCCTGGTTCTCCTCCAGTTCTGTACGTCGACAACAAGGCCATGTTGGCCTTGTGTCAGGAGCACAGACTGGAGCACAGAACGAAGCACATTGCTCTGCGCTACTTCCTTGCTCGAGAGTTGCAGCAGCGTGGCCAGCTTCGTCTTGCTTACGTGGCCTCACAGGCCAACACTGCAGATGTTTTCACCAAGGCACTTCAGCCTTGTGATCATCAGCGTTTCTGTACTGTTCTAGGCCTTGTACCTACTGTACCTCACTTGCTGACTTCTTGACTCTGCTTGTACTGTACTCTATATACTTATACCTGCATGCTTACGCTTGCTAGGTTGTGTTCACTGTATTGTTTGCTTTCCTTTATATAACTCTGCATGTGAACTGGCCTTGTGGCCCTTTGCTTGTGCTCAGACTGCGTGGTGACTTTGTGATCCACCTTGAGCTTGCTTTGTCTTTCTTGACTGGTCTTGTGACCTCTTGTTCTCCCCCACTTTGCCTATGGGGGTGTGTCAAACTTATATCTGCTATAGTCTGTTTAGGCTGTAGTGGGGTAGTTCCTGGAGTTGGTGCTGACGCTGCAGATGCTGGTGCTGTCCCTGCTGGTTCTGGAGGCGCTACGCGGCCGCGGCCGTACTTCGTTCCGCTCCTTGAGCAGGTTCTTGGTCTTCCGCCTTCTTCTGGTCCTGCTCCTTCCTTAGAGTGTCCACTGCCTGTCCAGTCCGAGTCACAGTTACAGCTGGCCTCCCCACTGCCTGCTCCTTCTCCCTACGCTGGTCCTACTGGAGGTCTTGCTGAGCGTCGTGAGCCTGAGTCGCGTCCTGCGTCGCCTGTTCGTACTGCTCGCACTAGTCGTCGTGCTCCACGTCAGCGTCCTCCTGCGATCCCGGGCACGCATCAGATGGCACTGCGTCCTTCCACTGCGCCGCAGCGTGTCCCTTTGCCGTCTCCTCCAGAGTCCTCTCTTCCTGCTCTTGCTGACCCAGAGTCTGACTCCCTTCGTGCTGCCAGTCCTACTGTCACGCGTTTCCTAGCCACTGTTGTCACTGACCCTTCCTTTGAGTCCACTGCTGCGTCTGCCTTAGTTGCCGAGCTTGTCGACTTCGCTGCTCACTGTCGTCTAGACTACGCCGCTAGTCTTGTTGCTGAGTCTGAGTCTGTCTGTCCTCCGTCCGTCGGGGGTGAGTGTGCTCTTAGCACGGACGTCCTTGAGGACAGGCAGGAGGAGTTCCAGTGTTTTGCTACTGCTTGACCTCATCTCGTGTCCATGCTGCTTGCCCCTGAGGGAGACCCGGATGCACCAGACATCCCGACCCCGCGCTCTTACGCAGAGGCGATAGAGGTCCTTACTCCTCTCAGTGGCAGTCAGCCATGGACGGAAGTCCACAGGCACCTACGTCGACGAGGTTCCCCCACCTGGGGCGAACATCGTCAGTGGCATGTGGATTTTCAGGGTAAAGCGGCCGCCGGGTTCTCCGCCTGTCTTCAAGGCGCGTTACGTGGCTCGAGGCTTCAGTCAGCGGCAGGGAGTTGACTACTTTCAGACCTTCTCCCCGACCCCAAAGATGACCACTCTTCGGGTTCTGCTGCACGTCGCTGCTCAGCGTGACTACGAGCTTCACTCTCTTGACTTCAGCACTGCTTTCCTACAGGGCAGCCTGCACGAGGAGATCTGGCTGCGCCGCCCACCTGGCTTCACTCGGTCGTTTCCTCTTGGTACCCAGTGGAGCCTCCGGCGGCCAGTCTACGGTCTCCGCCAGGCGCCCCGTGAGTGGCACGACACACTGAGGACTACTCTTGCGGCTCTTGGGTTTGCTCCTTCTACCGCTGACCCGTCGCTGTTTCTTCGCACCGACACTTTGCTTGCCGCCGTTCTACATCCTCGTGTACGTCGACGACTTGGTGTTTGCTACGGCTGACACTGCTGGACTCGCCCACGTGAAGTCCGAGCTGCAGAAGAGACACACGTGCACAGACCTGGGTGAACTGCGCAGCTATCTTGGCTTGCAGATCACCCGGGACAGAGCACGGCGCACCATTACCCTGACTCAGTCACACATGGTGCAGCAGGTCCTTCAGCGCTTCGACTTCACGTACTCAGGCCACTCCTCTGTCTACTCGCCACTCGCTCTCAGCTCTGCCTTCGGATGAGTCCGTAGAGCCGAGTGGCCCGTACCCAGAGCTTGTTGGCTGCCTCATGTACCTGATGACCTGCACTCGACCTGACCTGGCATACCCTCTTAGCATCTTGGCACACTATGTTGCTCCTGGCAGACACCGACCAGAGCACATGGCGGCCACGAAGAGGGTGTTGCGCTACTAGTGCAGTACGTCGGGCATGGGGCTCGTGCTTGGAGGGCGGAGTCCAGTGGTCCTCACTGGTCACGCAGACGCGTCTTGGGTTGAAGACCTGGCTACTCAGCGGTCGTCACAGGGTTACACCTTCAGCCTTGGTTCCGGTTCTGTTTCGTGGCGGTCTACCCGCTCGTCTTCTGTTCTCAGCTCCAGCTGTGAGGCTGAGATCTACGCAGGGGCCATGGCTGCACAGGAGTTACGCTGGCTCACCTACCTGCTGACTGACCTGGGAGAGCCGCCTCGTTCTCCTCCTGTTCTGTACGTAGACAACAAGGCCATGCTGGCCTTGTGTCGGGAGCACAGACTGGAGCACAGAACGAAGCACATTGCTCTTCGTTACTTCCTTGCTCGTGAGCTGCAGCAGCGTGGTCAGCTACGCCTTGCTTACGTGGCCTCTCAGGCCAACACTGCCTGATATCTTCACCAAGGCACTTCAGCCTTGTGATCATCAGCACTTCTGTACTATGCTAGGTCTTGTGCCTACTTGGCCCCACTTGCTTACCTCTTGACTTTACTTGTACTGTGATCTATATATATACCTGTACATGCTTGTTTACCTTGTATATATAATCCTGCATGTGAACTGGCTTTGTGGCCTTTGAACCTGTGCTCGGAATGTGTGGTGACGTTGTGATCCACCCTGAGCTTGCTTTGATTGACTGGTCTTGTGACCCCTTGTTCTCCCCACTTTGCCTATGGGGGTGTGTCAAAGATTAATCACATAGCATGTGTAGGCTGTAGTGGGGTAGACACTATGGGGTACAGTTTCCTAGGGTTTCATATTTGTACCCAACTCATTTTCCTAGTCAACCATTCTCATTTTTTCACACTTCACACTTCAGTAGACTCTCCACAAAGTCCTTAATCAGCTCTGATACCACTTGTTAGAGACTAAGGATGGAGTCAATGAAGATTAGGGGGCTGAAATATCTCAAAATCGTCAACTACAATTCTGGACAGAAAAGTCGTCGTCACAAGAAATGCCGTCGACGATTAACGCACATTTAGAATTCTTTTAAACTCGAGTATGTTGTAGCCCTTGACCGTGGCTATCTTTCCCAATGTGAATAGTATCAAAATATGGAGTATAACTCGAGTTATGAACTTCGGCGCACTAGGGGGTATGCTGCCATAGAAAACGTAACTCAATCACAATTATCTCACAAGTTCACACAAGAAAGTTGGAGTAGCAATTGAACCAGGTAGGAGAGGATGAGGAGGACGAGAGAGAAGGTCCCAAGGGAGTCCCCAACCAAGGAAACCCCATACCACACATTTCCCCTCTCTATAGGCACCCCAACTTTGAAATTTGTCACTTTCCCAACTCATGCCATCCACCTCACCCAACTTGGCCACAATTGCCAACCTGGTTTGGCTTCTCCCAACCACTTGGCATCATCTACAGTGATGGTGACGAATTTCCCAACCCCCAAAGTCTGTACCCCATATTGAGTCAACCAGCAAATTCCCATAGTCGCCGCATCTCAATCAAAACTTCGAACGATCATATCTTTCTCGTTCTTGCTCCGATCGCGGCGATTCTTGGTTCGTCGGAAAGCTCTCAAGCAGAGGAGTCACTTCAGATATCTGCTCAAGGCAAATAACACTCACACACACTCAGAAAATCCAAACAACACCAAACACAAATTCTTGCACACGCTCACACCACGCATGCAACACACGAACATATGATGGGAGGCAGACAGACGTGAATGCAAATGATAGCATCACATAACACCCCCCAGGACAACGAGCATGTAACCCCTCCCTAGGATCAATCGGGGATCTTCAGTGGACCTCTGACAAAGGTTACACAAATATACTACACTGATGCTCTGGGGTAATTTTTTCGAAACTCAATGTTACACTGATGTATCAGTGTAACGAAAATTACACACTGATCAGAAGGGTTTTGAAAAAGGCTACACTGCTAATCGTGAGTAGCCAAAAAACCAAACATAGGCCCTGCTATGGAGGGTGGTTCTGTGGGAAGCGAGCCAGGATGCCAACAATGCTCTGCTCAATGCTGGCAGCAGCTGCTTGATTTGAACCCTACAGTCGTAGGACAGTATGAGAAGTTGTATGCCTGTTATTATCTTTGAAGTGTAGACGTGCTGTTGTGGTGTTGGAGGTGGATGTGTTAATGTATTAATAAAGTGCTGATTTTTAGAAGCTCGTGATTTACGGTACCGTAGTTCCTGTTCTGCACAGCCCACAGCCCATGGAACCCTATGACTCCGCACAGCCACGCTGAAATCCGCTATGCAGTAGATTCTTCGAGCAACCATGCAGTAAGATTCTTCGAGCAAGCATGCAGTAGATTCTTCGAGCAAGCCTGCAGTAGATTCTTCGAGCAAGCCTGCAGTAGATTCTTCGAGCATAGCCTGCAAGTAGATTCTTCGAGCAAGCCTGCAGCTGGCAGCGGTACCGGTAGTGATCATAGGTGCCTTCCATTTTCTGTGGTGCAAGACATCATCTACTTTCTTAACTTCTCTCAGTTCGAACTTCAGGTAGAGAGTAACTTTACGGTAGATGAGATGAACTTTGGGTAGAGGGTAAGAGAAAGAAAAAACCTATTGTTTGATGTGTAGACAAGTTGATTGGAAGTCGGGAGATGGTTGTAAATGGTTTTATTGAGTTCTGGAATCATACTGTAATGAAGATGGTTTTCAAAAGCTCGTGTTTTGATTGTCCAAATTTGCGCCAATCTCGAAAAAAAAGAGGTGACGTCAGGGCTGATTTTATCAGGGTAATTACCCTGATTTCAGGGTGATTACAGGCTTCTCACCTGGTGGTCCCTGCAATTTCAGAATTTCTGACTTGTGAACACTGATCCATTCAGAATAGTGCTTTAGCGAACCCTGAAATATTGTATCTAGGACTCAGAGTAGTGTTTCTTACTGACTCTGTCAAAGTAGAGTACGCGTTATGTGGACTCTGAATTTGACCTTATCGGAACGAAGTTTCTCGGAAATTTCCTTCAATAACCCCGCCTTCGGACTGGTCGCAGTACAGCCAGAGCGTGAGCAGCGCGCGGGCAACATGTCTGACAGGTGAATACACTCTACGTATGTTAGTTTCACAGAATTCGACGATGTCAGTTGTATTGTCGCAATTGCGTGTGCGTGAAGTTACCAACACATTTTTTGCGTTTCGCACAATGATGTTGGCGAATTGCGGGTAATCAGCGAATAGGAAATCTTGGCACATCTATGGTACCGAACTGTTTGGTGGACCGAAATTGCTCGTTTCTTCCCCGCGCTAAAACGTGTGGAGAAATACCATTCAGAGAAAGTTAAGGTGAGAAAGTAACGCCCACAAGGTGTGCATGAAATGATGTCGCGTTGTGTTGGGAATCATGCGGAGCGAAACCTTTTTCCCCGTTAAACACAGTGCGCGTTACTACATTGATGTTCAATTCTCGACCCTGAGCAATACAGAGTTAACTACTTTTCAACAACTGAGCAATCAGAGTAGCCTACCTGTGGAATATATGCACCCATAATAGAGGGGGGAAATTTTCCCCTGAATCAGGGAGGCTTAAAATGAAACGTCAGCCCTGGGTGACGTGTGCGCGACAGGCGCCACTCGTGGCAGTCCATCAGTTTCCCAACTCAACTCACACCACTCTATCCCCATGCACAGTGCAGCAGTCCCTCCCTCCCAGTCACATCACCTTCCCTCCCGCCATCTCCTCCCCAGTAGCTACATGGCGCACCCACCTGCCACCACCAGGCTGAGTGGAGCAGGGAGACAAAGCCACCACAGGGGACCCATCCCACACCACAGTGTAGAGAATGCAGCACCAGCTCGGCTGGACTCTCACCCCTCTGCCCCCATGCACACACAGTGCAGCAGTCACTCCCTCCCGGTCACACAACTGTGCCGCCCGCCATCTCCTCCCCCGTTGCTGCCAGCTGCACCCACCTGCCACCCGCCGCCGCCCCTGCTGAGCTGGCGGAGTCCTGCAGACTGCCGTCCGCCTCGAGCTCCGCCTGCACCTGCTTCGCCATGAGGGCTAGCCCTGGGCGGCACAGGGCACATGGTCAAGTCGTGAAGAGGTGTTGCAAATAAGGGCAGAGAAGGGCATGTCAAGTCGTGAAGAGGTGTTGCAGTTTGCCTCTAGCTTCGCCTGCACCTGCTTTGCCATGAGGGCTAGCCCTGGGCGGCACAGGAGAAAAAGAAAACGTCACACTGTACATCACACTCACCTCCACACACTCACCTCCACACACTCACCTCCACACACTCACCTCCACACACTCACCTCTACACACTCACCTCCACACTCTCCTCCACACACTCTCCCCACCAAGATTCAACCCCTAACACACACACTCCCCTCCCCCCCCCCTTACACACACCCCGGCACACTCACCCTGCACCACGCGACTGACAGCTGTCCACCACTTGTCTTCCGACAGCTGTCGCCTCGTCAGCGCTGACGATATCTCCTCGCTGCGCTGCCTGGACAGCACCGGCAGCACCTGGGCGGCATCCCTTGTCTCTTCTAGCACCCTCTCTGCAGTGGGGAGATAAGAGCGAGAGAGACGAGAGACGAGATGCAAGAACGTAAGGAGAAGGAAATGGAGAAAGCAATTGTTTGTTGGGTTTGTCTTGACTGATATAACACATCTTTGAGCGATCTGAGAACATTCAAGTGACATATGTGAGAGGCCCACAAAATGCATGGAAAGAGGGGAACATGGAGGAGAATGAGGCAAGGGGGAGCAGCGTACAAAAAGAAGTGTGAAAAATGTCTTGCATGGTAGATGGCTTACTTTTGAGGCGCCTCAAAAGTTGTCTTGCATGGTTGATGGCTTAATTACTGGCAGCTTTACGTTTGAGACGTGTCAACACTCACTTGTGGCGAGCCACGTGTACCTGGAAGGATGGCGGTTGTTTGATGGCCACAAGAGCGTTGCTCTCTCCCTCCTCCCCTCGCTGTCGTTGCACATGGCCTGCACACAATCCCAAGGGGGCAGATAAATCTTAAAAACAAATTATACGAGCCTCACGAATCAGTGCGTCCCTCTCTCAGTGAATCAGGGCCCAATATGCTACAGTGGGCCAGCGTCACAGTGCAAGCGGGAGGCACCCACCCATGTGCAGACAGATTCCTTTGAAAGAACGCGCTCGTGAGAGGCAGAGCCCCTTGAGCTGCTCACGTGCCACTCTTTGACTCCGAAGCACGCTGGGAGGACGTGCACGTAGTAGCCAGGGCCCACTGGGCCCACTCGGGCGCTGCCCGAGTTCCACGTCACTCTTCGACTACGAAGCACGCTGGGAGGACGTGAGTGTGAAGGCCAGAGCCCACCCCACTGGGCGGTAGTGGCCCAGTGCCACTCTGCGACTGGGAGGCATGCCCGCATGCAGACACTTACATGGTACCACTCACCTGCAGCCAGGCAACCTTGTAGCACCCACCTGCAGATCCCTCTGTTTATGAAGTCTGTTTATGAAGGAGTGTTTTGAGACGTCTCAAAGCACCCACCTGCAGGTCCCTCTGGGAAGACGTGAGTGTGAGAGACAGAGCTCACTCGGCAAGATTTTGTCTCGTAGTAGTCAAGAAGCACTGTGGCGTTTTCGAAAAGGACGAACTGGTCAAATGGGTTGTTGGGCGGCAGGAAGCCGTACAGCAGCAGGAACTGGGCGGTGTCCATGGAGCCATAGCCCACGCTGATTGGCTGGCCTGGAGAGATGACGTCAGCAGCAAAGTTGTTGATGTCAGCAGTGGAGGAGTGAATGGTGGGCTGACGTGGCAAAAAACGGGAGGGGAGAGGAGGGGGGGGAGGGAGAGAAGCGGAGTGAGGAAGGAAAGGAGGAGAGAAATGGAGATGACTGTTTGTCGAAAGAAGGGAGAGGGGATGCAAGGTGTGGGGAGAGCAAGGGGAGGGGAAGAAGGAAAAAAAAGGCTCTGACCTGCCAGTTAAAATTCATGTTTAAATTACTCTGAATGGGCCTCTTTCACCTCCAGAGATTGCCCGAACCTGACAAACCTGTCCGAACCTGTTGAACCTGCCTGTACCTGCCCATATCTGCCCCGTACCTGTCTGCACCTACCCTTACCTGTCCATACCTATCCGTACCTGCCAGTCTGCTGACTAGAAGTCGTGGTTGAAGAGATCTAGCGGAGGCGGCAACAAGTGCACCTCCGCAGTCACCTCACAGCTTGCTCACTCCCTTGCACCTGTTTGTACCTGACCCCACCTATCAGTACCTGCCAGTCTGCCTTGTAATGAATCTTGTGGTTCAAGAGATCTAGAAGCAGTTGCTCACCCACCTGAACCCCCTTGAACATGCGGGTACCTGGCCAAACCTGCCCAAACCTACCCATACATGTTAGAACCTGGCCGCACCTGCCAGTCTGTCGTGTAGTAAAACTCATGGTTGAAGTGATCTAGCAGCGCGAGCAGCATATGCGCTTGGATCACCTACGTACTCGAATTCACGTTTCCCGAGACGCGTTTCAGAAACATCCAAGTCGCTGCTCGTGCTGCTGTCTCTGCTGCCGCTCCTGCTTTCGCTCCTGCTTTCACGTTCATCACTTTCGCATAGCACGGTCGGAGCTGAGACGATCAAGACGAATGGCGATCGTGAGGAGAAGAGCTCGGATCGACCGACGACTGCCACGTGGCATGAAGGTCGCGGTCGAACGTTCGTGGAACGACTCGATCGCGCCGCGCGAAGGGCGAAAGCAACCCATCGAGGCGCCGCTGTGCGGCGAGCTCATCCAAAGGCCCCGCGGCCAGTTCACGTCGTGAAACGTCTGGAAAAGCCAGTTGCGCTGTTCACGGAGCAAAAGCCACCACACGACTAACTATGTGGCTACGTCTGACAACCACGGACACGATGCACGATGATGAGCTCAAAGGTGCGTGATCGAGACCAAAAAAGCTTTCTAGTCAAGAACATTGCCGAGCTGTGATTGGGCAAATTCTCCGTCAGATCCCCGAAAAAAATT
>CANJKZ010000365.1:0-80674 GCA_947471745.1 Closterium sp. Naga37s-1
GCAGTGTGTCACGCGCTCGTAGGCAGGGGTGAACTGGTGGACACCCCCGTCCTGGAGCGCACGACCCGCCACCAAGTTCGTAGAGAACGAGGGAGGTAGAGGCCTGACAGTGTGCCCGACGGGACCGCAGGACAAGGGAGGACAGTGGAGGAGGTCGCAATGACCGGACCCCAGAGGGTCAGCGAGGGAGACTGCAACCGGCCGAGCAAGCTGCTCAAGGGCAGTGCGGTCACGAAAGAAACCGGGAAGCACTTGAGTCCAGTGTGAAGGTGTGCAGTGCCTCAGTAGACGCAGTACCAGAGGGCGCAGACTCACGAGCACCTAGAGCAGCA
Organism: Closterium sp. Naga37s-1; assembly: GCA_947471745.1. Lineage (NCBI taxonomy): Eukaryota > Viridiplantae > Streptophyta > Zygnematophyceae > Desmidiales > Closteriaceae > Closterium > Closterium sp. Naga37s-1. The sequence continues at coordinate 333 of CANJKZ010000365.1, forward strand.
CCTCACCAGCACCTGGGGCAACAGACACACTAGCACCTAGAGCGGCAGCCTCACCAGCACCTGGGGCAGCAGACACACTAGCACCTAGTGCGGCAGCCTCACTGGTCCTAATGCCCGGGTCGGGCGGGACACGCAGGTAACAGTCACCCTCTCCACTACCAGACAACACATACATGGCACCAAGAATAGCATCAAAGTGAAGAGCATAGACATCAATGTTTTTCTTGATCAGATCAAACCAGCGGGGCAGCTCAGTGGCAGTAGGAAACTGAGTGCGCCAGGCGTCGTCGAGGCGGGAGAAGCAGCGCTTCTGCGTGTGCGCCCTCCCACACGTCTGACCAGTGCGGTCACCTGTGCGGATGACGTACGGGCAGCTAAGGCCACCCCCCCACGCTGAGAGTACCACTCACGAAGCTCCTGGGGCGACGGGGTGCTGCTGCTGCGCTGGCCACCGCCAGAACCTCCACGACCTCCACCGCCGCCGCCGCCACCTCGACCACCACCGCCACCACCACCACCGCGTCCACTGCCGCCACCACCACCGCCCCCACCCCGGCCGGCCTCCTCCACCGCTGCCGCCACCACCCCCGCCGCTGCCGCCACCACCCCCGCCGCTGCCACTGGCCCTCCAGCCCGCCACCACCCCCCAGCCACCGCCCCCACCACCCCCGCCGCCACCCCCCCCGCCTCCCCCGTCGTCACCGCCGCCCCCTTGCCCCCTTTGCCCTTGCCGCTGCGGCGCGCCCCACTCGCAGTGGACGCAGTCCCGACCTTCTCAGCACCAAGAAGGTCGACAGTAGCAGCAGAGGCGACAGAGGGGAGAAGAGGGGAGGGGGGAGACACCCCTCAAAGAAAGGGGTGCGGGGGGTCGCCGCGAGACGCACCGACAGCGACTATGCTAGTCTCAGCTGCCAGCAGGTGGCTTCTCAAGCAGGTCAATGGTGAAGCTCGTGGGGCAGAGAGCAAGGAAGTGGTTCCGCTGACCGGCACGAAGGGAGTCATGGGAGAACGGGTGACCAGGGGATGGTAAAGAGTGAGCCACAGCGGGGGGGGGGGTTCTTGGCAAGAACTCAGCGGGCATGGCAGCACGGAAGCGGGTCTCAGTATTGCGGAGGTGAGTAATGAGGTCAGCGACTGAGGAGAAGGCGGACAGGTCTGGGAACATATGGGCAGTGAGAGGCGGCCTAGCGCAGTAGAGGCAGGCGAGGAGTAGCGCGCAACTACAGCAGTGTACAGTGCCTGAGCAGTCTTGTGCTGGCCAAAGTGCTCGCGCTCATCTACCGGCAGGGAGTTGCGAATGGCGAAGCGAGAGTGGGCGTCACGAGTCTGCCACTGTGAGCGGGCAGTACTGTCAGCAGTCGCAGCAAGAGCAGGAGCGAGTCCTAACGCATGATCATATAGCGAAATATCCTCCTTAGCAGTGAGCTGGAGGAACAGATGGAGTCCTCGAGCCGGTGTCAAAACGCAGCGGGCGGCCCTCAGCATCGAAAGCTAGAACTGCAGGACTAGCCATAGGTTCAGTAGGAGCAGTAGGAACAGCAGTAGTAGTATCAGCAGCAACAGCAGTAGCAGCACAGCAGTGAAACAGCACAGCGCGGCTCGGGCAGGGCGGCGCGGCGCGGCGCGGCTCGGGCAGGGCGGCGCGGCGCGGCTCGGGAAGGGCGGCGCGGTGCGGCTCGGCTCGGTTAGGGCGGCTGCTGATGGCTTGCCTGTGCGCTGGGTGTGTGTCTGCTGCGGAGCAGCAGGCTGCGCGTGCGGCTGCAGCGGCCTGCGCGCGGGGCTGCTGCTGAGCGGCAGCAGCTGCTGTTGTGGCTGCGCTGGGCGGCTGCAGCTGCGGCTGCACGTGCGGCTGCGTGAGGCGGCTGTGCGCACGGCTGGGCGGGCTGCTGCGCGTGCGGCTGCGCGTGCGGGTGCGCGTGCGTTCGTGCGTGCAGCCTAGCGTGCGGCCGTGCGGGCGGCTTAGTGGGCGGCTGCGCGTGCGGCTGCGCGGGCGGCTGCGCGTGCGGCTGCGCGTGTGGCTGCTCGTGCGGTCGTGGCGTGCGGCTGCGCGTGCGGCCTGACGTGCGGCTGCGCGTGCAGCTTAGCGAGCGGCTGCGCGTGCGGTGGACGGGCGGTGTGCGCGACTGTCCTAGGGCGCACGACGGCGCTAGAAGGGGCGCTCGACGGCGCTAGTAAGGGCGCTCGACGGCGCGGGTAGGGGCACACGACGGCGCGAGGCACTATCAGACAGGGTCGCGCAAGGGCGCGGCGGAACGGTGGGCCCTAACCAATGTCGGTCCTAGGTCCTGACCTAGGCGTCGGATACCATGTTAGAAACTAGAAGTGAACGAGAATGGAATGAACTAGGCAGCAGGGTGATACAAATAGGAAACCCTAGCAATGTTGTACTCTCTAAGGCTAAACCCACTATAGCCTACACAATATAAACATGTATGATGTTTGACATTTACTGGAGGAGTTTCACGACGTACCATATGCAGGACATTTCGGGAGCAACAAGACGTTAGCAGGGATAGCGAAGTATTACTACTGGCTCGGGATGGCAGTATTCGTCACCTCATGCGACACGTGCCAGCGGATGAAGAGCAGCAAGTAGAAAAAGCACGGTTACTTCAGCCTCTACCCGTACCGGAGCAGCCATGGCAAGTCGTTAGCCTCGACTTCATCATGGGACTTCCTTCAACCTCACGAGGGCATGACGCTATACTCGTTGTGATCGACAAGTTCTCCAAAATGGGTCACTTCATTCTGACCAACGCCACGGCTACAACTGAAGCAACTGCTCGCCTCTTCTTCGACCGCATCATCACCATCCACGGCATTCCCGCTACACTCATCTCAGACCGAGACCCAAAATTCACGAGTAAGTTCTGGAAGGAGCTCATGGGACTGCTGGGAACTAAACTTGTGATGTCTTCAGCATATCACCCCCCGAGTGAGGACAGTTGGGTTGCAAAAGCTGATATGGGCAACGCACGCCGTGCTCTCAAGGACTATCTTGTCAAGCAGGTTGTATCTCACGCTACCCGGCTTTGAGGGGGGGACGTGTGAGAGTACGACGGCTTATGCTGGCTTTGCTAGCCTGCCTAGACTTTATTATGCTACATCTAGCTTGGGTTTATTTTATCATGCATAGATATGCTTGATTTCCTAGGTTAGGTGCATTCCTATATTTTATTTAGTTATAGCACCGAACCAGGTTACGTGTACCGGACTCAAGCCTATCCGGTTTCCACCGAATTACATTCTACTGGGTTCGGGAAGGTTCTGTTTGGGGCGCTTCGCGACCCTCAGAACATTCGCGTAACCCCTGGGTAACTGGCCTTGTGTCGAGACTATATATAGCCTCGTGTTGTACCCAGGTGGATCATTAAATTACAACTCTCTTTTCTGAGCTCCATCCTAGATCCTCACATTCGCAACCACGGGCTGTTCTACATGTTGTTTTTGGGTCGCTTCTCCGTTCCTTTTAATTACCTCCAGAATGTTATAATGGTCAAATGTATTTTCCACTTTAAATTACCACTTAGCAAAATTGTCGCCCCAAACTTGTCAAGCCCAAACACCCTTGGTTCATCCTAAGAAGGCCGAAGAGTTGGCTGCACAGGAGCCATGGGGAGGTCACGGGGTTGGCTTTAAGCTTGGGCTTCTCCACTTCTCCCAGCACCTCTTCCACCCCTTTCTAGGTTCAACCATTGTTGAAAATGCTCCAAAGGCGCTCTGATACCACTTGGGATAGACATTTTAGGCTCAAATGTGACTTAAACAAAAGATAGAGTGCAAGAACAGATTCATGCAGAGCGGATTCAAACGTTGATAACGGCCTGATCACAACACCAAATGATGTGCTATGAATTGGATTTGGAGCAACGTTGCACATAATCAGCAATTTGAATCACTCGATTTGATAAAGAACTAACGATGTGAGAGTGATTTGAGCGAACAGAGATTCAGCAACAACTATGGTCGTAGGACAAGAAACAAAAGAAGGTCGAGTTGGACTGAATCCCAGCCTCTACAAACCCCAAGAGCTAAGGTTCAGAGAGGTGGAACAGTGTCACATAGTCCCCAACCCTGATGGGTCTCTAAACTGCTCACCATACTCACCAAAAGAACTGTTATACCTCACAATGCAATCAAACTATCAAAATCACTTGAATTTTGAGAGCAAGGCTCAGGTTCTTCAATATAAAGTCTTCCTTGAGTTGTTGGAAGCTTGCTGCACACACCAGCGACGTGCCAAATGTTTGAGATAAGACAAAACAGTAAACGGAAAAGACATGCAAACGACGACGTGACATGCAATGAGTGAAAACTCGCTTTTTACTTGACATACATATTCGAAGTCATGACTCATCATTAACATACTCATATAAGCATGCAATAGATGTTATCTCATGCTCTCCTACCATTCGATGCAAAAATACACACATGCACAAGGACAACAAGTTGAGTGCAAACCATTGGGTGGCACTAACAGCCTCCTCTATTCAACGCAACTGGTCGATCATTAGCTTCGTTATACCCATGACCTCTCATCCCCTCCTCCTTCTACCCCGATCCAACGCATGCCTTTCTTAGAGATCAGCCAGCCACCAGCGGGACATCTTGTTCCGGCTCCGCACTCGCACTCTCCATTCTGATTCACACTTCCAGCTCACGGCAATAGGGGATTTGTCCCCTCTAACGTGCTTCTGTAACTAAGACACTGTTGCACGTCTTATTTGAGTGAGGCGTCACTGTTGATGCCATCTCTACTCGCACTTTGTCGCCAACCGCCATCTCGAACACTTCACCTCTGCTGAACTCATCCTCTTCCCTATACAGTCATGTTTGGGACAGTCTCCCAATGGAGCCTTCAAGTAGGATCAGCGGCTAGGGCCATGTGGGCGGCCCGCTGTGAACACAAGTTCAACAACTCACCATCCTTGCACTTCGAGATCCTTGAGCTCATGTTGGCCCACGTTTTTATCGCCTTCAAATTATTTATGTGGACAAGCCATCGTAACCCACTAAGAAGCAATGTCAAGCCCCCTCGTATACAAAAATGGGACAAAAAAAAATGCTTCCTCCTTTTTGACGGGAGCGACTGCCCTCCATCCATCCCGAACTTTGCTATTCATGGCTACTTGGGAACCCATATCAGCTCCTGTAGGAGGCTCTCAGCATAGATCTTCTCTTCGGGCTTTTGGTGGTTGTCCTTTTAGGTAGGGAAATAGCATGTGTTCTATGTGCTCCTTTAATCTGCTTATCTTTGTGGCTATGTTTCTAAACAGCCATGTGCCTTGCTTCGTACATGGATTTGTGTTGGGTGCAATACATGGTTTGCACGACAACCTACCGCCTATTCACCTGCGGTGAAGGTAAATGCAGTTTTATGGTTTGAAGGTAATTTGTTTTGTGCGAGCTGCGCTTTTCTGTGCTTTACGTTTGGGTGTTTACTGTTCGTGAATCGCCTCGACGGTTCATGAGTTATGTGCGTTTCTGTGAAGGTTTGAGTATGTGAGAGTTCATATGTGTTCGTGTGTGTTCGTGTTGTTTCTGTGAAGAAATGAGGAATGAATTGACTAAGGGAAAGTTGGGTACAAAAGCAAACCCTAGAAAACTGTACCCCATATGTGCTACCCCACTATAGCCTACAGTAGCTATGTCATATAAATCTGACACACCCCCATAGGCAAAGTGGGGGAGAACAAGGGGTCACAAGACCAGTCAAGCAAAGCAAAGCAAGCTCAGGGTGGATCACAAAGTCACCACACATTCCGAGCACAAGTTCAAGGCCACAAGGCCAGTTCACATGCAGGATTACATATGTATATAAGGCTAGACAAGCAAGAGCAGGTGTATATATATATGCAACAGTACAAACAAGGTCAAGGGGTGAGCAAGTGAGGCAAGGTAGGCACAAGACCCAGCTGAGTACAGAAGCGCTGATGATCCAAGGCGCAAGTGCCTTGGTGAAGATATCAGCAGTGTTGGCCTCAGAGGCCACGTACGCAAGCCGCAGCTGACCACGCTGCTGTAGCTCACGAGCAAGGAAGTAGCGGAGAGCAATGTGCTTCGTTCTGTGCTCCAGTCTCTGCTCTCGACACAAGGCCAGCATGGCCTTGTTGTCTACGTACAGCACTGGAGGAGAACGAGGCGGCTCTCCGAGGTCAGTCAGCAGGTAGGTGAGCCAGCGAAGCTCCTGTGCAGCCATGGCCCCGGCGTAGATCTCAGCCTCACAACTGGATCCGAGAACAGAAGACGAGCGGGTAGCCCGCCACGAAACAGAGTCGGAACCAAGGCTGAAGGTGTAACCCTGTGACGACCGCTGCGTAGCCTGGTCGTCAGCCCAAGAAGCGTCTGCGTGCCCAGTGAGGACCACTGGACTCTGCCCTCCAAGCACAAGCCCCATGCCCGACGTACTGCACAAGTAGCGCAACACCCTCTTCGCTGCAGCCATGTGCTCCGGTCTGTGTCTCCCATGAGCAACATAGCGTGCAAGAATGCTAAGAGGGTATGCAAGGTCAGGTCGTGTGCAGGTCATCAGGTACATGAGGCAGCCAACAAGCTCTGGGTACGGGCCACTCGACTCTACGGACTCATCCGAAGGCAGAGCTGAGAGCGAGTGGCGAGTAGGCAGAGGAGTGGCCTGAGGCGAGGAGTACGTGAAGCGGAAGCGCTGAAGGACCTGCTGCACCATGTGTGACTGAGTCAGGGTAATGGTGCGGCGTGCTCTGTCCCGGGTGATCTGCAAGCCAAGGTAGCTGCGCAGTTCACCCAGGTCTGTGCACGTGTGTCTCTTCTGCAGCTCGGACTTCACGTGGGCGAGTCCAGCAGTGTCAGCTGTGGCGAAGACCAAGTCGTCGACGTACACGAGGATGTAGAACGGCGGCAAAGAAGTGTCGGTGCGCAGAAACAGCGACGGGTCGGCAGTAGAGGGAGCAAACCCAAGAGCCGCAAGTGTAGTCCTCAGTGTGTCGTGCCACTCACGCGGTGCCTGGCGGAGACCGTAGACTGGCCGCCGGAGGCTCCACTGGGTGCCAGGAGGAAAAGACCCAGTGAAGCCAGGTGGGCGACGCAGCCAGATCTCCTCGTGCGGGCTGCCCTGCAAGAAAGCAGTGCTGAAGTCAAGAGAGTGCAGCTCGTAGTCGCGGTGAGCAGCTATGTGCAGCAGTACCCGAAGAGTGGTCATCTTCGGGGTGGGAGAGAAGGTCTGAAAGTAGTCAACTCCCTACCGCTGACTGAAGCCACGAGCCACGTAACGCGCCTTGAAGACAGGCGGAGAACCCGGCGGCCGCTTCACCCTGAAAATCCACATGCCACTGACGATGTTCGCCCCAGGCGGGGGAACCTCGTCAACGTAGGTGCCTGTGGACTTCCAGGAAGCCATCTCTGTGTCCATAGCTGCCTGCCACTGAGAGGAGTAGGGACCCTCTATCGCCTCCACGTAAGAGCGCGGAGTCGGGATGTCAAGTGCATCCGGGTCTCCCTCAGGGGTAAGCAGTACGGACACGAGATGAGGTGAAGCAGCAGCCAAACACTGGAACTCCTCCTGCCTGTCCTCAAGGACGTCCGTGCCAAGGGCACACTCACCCCCGACGGACGGAGGACAGACAGACTCAGACTCAGCAACAAGACTAGCAGCGTAGTCTAGACGACAGCGAGCAGCAAAGTCGACGAGCTCAGTAACTAGGGCAGACGCAGCAGTGGACTCAAAGGAAGGGTCAGTGACAACAGTAGCAAGGAGACGCGTGACAGTAGGACTGGCAGCACGAAGAGAGTCCGACTCCGGGTCAGGAAGAGCAGGAAGAGAGGACTCAGGAGGAGAAGGCAAAGGGGCACGCAGAGGAGCAGTGGACGGACGCAGAGACATCCGGTGCGTGCCAGGGACAGGAGGAGGACGCTGACGCGAACCACGACCACTAGTGCGAGCAGCACGGACAGGCGACGCAGGGCGAGACGCAGGCTCACGACGCTCAGCAAGACCTCCAGTAGGACCAGTGTAGGGAGAAGGAGCGGGCAGTGGGGAGGCCGGCTGTAACTGTAACTGTGACGGGACAGGCTGTGGACACTCTAAGGGAGGAGGAGGACAAGTAGAAAGCGGGAGACCAAGAACCTGCTGAAGGAGCGGAACGAAGTACGGCCTAGGCCGCGCGGCGACTCCAGACACAGCAGGGACAGCACCAGTACCCCCAGCGGCAGCACCAGCGCCAGCAGCACCTCCAGCTCCAGTACCTCCAGCAGCACCAGTAGCACCCCCAGCAGGACCGCCTCCAGGACCGACAGCAGTAGCCTCAGCGCCAACACCCTCAGCAGCTCCAGCTCCAGTCGTACCCGCAGGCCCAGCAGCTCCAGTACTCCCAGTACGAGCACCTCCGGGACCCGCGGCACCAGCACCCTCAGCAGCCGAAGAACCTCCAGCTCCAGCAGCACGCCTCCAGCGCCGGGCAAACCACTCGCGCAGCTCCTGTGGAGAGAGTGGCTCCCGCCGAGACGAAGCACCCGGAGAACCTCCAGGCTCAGCACCGCCAGACGCCACACGAGCAGGCCCAGCTCCCTCAGGCTCCGCACCCCCAAGCTCAGCACCTCCAGGCGTGGCACCCCCAGGCTCAGCACCCCCAGGCGTAGCACCCCCAGGCTCAGCACCCCCAGGCTCAGCACCCCCAGTAGTAGCACCCCCAGGCTCAGCACCCCCAGGCTCAGGACCCCCAGTAGTAGCACCCTCAGGCTCAGCACCCCCAGGCGTAGCACCCACACGCTCAGCACCCCCAGAGTCAGCACCCCCAGGCTCAGCACCCTCAGCAGCACCAGAGTCACCAGTAACCTCGACAGGCTCGACTGCGTCTACCTGGGACACACCTGAAGGGGCAGGACCCTGAGGGGGGAGGGGGTCTACCGGGGGGGGACCTGGTACAAGGAAGAGCGGTGGCGGGGGGAGGGACGGAGTGCGGTAGGGGAAGAGGCGGTAGTAGGGGACCGACTCGTCAAACGTGACGTCCTGGGAGGACAGAACACGGCGAGAGGTGGGGTGGTAGAACTGCCACCCTGGCGCGTCAGGGGGGAAGCCAAGGAAGACGCAAGGAGCAGCACGAGGGGACAGCTTGTCCGCAGACAAGTCGCGGACAAACGCCCGAGATCCCCAGACACGGAACGCAGACGCATCGCCAACCTTCCCCGTCCACAGCAAAGCTGGGGAGGTCTCCGGCATGGAGACCCTGGGGTGAAGGTTGATCTGATGCGCCGCGTACCGAACCGCAAACGGCCACAGAAAATGGGGGGCAGCCGCATGCATCATGGACGTACGGGCGACGTCCATGACCATGCCAATGCGGCGCTCAGCAATCCCATTTTGCTGTGGAGAGTCTGGAAGCGTGAAGGTCTGGCGGATGCCTCGTGCACGACAGTAGGCTTGCAGAAGGCCAGAGGAGAACTCTCCACCTCTATCAGAGTGCAGACGCAGAACAGGAAAGTCCAAGCCGAAGCTCTGCCTGAGCTGGAGACGAGCTGCGCGGATCCAGTCGATCAACACCTCAGTGACATCACCCTTGCTGCGCAAGGGGAAGAGTGTGGTGTAACGCGAGTAGTCGTCAACCACCAGCAGGAAGTAGCGCTCGTGACCCTGTCCACGGACGCGGGCCGGGCCCCACACGTCCATGTGAAGCGTCTGCAGCGGGGCCTCTGTCGGAGGAAACTGGGAGGAGTGAGGGGCAGCCCGCTGCCGCCCCTCGACACAGGGGACGCAGGTAGGGCCAGGCCCCGGAGGAAGGGGAGGGAGGGACTGGGGAAGACCAGAGACAAGGACACGGGAGGCCATGCCTCGGAGACGAAGCAGGGAGGGGTGACCAAGGCGGTGGTGCCAGAGGAGAGTCTCGTGAGACAGGAGGCGACACGAACAGGGGGCAGACTCAGGACCAGACCTGGACGCTGCAGCAAACACCTGACCCGACGCAGCTACCTGACCAGACGCAGTGACTGGAGGAGACGCAATGGTCAGTGTGTACAGGCTCGACCCCGGCCGACGTGTAAACGTGGCCAGGTGTCGGCCTATCCGAGCGTCCGTGCAGTGGGTCACCCGCTGACTCGTAGGAGTGAACTGGTGAAACCCCCGCATCCTGTAGGTCAGCACCACTCACCAAGTTCGTAGAGAACGAGGGGAGGTAAAGACCAGACAGGGTGCCAGAGGGGGCCGCCGGACACGGGAGGACAGTGGAGAAGTGAGCAAGGACAGGACCCCCAGAGGGGTCTGCCAGGGAGACCGCAACCGGCCGACTGAGCGGCGTAAGCGTGGTGCGGTCTCGAAAGAAGGAGCGGGAAGCACCCGAGTCAAGAGTGAAGGTGTGTAAGGCCTGAGACGACGTGGTACCTGAGAGAGCAGACTCACCAGCACCTGGGGCAGCAGACGCACTAGCACCTAGAGCAGCAGCCTCACCAGCACCTAGAGCAGCAGCCTCAATGCCCGGGTCAGGTGGAACACACAGGTAACAGTCACCCTCATCACTAGTAGGCAATGCATACATGGCAGTGAGGATAGCATCATAGTCAAGAGTATAGATATCTACCCGCAGCCGAAGCAGCTCCACCCAGTCGGGGAGCTCAGCCGCGTCGCCAAACTCCGTACGCCAGGCGTCGCTCAGACGGGCGAAGCAGCGGGACTCTGCGTGACCCAACGTCCCGCAAGGCTGACCAGTCCGAGCACCAGTGCGAATGACGTACGGACAGCGAGCAGTACCCCGTGACCCGTCACGCTGAGCGTACCACTCACGAAGCTGCTGGGGCGAAAGGACTGCTCGCGGACGACGCTGAAGCTGCACCTGGCCACTACAAGCAGCTGCCGAACTACTCACTCCAGGACGACTCCCACTACGGCCACCCCGACAACCCCAACTAGCGTACCACTCACGAAGCTGTTGGGGGGTGAGGGACTCATGCGGGCGACGCTGCAGCTGCACCTGGCCACTACAAGCAGCTGTGGAACTACTCACTCCAGGACGACTCCCACTACGGCCACCCCGACAACCCCAACTAGCGTACCACGCACGAAGCTGTTGGGGGGTGAGGGACTCACGCGGGCGACGCTGGAGCTGCATCTGGCCACGCCAGGAGCAGCAGTAGCAGTAGAAAGAGCAGCAGCAGTAAAAGCAGCAGTAACAGCAGTACGGGCAGGGCAGTGCTCACCAGTGGCGAGAAGGGCAGGCGTACGACGGCGGCAACGGCGAGGCCGCTACCACTGTAGAGCGAGAGCTCCGCGGCAGCTGCAGGGGTGGCTGCTCCAGGGGCGGCAGTTGTAGGGGCGACTGCTCCAGAGGCGGCTGCTCCAGGGGCGGCTGATGCAGTGGCGGCTGCTCCGGGGGCGGCTGCTGCAGTGGCGGCTGCTCCAGGGGCGGCTGCTGCAGTGGCGGCTGCTCCAGGGGCGGCTGCTGCAGTGGCGGCTGCTCCAGGGGCGGCTGCTGCAGTGGCGGCTGCTCCAGGGGCGGCTCGGCTGCTGGGCGACTCGGCGGCTCAGCTGCTGGGCGGCTCGGCGGCTCGGCTGCTCGCTAGGGGCGGCGACGGGGCCGGGTAGGGGCAGCGACAAGGCCGCTAGGGGCGGGGAGCGGCGACGGGGCCGCTAGGGGCGGCGACGGGGCCGCGTAGGGGCGGCTACGAGGCCGCGTAGGGGCGGCGACGGGGCCGCGTAGGGAGGGAAGCGGCGACGGGGCCGCTAGGGGCGGCGACGGGGCCGCGTAGAGGCGGCTACGAGGCCGCGTAGGGGCGGCGACGGGGCCGCGTAGGGAGGGAGGCGGCGACGGGGCCGCTAGGGGCGGCGACGGGGCCGCGTAGGGGCGGCGACAGGGCCGCGTAGGGTGGGAGGAGGCGACGGGGCCGTTAGGGGCGGCGATGGGGCCGCGTAGGGGCGGCGACGGGGCCGCTAGGGGCGGCGACGGGGCCGCGTAGGGGCGGCGACGGGGCCGCGTAGGGAGGGGGAGCGGCGACGGGGCCGCTAGGGGCGGCGACGGGGCCGCGTAAGGGCGGCGACGGGGCCGCGTAGGGGCGGCTACGGGGCCGCGTAGGGAGGGGAGCGGCGACGGGGCCGCTAGGGGCGGCGACGGGGCCGCTAGGGGCGGCAACGGGGCCGCGTAGGGGCGGCGACGGGGCCGCGTAGGGGCGGCGACGGGGCCGCGTAGGGAGGGGAGCGGCTACGGGGCCGCTAGGGGCGGCGACGGGGCCGCGTAGGGGCGGCGACGGGGCCGCTAGGGGCGGCGACGGGGCCGCGTAGGGGCGGCAACGGGGCCGCGTAGGGAGGGAGGCGGCAACGGGGCCGCTAAGGGCGGCGACAGGGCCGCTAGGGGCGGCTACGGGGCTGCGTAGGGGCGGCAATGGGGCCGCTAGGGGCCGCAAGGGGCCTAGAAGGGCGGCAACGGGGCCGCTAGGGGCGGCGACGGGGCCGCTAAGGGTGGCGCGAGGGGCCGTGAGTGGGGCCTCTAAGAGAGCTCGACAGAAGGGCGGCCCACAAGGCGCGCCTCGGGCAGGAGCGACTGTCGCTCCGGTCAGAAAAAAAAGGTTTCAGTGGTGGGCCCAAGGAAGCGTTCCCACTAGGGAACCTGCTCTATACCATGTGAAGAAATGAGGAATGAATTGACTAAGGGAAAGTTGGGTACAAAAGCAAACCCTAGAAAACTGTACCCCATATGTGCTACCCCACTATAGCCTACAGTAACTATGTCATATAAATCTGACAGTTTCGTGAGTTCCGAGATTTTGTGTGCGTTCCTGTTATTTCATTTGTTCTGCGAGTCATGAGTGTTTGTGAAAGTGTCGTGAATGTTCGTGAGTCTGTTCGTGAAACGTTCGTGTGATTTCATGCAAGTTCGTGAGTTTTCAGGTAAAGTTTGGGAGTTGCGTTTTGATTGTTTTAATGAGTTCGTAAGTAATTTCGTGTTTGTTAATGAGGCTTAAGAGAACTCGCCCTTATCGAGGTGGTCAAGGCTTGAAGCCATGAGCTCGAGCACTGTTGGGATTGTGGCGCAATCATGGAAGTGTGCCAACGTGTGCACACGCGCGGCCTGAGGCCGCAGGTGGATTCGCCACACGCGCAAGTGTGGTACTATGGATTGTGTGAGGAAAAGTCAAGCGCGCGTGGGTCCACAATTGAACTGTGGGACCCTCGAGCTGTTTGTCCTCATTAGCCGAGAGGAATTTCGCTACGGGGTGTTTCGTGAAGCGCGCGATTTACATTCGATGCTGGTGCGAATTGTGCGCGAGTGATTTCGGCGACTTCGTAATTTCGTCGCGTAACTGCGCGATTTCTTCAGAAGATTCCGTGAGCTGTCACGAGTGGTCACCACGAAACACCACGAGCGTCCACGAGGCTTCGCGAACAAGTATGGCCCACATAAACGTTCATGGGCGAGTATGTTGCCAGTGGTTTCGCATGGAGAAAGTTGGCAATTCGGAGTATGGTTCTAGTTGTTATTTCGTTGGGCTGTTAGCTTTCGTTTTTGGTGGGCTAGTATAAATTTGTGCTTGCGTTTTTTTTGTGATTAACCTTTTTGTGAATGAAATATTCTCTATCGACGTATTGACACGAGGAGAAATTCCGCACACGAGCCAATCCGTCAACTAACGCTGCGCAAATGTGTTTGGGAAAGTTCTAGTACACACGACTGTATTTACAATTAGTACGTCCCTCGACAAACACGGACCCTTGGTTAGGGGCTGGCTTTGCCAGGCACCCAAGGACCCTTGGAGGTGACCCCATGGGGACAAACTAGTGTGAATTAAAGGTGTGCTTAGAGGTTTCTAGTCCCAATAGTAGTTAACAAGTGGTATCAGAGCCGTGGTTCTAAGTCTTGCCGTTCGAACACCATGGAGTCGGGCGGAACAGTAGGTGAAATAGGTATCTATGTAGTCGAGCCACCTGATTTTTCGCGGGATGAGGTTGGGTCGCGCACGGAGACACTGTAGTAACTTGTGGTCTGTGCGAACAGTGACGTCGGCGCCCGTCAAGTAGCAGCGCCAAAGCTTGAACGCGTGAATGTAGGCGAGCATCTCCTTGTCGTATATCGGGTTGTTGCGCTCGGCTGCCTGTAGCTTGCGTGACTCGTAGGCGATCGATTGCAAACTGTTGCTGAAATCTTGGAGGAGAACAGCGCGGATGGCAAAATCTGAGGCGTCGGTTACGACTTCGAATGGCTTGGATGAGTCGGTGATGCGTATAACTGGAGGGGACGTGATTTTTTTTTTTCAACTCCTGAAAAGCCGCCTCAACCTCCTCCCCCCACACAAAATTTCCGTCCTTGTGCAGTAGGTCGGTCAGCGGGCCGGTTATCCCCGCTATATTCGGGATAAACTGCCTGACGTAATTCACGAACCCAAAAAGCTCTGACATTAGTCGGGACTTCAACTCCTGGATGGTCGTAATCTTCGTCATGTCGATTTTAATGCCGTCGCGGGAGATGACGTGCCCCCAAAAACCCAACTCTTGCTTAAAAATCTCGCACTTAAAACCCTTGGTGATGAGGTGGTTGTCGTGAAGGCGCTTAAATACCACAACGAGGTCGTGGAGGTGTTGGTTGCGTGTTCTGCTAAAAATCAGAATATCGTCCAAGTAGACAATTATACACTTGTCGAGAAGATTGCGAAACACCCTGTTCTTGGTCAGTTGAAAATTCGAAGGTTCGTTTGTGAGGCCGAACGTCATCACTATACATTCGTAGCTGTCAAACTTATATGCTATAGCCTGTGTAGGCTGTAGTGGGGTAGTTCATATAGGGTACAACACTTTTAGGTTTCCTACTTGTACCCACCTGCTTGCTAGTTCAGTCACTCCTTCCTTCACTATTCTGACATGGTATTCTGAGCAGGTTCCCTCGTGGGAACGTTTTTTTTTTTTAGGGCCCACCACGATTATAATATTTTTTTTTCCTGCCCTGCCCGAATCGCGCCTCGCGCCTGCCTCACCCTAGTGCCGCCCGTCGCGGCCCCGACCTAGCCGCCCGTCGCGGCCTTGCCCGGTCGCCGCCTCGTCGCGGCCCGGACCTCGCCGCCTAGTCGCGGCCCTGCTCTGCCGCCACCCGCGGCCCTGCCTTGCCGCCCGTCGCGGCCTACCCTAGCCGCCCGTCGCGGCCCTACCCTGCCGCCCCTCGTCGCGGCCCCGACCTTGCCGCCCACCGCGGCCTCTGCCCTGCCGCTGCTCGTCGCGGCCCTGCTCTACCGCCGTCCAGCCGCGGCCCTGCCCTGCTGCTGCCCTGTCGCGGCCCTGCTCTGCCGCCGACTCGTCGCGGCCCTGCTCTTCAGCCGCCCCAGTCGCGGCCCTGCTCTACCGCCGCCAAGTCGCGGCCCTGCCCTACTGCCGCCCTAGTCGCGGCCCAGACCTAACCGCCAGCTGCGGTCCTGCCCTGCACCCGCCCCTGGTAAGCACCCACGCCGCCCAGCCGAGCCGCGCCGCTCCTGCCGAGCCGCGCCGCCCAGCCGAGCCGCGCCACCCAGCCGAGCCGCGCCGCCCAACCGAGCCGCGCCGCCCTGCCGAGCCGCGCCGCCCTACTGAGCCGCAGTGACCTGCCCGCGCTGCTCTTGCTGCTACTGCTGCTTACTGCCGCTATGGCTAGCCCTAATGTTCTTACCTTTGATGCTGAGGGGCGTGCGGTTGACTTTGACGTGTGGGTTGACGACCTACAGCTCTTTCTTCAGTGTGACTCCAAGGACGGAGTATCCCTTTTCGATCACACGTCTGGTGTCTCTCCTGCACCTGCTGCCACTGCTGACAGTACGGTTCGCTCGCAGTGGACCACTCGTGAGGCTGTTGCTCGCCTTGCTGTTCATAGTCACCTGCCGTCTGCTGAGCGCGCGCACTTTGGCCAGTACAAGACTGCTAAGTCTTTGTATGACGCTGTCGTAGCGCGCTACTCCTCCCCTGCCACTGCTGCCCTCAGCCGCCTCATGCTGCCGTACCTGTTCCCTGACCTTGCCGCCTTTGCCACAGTCGCTGACCTCATTACTCACCTCCGCACTAGTGACGCCCGCTACCGCGCTGCGCTTCCCACTGAGTTCTGTGCCAAGAACCCCCCCTCCATGTACATCACCCTCTACTACCTAGTCACCCGTCTCCCTGACTCCCTTTCTTCAGTCAGGGACCACTTTCTCTCCCTTTACCCCACCGAGCTCACTGTCGACCTGCTAGAGGAGCGCCTCACTGCAGCTGAGAAGAGTATCGTTTGCTGTAGGTGCTTCTCGCGGCGACCCTCGCGCCCCTTTCTTTGAGGGGTGTTCCCCTGTCCCCCTTCTCCCCTCTGTTGCTTCTGCTGCTGCTGTCGACCTCGTTGGCTTTGAGGAGGTCGGGGCTGCGTCTGCTCCTAGTGGGAGGCGCCGCAACAGCAAGGGCAAGGGGGGCAAGGGTGGTGGAGGGGACGGTGGGGGCGGCGGTGGAGGCGGTGGAGGAGGCGGAGGGGGTGGCGGTGGAGGTGGGGGTGGTGGCGGGAGTAGGGGCGTCGGTGGCGGCGGTGGGGGTGGTGGAGGCAGCGGCAGCGGCGGTGGAGGCAGCGGCAGCGGTGGTGGAGGTGGCGGCGGCGGTGGTGCTGGTCGAGGTGGAGCCGCGCAGCGTGGAGGCTTTGGTGGTAGCCAGCTCCAGCAGCAGCCGCGTTCCCGTGAGACCCCGTCGGCCCAGCAGCTTCGTGAGTGGTACGCTGGGCGTGGGAGGTCTGGGGGTGCTGGTCCCTGCACTTACGCTCTTCGCACCGGCGGGCGCCGTGGGGAGACGTGCGGACTGCCACACACTACGCAGCGCTGCTTCGGTCGCCTGACTGACGCCTGGCGCGCCCAATTTCCTGACGCTGTTGAGCTCCCTCGCTGGGGTGATCTGCATACGCAGAACGTTGCTATCTTTGATCTTGATTTCGATGCTATCCTTGCTGCCATGTATGCTGTGACTGATAGTGCTGAGGGTGACTGTTACCTGTGTGTTCCGCCCCACCTGGGCATTGAGGCTGCTGCTCTAGGTGCTAGTGAGTCCGCTACTCCAGGTACGAGTGAGTCTGCTGCTCCAGGTGCTGGTGAGTCTGCTCTCTTTGGTACTGCACCTACAAAGGCCTTCCACACTTTCACACTTGACTCCGGTGCTTCGCGCTCCTTCTTTCGCGACAGCACCACACTCACACCGCTCAGTCGGCCAGTCGCAGTCTCCCTGGCTGACCCCTCTGGGGGCCCGGTCCTTGCGCACTCCTCCACGGTTTTACCGTGTCCTGCGGCCCCGTCGGGCTTGCTGTCGGGACTCCACCTCCCCTCGTTCTCTACGAACTTGGTCAGTGGAGCTGACCTCCAGGACGTGTGGGTTGACCAGTTCACCCCTGGAGGTCAGCGGGTGACCCAATGCACTTGCTCTCGGACGGGCCGCCACCTGGCCACGTTCACCCGTCGGCCTGGGTCGAGTCTGTACACACTGACTACTGCGTCTCCTCCGGTCACTGCGTCTGGTCAGGTAGCCGCGTCTGGTCAGGTGTTTGCTGCCGCGTCCAGGTCTAGTCCGGCGTCTGCCCCCTGCTCGTGTCATCCTCTGTCACACGAGACTCTCCTTTGGCACCACCGCCTTGGTCACCCCTCCCTGCCTCGTCTTCGAGGTATGGCCTCCCGTACCCTTGTCTCTGGTCTCCCCCGGTCCCTCCCTCCCCTTCCTCCGGGGCCGGCCCCTACCTGTGTTCCTTGTGTTGAGGGCCGGCAACGCGCCGCTCCTCACTCTTCCGAGTTCCCTCCGACAGAGGCTCCCCTGCATACTCTCCATATGGACGTGTGGGGCCCAGCCCGCGTCCGTGGACAGGGTCACGAGCGTTACTTCCTGCTGGACGTTGACGACTACTCGCGTTACACCACAGTCTTCCCCTTGCGCCGCAAGGGTGAGGTCACTGAGGTGTTGATCGACTAGATCCGCGGTGCCCGTCGCCAGCTCAGCGAGAGTTTCGGCTCGGACCTTCCTGTTCTGCGTCTGCACTCAGACAGGGGTGGTGAGTTTTCCTCCGACCTTCTAAGGGCTTTCTGTCGTGCGGAGGGCATCCGCCAGACGTTCACGCTTCCGGCCTCCCCACAGCAAAATGGGATTGCTGAGCTCCGCATTGGCATGGTCATGGACGTCGCTCGTACGTCCATGATCCATGCGGCTGCTCCCCATTTTCTGTGGCCGTTCGCGGTTCAGTACGCTGCGCATCAGATCAACCTTCAGCCTCGTGTCTCCTTGCCGGAGACCACACCTACTCTGCGGTGGACGGGGAAGGTTGGCGATGCGTCTGTGTTCCGTGTCTGGGGATCTCGAGCTTTTGTCCGCGATTCTTCCGCGGACAAGCTGTCCTCCCGTGCTGTTCCCTGCGTCTTCCTTGGCTTCCCCCCTGACGCGCCTGGGTGGCAGTTTTACCACCCCACCTCGCGTCGTGTTCTGTCCTCTCAGGACGTCACGTTTGACGAGTCGGTATCTTACAACCGTCTCTTTCCCTACCGCACTGCCCCTCTCCCCCCCCCGCCGCTCTTCCTCGCACCAGGTGCTCCTCCGGTAGACCCCCTCCCCCCTCAGGGTCCTGCCCCCTCAGGTGTGTCCCAGGTAGACCCTGTCGAGCCTGTCGAGGTAGCTGTCGACTCTGGTGCTGCTAGGGGTGCTGAGCCTACGGGTGCGGGGCCTGGGGGTGCTGAGCCTAGGGTTGCTGAGTCTGAGGGTGCGGAGCCTGGGGGTGCTGAGCCTGAGCGTGTGGAGCCTGGGGGTGCTGAGCCTGGGGGTGCTGAGTCTGGGGGTGCTGAGCCTGAGTGTGCTGAGTCTGGAGGTGCTCCGGGTGTCCCGTCACGGCGGGAGCCCCTCTCTCCACAGCGGCTACGTGAGTGGTACGCTCGGCGCTGTAGCCGTGCTGCTGGAGCTACGGGGCCTGCTGCTGGAGGTGCTTCTGGAGCTGGACCTGCTGGAGGTGCTGCTGGTGCTGAAGTTGCTGGAGCCGCTGGTCCTGGAGGTGCTCGTACTGGAGGTACTGGCGCTGCTGGAGGTCCTGCTGGTGTTGGAGCTGCTGGAGGTGCTGGAGCCGCTGGTCCCGGAGGTGCTCGTACTGGAGGTACTGGAGCTGCTGGTGCTGGTGGTGCTGCAGGAGTTGGAGCTGGAGGTGCTGGAGCTGTTGCTGCTGGAGGTGCTGCTGGAGCTGGAGCTGCTGGAGGTGCTGCAGTTGGTGGTGCTGCGGGAGTTGTAGCTGGAGACCCTGGAGCTGCGGGTACTGGTGCTGTCTCTGCTGTTTCTGGAGGCGCTGCGCGGCCGCGGCCGTACTACGTTCCACTCCTTCAGCAGGTACTTGGCCTCCCGCATTCTACTGGTCCTTCTCCTCCCCTACTGAGTCCGCCGCCTGTCCAGTCGCAGTCGCAGTTACAGCCAGCCTCTACACTACCTGGTCCTTCTCCTTACTCTGGACCGACTAGAGGTCTTACGGAGCGTCGTGAGCCTGAGTCTCGTCCTGCGTCGCCTGAGTCTCGTCCTGAGTCGCCTGTTCGCGCTGTTCGCACTGGTCGTCGTGTTCCGCATGAGCGTCCTCTTCCTTCCACTGCTCCACTGCGTGTCCCTCTGCCGTCTCCTCCTGTGTCCTCTCTTCCTGACGGTCCGGACCCGGAGTCTGACTCCCTTCGTGCTGCTAGTCCTACTGTCACGCGTTTCCTGGCCACTGTTGTCACTGACCCTTCGTTTGAGTCCACTGTTGCGTCTGCTCTAGTTGCTGAGCTTGTTGACTTTGCTGCCGCCTGTCGTCTCGACTACGCCGCTAGTCTTGTTGCTGAGTCTGAGTCTGAGTCTTTCTGTCCTCCGTCCGTCGGTGGTGAGTGTGCTCTTGGCACGGACGTCCTTGAGGACAGACAGGAGGAGTTTGAGTGCTTCGCCGCTGCTTTACCTCATCTCGTGTCCATGCTGCTTGCCCCTGAGGGAGACCCGAATGCACCAGACATCCCGACCCCGCGCTCTTACGCAGAGGCGATAGAGGGTCCCTACTCCTCTCAGTGGCAGACAGCCATGGACACAGAGATGGCTTCCTGGAAGTCCACAGGCACCTACGTCGACGAGGTTCCCCCGCCTGGGGCGAACATCGTCAGTGGCATGTGGATTTTCAGGGTGAAGCGGCCGCCGGGTTCTCCGCCTGTCTTCAAGGCGCGTTACGTTGCACGAGGCTTCAGACAGCGAGAGGGAGTTGAATTCTTCCAGACCTTCTCCCCTACCCCGAAGATGACCACTCTTCGGGTTCTGCTGCACGTCGCCGCTCAGCGTGACTACGAGCTTCACTCTCTTGACTTCAGCACTGCTTTCCTACAGGGCAGCCTGCACGAGGAGATCTGGCTGCGCCGCCCACCTGGCTTCACTGGGTCGTTTCCTGCTGGTACCCAGTGGAGCCTCCGGCGGCCAGTCTACGGTCTCCGCCAGGCACCCCGTGAGTGGCACGACACACTGAGGACGACTCTTGCTGCTCTTGGGTTTGCTCCTTCTACTGCCGACCCGTCGTTGTTTCTACGCACCGACACCACTCTGCCGCCGTTCTACGTTCTCGTGTATGTAGACGACCTGGTCTTTGCTACTGCTGACACTGAGGGACTCGCCCACGTGAAGTCGGAGCTGCAGAAGAGACACACGTGCACAGACCTGGGTGAGCTGACAAGCTATCTTGGCTTGCGGATCACCCGGGACAGAGCACAGCGCATCATTACCTTGACTCGGTCACACATGGTGCAGCAGGTCCTTCAGCGCTTCCGCTTCACGTACTCCTCGCCACAGTCCACTCCTCTGCCTACCGGTCACTCGCTCTCAGCTCCACCTTCGGACGAGTCCGTAGAGCCGAGTGGCCCGTATCCAGAGCTTGTGGGCTGCCTCATGTACCTGATGACCTGCACTCGACCTGACCTTGCCTACCCTCTTAACATTCTAGCACGCTATGTCGCTCCTGGCAGACACAGGAAGGAGCACATGGATGCCGCTAAGAAGGTGTTGCGCTACTTGTGCAGTACGTCGGGCATGGGGCTTGTGCTTGGAGGACGGGCTCGAGTTGTCCTCACTGGTCACGCAGACGCTTCCTGGGCTGACGACTTGGCTACGCAGCGGTCGTCACAGGGTTACACCTTCAGCCTTGGCTCCGGCTCTGTTTCTTGGCGGTCTACCCGCTCGTCTTCTGTTCTCAGCTCCAGTTGTGAGGCTGAGATCTACGCAGGGGCCATGGCTGCACAGGAGTTACGCTGGCTCACCTACCTGCTGACCGACCTGGGAGAGCCGCCTCGTTCTCCTCCAGTGCTGTACGTCGACAACAAGGCCATGATTGCCTTGTGTCAGGAGCACAGACTGGAGCACAAAACGAAGCACATCGCTCTGCGCTACTTCCTTGCTCGAGAGTTGCAGCAGCGTGGTCAGCTTCATCTTGCTTACGTGGCCACTCGGGCCAACACTGCTGATGTCTTCACCAAGGCACTTCAGCCTTGTGATCATCAGCGTTTCTGTACTGTTCTAGGCCTTGTGCCTACTGTGCCTCACTTGCTTACTTCTTGACTCTGCTTGTACTGTGATCTCTATACATATACCTGCATGCTTACACTTGCTAGGTTGTGATCACTGTATTGCTTGTTCTCCTTTATATAACTCTGCATGTGAACTGGCCTTGTGGCCATTTTCTTGTGCTCAGAATGCGTGGTGACGTCGTGATCCACCCTGAGCTTGCTTTGCCTTTCTTGACCTGTCTTCTGACCTCTTGTTCTCCCCCACTTTGCCTATGAGGGTGTGTCAAACTTATATGCTATAGCCTGTGTAGGCTGTAGTGGGGTAGTTCATATAGGGTACAACACTTTTAGGTTTCCTACTTGTACCCACCTGCTTGCTAGTTCAGTCACTCCTTCCTTCACTATTCTGACAGTAGCTTCCGTAGCGGTTTCGAAACGCGGTCTTGTAGCAATCGTCGGCGAAGACCCAAATATGGTGGTAACCGCCACGAAGTCGATTTTCGAGAAAGAGCGAGCACCGCGAAGCTGATCGAGGAGGTCGTCGGTACGTGGGATTGGATAGCGGGACTTGATGGTGGCCCTGTTGAGCGCACGACAGTCGATGCACATGCGAAGGCCGCCGTCCTTTTTCGGCGTAAACATGATCGGAGCTGCGAAGGGAGATGTACTGGGTCATATAAACCCCTTCTCCAACAGTCCGTCAATTTGGCTTCGTAGCTCCTCGAGTTCCGGCTGAGTCAGTCGCCACTGTGTACGAACAGTCAGTTGCGCGCCAGGTTACTGTGTATTTTGTGGTCCTCGGGGCGTCCTGTGCACAGCTTCTCGATGTCCTTTCCGTCGGTGTCAGTTGCCAACTCGCGCAAACACACAGCAAACAGCTGCGCGCCTCGATTGAAATGGCGGGCAATAGTGATGGCTTTGACGCACTGGGCCTGAATGTAGTCCGGGGTCCATGCAGGTAATGTAATGAGCCCATCGTGCTTGCTGATACTGCACGATTCCGTCGTCGAGTCGATGATGGGGTTGTGTAGTCGCAGCCGATCATGTCTCAGAAGCACGACTCGGTGGGGATGGTGAAGTTTGGGCGACAGAGCACAGTCGGTAAGGGGCCCGTATATCACAGACTCTTCCTATTTCCTGGCTCTTTCCCGTCGTTCCTTTTCGCCGACGTTTTCTCGTGGTAGTCTCTAGACATGTGACCCGATTTCCCATACTTATAACACAGCCCCGGAAAGGGGCGGTCGGGTGCATGGACTCCGTTGATTGTGGCCCGTTGGGTCTGTTTGCGAAAACGGTTTCCCTCCCGGGAACCTCCCCTCGCCCACTGCATCAGCGCATCTGTAGATCCTGCCAGCCGTACGGCTTCCAGGAACGTAGTCGGGCGGCATCGGCAAACCTCATACTCTATCTCGTAATTAAGTCCGCTGATATACTTATCCAACCGCTCCAGCTCCGCCATGTCGTCCACTTGGTAGTCCTGAACAGAAGCCAACTGCGACCAGGCACGCAGCTTCATGCGGGCTTGCTCCGAGGCGGATACGTGCTCGAAACGATCTTGCAAGGCTACGCCCCACTCCTTCCACGTGCGAATCCTAGTCACACTGAATATTGATGTTGCCACTTGATTAGCCGAAGTTGAGGTCCCGTCTGCCGCATGTGTCACACCTGTCGGGGTCCCCGTGTCCAAGGTACGTCGACACCACTCCAGAGTGGGTCCTTGGAGAAGCAAAACCGAGTAATTAATACGAGTGGCATCGTCGTCAACTCGCGCTGCAGTAAATAAAACCTTTACGCCAAATAGCCACCCCTTAACTGTGGTCGCCTTGTCGGTCGGGTTGAACGGGGGCGGGCTCGCGGGTTTTTTCTTGATTGTAATAACTGCAAGTGTTGTTGGTGCCGGCGCTTCTCGCCTATCGCTCTCGTCGTTTCTGCGTGTGAGTTTGCCACTTGTAACGACGCCACTCACGCCATGGCTGGTGGTATCGCCTTCTTCAACGGGCGACTCCTGACACGCTTCACCTTGCGTCTGTCGTAGCTCGACGTTTTCTCAACGTAGATGCTCCACTTCTGTCATCAATGACTTAATGCTCTCCTGCATTTCTGCCATTTGCACCATCATTTTGTTAACTGCTTCTGTCAGAATCCCAACCACTAGACCATTGGGATAAAAGGGCTTGTTTCAGTAGCGGGTCAGTGCGCCCATATCCGTGGTAAGAACTATCGGAGTCGGGCAGGTTTGAATTACAAACCTTGCAGCCAACGTCGTGCAGTCCATTGTACTAGCCAACCTGTGCCACTAAACTCGAAAAGCGAGGTGAACTAGGTAGGTAGCTCAGATACCAGGTGTATGAGTTGTAAAACAGAGTTGCGCGGAAAACGGATAACGAGGCTGTGACTCAATGAACTCACAATACAATGAAGGCACGTGATAATATAGTAGCTATTGTAGCTAGGAGGGAACCTCGGAGATGCGAGGTTGGGTGCAGGTTTGGCTAGCGGACAACCGGGGGCGACGCGGGGCAGCCTCGGAATGGTGGATGTCAGCCGAACGTGCGAAGTCCGAAATGTTGGGGTTGTACGCGTAGCAGTAAACCCCTTCCAAGGAAAAGGAAAATTTACCTACAGAGGCTGTTGCGTTTCGGTCAGTAACGCAGTCAACATGGTCAATGCGAATTTCCAATACATGCGATGTGTCCCCATAAAATGTTCACAGTACACAGTTATTCAAGAGCTGTTCAAGACTTGATCATACAACACAAATTTTGGGTACCCTGTTTACTACGGTAAGTTGTACCTAGGCTGGTCAAGAAGGTTGCGCGTCTTGATCAGCCAGCTGACGAACACACGACTGCTGGTTTGAACAACTCGTTCGTCAGCAAAAATATTATGTACCGCATCGTTGGTCAACATAATCGACGAAACGGATTTTCGCGCACCAAGTAGCAGTCGCCCGTGAGTGAGAAGGTAGCGAAACGGTTACAGGAGTCACAACTTCCAGTGTTGTAGGCAGGTTCGTCATCTCGACTGAAATTAGTTCTTAGACGAGTCTTGTCCACCCGCTTTTGTAACATGTTCCAAAATGTTTATTTTGACCAGAATTTTCTCACCAACCTCGTTTGAACCCCGTTCAAGCTAGCTTGAACGCATTGTTCGTCATTTCCATCTTGAACAGCTCTTGAACAACTGTGTACCGCGCCCTTAACCGCTAATGATCCTAGGGTTGTGATGTTGGTGATCTAGCTGCGTGAAACATTGCCAGGTGTACCACGCTCTAACCCCAGCATCTGCCTTCCACATAACGCGATAGCCAGCCCTCAGGGCGTGTCCAAGCGCGTACATTTTGGGAATTTTAGTGCCCAAACACGTGCCGGGGTTCAAAACAGATCACCGTACCTAGAAACGAACGCACTGTGAGCCGGGTCCACCCCACTAGCGCGTGGACACATATCCCCACACAAACTTCAACAGTGCCAGGTCCGCGTGGAAACCTAGGTAACCGGTTCCCTCGTGAAGAATAGGTCTGGCATTTTTGCACATGCGAGTTGCCTGGCCATGTGGTTTGCCAAAGCGGAGGTGGTTTTGGCGAGTCTCGTGCTGTACTGGCGAAAGTGTGCGAGCCATTAGAGGGGCCACCTCTGTAGTGGGCAGGACGCAGTGCTGGACCCTAGTTCGCGCGCACGCTGCATGTAGTAACGTGAGTCACACGACTCGAGGTACGTGCAGCTGGAGTGCCGTCTCGTGAACAAAAGCTGGTCGTGTCCGCCCTTTTTGTAAAATGCTGTGTTACAACGCTAAATGTGGTAACTTTGGGGATTTAAGAAGTGTAGGAGCGGGACTCCCCTCATCCAAAACTTGACGCTCCAACAGGCGGAACCTGGCGCACTGGTAGCTAGTCAGTCGTGACTCACGACTCACAAACTTCCGCGCTTCTCCAGGCTCGCTCGCTGCTTCGAGCACTGGCTGCTGCAGGGACGCGCAGAAAAGAGCTGCAGTAGGCCGAGAGAGCAGTGTGCGTGCGAGGAGTCAGCCGTTCGGAGCCGGCTGTCCAGCGCGCATCCGCATCCTTCCGAGACGAGCCCCCGAGTAGAGGATCCCGCCGCCCGCCATGGAGGCAGCGCTGGGCTGTCGCGTCCGTCCGCGCGCCGCAGTCGGCTCTGCGGCGCCACTGGCGGCGCGTCGTTGTCCCTCGGGCCGGTTTGCTCGCGTCGCGTCCAGCCCAGATTCCCTTGCGCCGCGCCCCCTCCTCCACCGCGCGGCGCTGCATCCGCTGCAACCGCGTCGCCACCAACTCAGCACGAGCAGCTTGCGTCTGCCACAGCTGGGCTTGCGCCCGCCCGTGTCCGCCCGCCGCCCCCATCGCCCGCCGCCCCCATCGCCCGCCGTCCCGCGTCGCCAGGGCGGCGCCCGCGGCGGAGTCGGCGTCCAGCGAAAGCAGGGACGATGTGACTGTAACGGGCGACGCAGAGGCGCAGCTGAGAGCGGCGTCAGCGGCGGAGGGGAGGGCGGAGGAGGGCGGGACGGTGGAGTGGAGTCGCGCGTGGTACGCCGTGGGCGTGACGGCTGACATGGACGCGACTCGCCCGCACGACATCACCATTGTGGGCCGCCCGCTCGTGCTCTGGCGCGACGCCGCGGGGTCGTGGCGCTGCTTCCTCGACCAGTGCCCCCACCGCCTCGTGCCGCTCTCCGAGGTGCGCCCTGCAAGCGCCTCCCATCACACCTGTTCCCATCACACCTTTTCCCATCACACCTGTTCCCATCACACCTGTTCCCATCACACCTGTTCCCATCACACCTGTTCCCATCACACCTGTTCCCATCACACCTGTTCCCATCGCACCTGTTCCCATCACAGCTGTTCCCATCACAGCTGTTCCCATCACACCTGTTCCCATCACACCTGTTCCCATCGCACCTGTTCCCATCGCACCTGTTCCCATCGCACCTGTTCCCATCGCACCTGTTCCCATCGCACCTGTTCCCATCGCACCTGTTCCCATCGCACCTGTTCCCATCGCACCTGTTCCCATCGCACCTGTTCCCATCGCACCTGTTCCCATCGCACCTGTTCCCATCGCACCTGTTCCCATCGCACCTGTTCCCATCGCACCTGTTCCCATCGCACCTGTTCCCATCGCACCTGTTCCCATCGCACCTGTTCCCATCGCACCTGTTCCCATCGCACCTGTTCCCATCGCACCTGTTCCCATCGCACCTGTTCCCATCGCACCTGTTCCCATCGCACCTGTTCCCATCGCACCTGTTCCCATCGCACCTGTTCCCATCGCACCTGTTCCCATCGCACCTGTTCCCATCGCACCTGTTCCCATCGCACCTGTTCCCATCGCACCTGTTTCCCATCGCACCTGTTCCCATCGCACCTGTTCCCTATCGCACCTGTTCCCATCGCACCTGTTCCCATCGCACCTGTTCCCATCGCACCTGTTCCATTCGCACCTGTTCCCATCGCACCTGTTCCCATCGCACCTGTTCCCATCGCACCTGTTCCCATCGCACCTGTTCCCATCGCACCTGTTTCCCATCGCACCTGTTTCCCATCGCACCTGTTCCCATCGCACCTGTTCCCATCGCACCTGTTCCCATCGCACCTGTTCCCATCGCACCTGTTCCCATCGCACCTGTTCCCATCGCACCTGTTCCCATCGCACCTGTTCCCATCGCACCTGTTCCCATCGCACCTGTTCCCATCGCACCTGTTCCCATCGCACCTGTTCCCATCGCACCTGTTCCCATCGCACCTGTTCCCATCGCACCTGTTCCCATCGCACCTGTTCCCATCGCACCTGTTCCCATCGCACCTGTTCCCATCGCACCTGTTCCATCGCAACCTGTTCCATCGCACCGCACCTGTTCCCATCGCACCTGTTCCCATCGCACTGTTCCCATCGCACCTGTTCCCATCGCACCTGTTCCCATCGCACCTGTTCCCATCGCACCTGTTCCCATCGCACCTGTTCCCATCGCACCTGTTCCCATCGCACCTGTTCCCATCGCACCTGTTCCCATCGCACCTGTTCCCATCGCACCTGTTCCCATCGCACCTGTTCCCATCGCACCTGTTCCCATCGCACCTGTTCCATCGCACCTGTTCCCATCGCACCTGTTCCCATCGCACCTGTTCCCATCGCACCTGTTCCCATCGCACCTGTTCCCATCGCACCTGTTCCCATCGCACCTGTTCCCATCGCACCTGTTCCCATCGCACCTGTTCCCATCGCACCTGTTCCATCGCAGTTCCATCGCACCTGTTCCCATCGCACCTGTTCCCATCGCACCTGTTCCCATCGCACCTGTTCCCATCGCACCTGTTCCCATCGCACCTGTTCCCATCGCACCTGTTCCCATCGCACCTGTTCCCATCGCACCTGTTCCCATCGCACCTGTTCCCATCGCAACCTGTTCCCATCGCACCTGTTCCCATCGCACCTGTTCCCATCGCACCTGTTCCCATCGCACCTGTTCCCATCGCACCTGTTCCCATCGCACCTGTTCCCATCGCACCTGTTCCCATCGCACCTGTTCCCATCGCACCTGTTCCCATCGCACCTGTTCCCATCGCACCTGTTCCCATCGCACCTGTTCCCATCGCACCTGTTCCCATCGCACCTGTTCCCATCGCACCTGTTCCCATCGCACCTGTTCCCATCGCACCTGTTCCCATCGCACCTGTTCCCATCGCACCTGTTCCCATCGCACCTGTTCCCATCGCACCTGTTCCCATCGCACCTGTTCCCATCGCACCTGTTCCCATCGCACCTGTTCCCATCGCACCTGTTCCCATCGCACCTGTTCCCATCGCACCTGTTCCCATCGCACCTGTTCCCATCGCACCTGTTCCCATCGCACCTGTTCCCATCGCACCTGTTCCCATCGCACCTGTTCCCATCGCACCTGTTCCCATCGCACCTGTTCCCATCGCACCTGTTCCCATCGCACCTGTTCCCATCGCACCTGTTCCCATCGCACCTGTTCCCATCGCACCTGTTCCCATCGCACCTGTTCGCATCGCACCTGTTCGCATCGCACCTGTTCCCATCGCACCTGTTCCCATCGCACCTATTCCCATCGCACCTGTTCCCACCGCACCTCTTCCCACCACACCTGTTCCCATCGCACCCACCTCAATCTTATCACTTTCCCAACCCCCCCCCTCCCCCCTCCCCCCCTGCCCAACGGCCACAGGGGCGCATAGACTCATCAGGGCGGTTGGCGTGTTCGTACCACGGGTGGGCGTACCCCTCTACCCGCTGGGTCAGAATGGAGGTGTTATAGGCGCAGCGGATGCCCACCACATGTATTCCCATCACCTGTTCCCGGCTCACCCACCTCCTCTCACCCCGCCCCCTCCCAACGGCACGGCCACAGGGCCGCATAGACGCGGAGGGGCGGCTGGCGTGTTCGTACCACGGGTGGGCGTTTGCAGGCAGCGGCGCGTGCGAGCTCATCCCGCAGGCCGCCCCGGAGCACCCCGGCCAGCCCCCCCGCGCCGTGTGCTCCCCGCGCGCATGCGCCACTGCCTTCCCCGTGAGGGAGTTCCACGTGAGTGCCGCACGTGTCACGGGCTACATACACAATAGGAAGCTTATCATCCGTGGGTCGCAGGTCATGAAAGGCAGGTCGCAATAACCCACTGTGCCTAGCTAACAGCGAGAGCTGGAGCCTGAAGGCATCATGCTGGGGTAGTCCGAGCAAGGAGAAGGGCATGAGAGTGGCGAGATGGCAAGGAGAAGGGCAAAGCGGGCGGCTGCTCGGCTGCTCGGCTTGCCTGTGCGTGTCCGCAGAGCAAGTGGGTTAGGGGCGAGGGGAGGAGGGGCAGTGGTGAGAGACAACTGTGCCTCCCCTCCCCTCCCAATGCCCACAGGGGCGCATCGGCTTGTCCGTCGCTTCTCAACAGTCCACCCAGCCAATCGCCCCCACTCTCCCCGCTGCGCGCCCGTTACTCCCCCTCCCTTGCCCCCACTTCCCCCCGCCCACCCCAGGGGGTGCTGTTCGTGTGGCCAAATGAGCATTCGGCAGAGCAGGCGGAGGCGACGCCACTGCCGCTGCCGCACGGGGTGGAGTGGGACGAGTACGAGGTGCTGCCGCACTACACGCGGCGCCTGGCGTACGGGTATGAGGTTCTGGTGGAGAATGTGGTGGACCTCTCCCACTTCCCCTTCGCCCACCACGGCGTCGGCATGACCACCCGCGACAAGGGCGGCCCTATCAACAACATCGGCATGACACAATCGGTGCGGCGCGGCGGTGGGCAGGGAGGTTTCTGTGTGATGGGGGGATGCCGTTTGCACACTCAGAGAGGCTTGCACATGCAGAGAGGCATGCACGTGCAGAGAGGCGTGCACATGCAGAGAGGCGTGCACATGCAGAGAGGCATGCACATGCAGAGAGACTTGCACATGCAGAGAGGCATGCACATGCAGAGAGACTTGCACATGCAGAGAGGCTTGCACATGCAGAGAGACTTGCACATGCAGAGAGGCATGCACATGCAGAGAGACTTGCACATGCAGAGAGGCATGCACATGCAGAGAGGCGTGCACATGCAGAGAGGCATGCACATGCAGAGAGGCTTGCACTTGCAGAGAGGCATGCACATGCAGAGAGGCGTGCACATGCAGAGAGGCATGCACATGCAGAGAGGCATGCACATGCAGAGAGGCATGCACATGCAGAGAGACTTGCACATGCAGAGAGGCATGCACATGCAGAGAGACTTGCACATGCAGAGAGGTTTGCACATGCAGAGAGACTTGTACATGTAGAGAGACTTGCACATGCAGAGAGGTTTGCACATGCAGAGAGACTTGCACATGCAGAGAGGCTTGCACATGCAGTGATGCGTACACACTCACATGCACTTGCGCTGCACACACATAGACATCCGTATACAAGATTTGCACTTCACTGTTTGTGCTTGTGCTCGCCCTGCCTGCACTGCGCTCGCCCTGCCTGCACTGCCCTCACCTGCCCTCTACTGCCTCTGCACTGCCCGCCTGCAGGGCGTGAAGGGCTTTGAGGGGCCCATCCACGTGTTTGGCTTCCCCACGTACCTCCGCTTCCAGGCGCCCCAACTCGTCTTCTACCACAGCACCGTAAGGTACCGCACAACACCACAACACCATGACGTGCCGCCCCCGCCACAACACCATGACATCCACCCTTTTCACCCTACCCCCCATCCCCACATCTCTCCTCCCCGTCCACCCCCGCTTTTATCCCACCCTCACTTTCCACCTCCCCTTCTACTCCTCGCTTTCCCCATTCCACCCTCCTCCCGCTCCCTTCCCCCCCTCTCCTGCCAGCCCGCCGCCCCCCAAGTTCTCCTTCCTGCAGAGGAAGGCTGGGGCAGCAGCAGCAAACACGAGCTTGGTGACTTTTGAGTCGACTCAAAAGTCATTTTGAGTCGACTCAAAAGTCATCTTGTTACAATGTCACACGGAGTATTTTCTACAAGAAGAAACATCATCGCATGGAGGTTACCTAAACGAGTAGGCAATTATCTAATTTCTGCTCATAAGTGCTAGCTTACTGTAGATTCCATTTCTACTGTTTCTATCTAGCTTTTCCCTGCCATCCCAGCCCCGCGAAGGAATGCCTTGCGTTGGAGCCTCGGGCTTTGGTATTTAGGGTGCTTGCTTTCTCTTTTTCTCCTTTGTGGTCTGAAGAAGGCTCAAAGCCGAAACTAGTTACCACCAAGATTTTTTTCTACAAAGGTCCTAAGCAAGCCTACCAACACAAAAAACATTTTTACTAAACAAGCTGCTGCCACGCAAAGTCATGCCTCCTAAGTGGGGTTCCATTGGACTGTCAGTTGATACTACTGCGATGGCCGGCTACACGTTTAACGCATCAAACACTACTACGAACAATGCTGACCGCGTCCCGACTATCCCAAGGCCATTGAGAGCATCGCGAAGAATTTCGCAGCTCGGCCAGGATAAAAAGCCGGTCAGCCAAGGGGACTTTCCACAGTCTCCTTCTGCTTCTCGACATTGCAAGAAGAGAGGTCTTGACACTTCTGGTGCTACTCTCGCAAAGTCCATTGACGCTCCTGGAATTACTCCCGTTACGATGGCTACTAATGCTACCACGACGGTTCCGGAGCAGGAAGCAGTCCAAGGATTCCAGGACTCTGTCACTCGTGACACTATCATGCTGGATTCACTTGATTTTCTCGGTGATATTAACGCATCGTTTCTGGATCAGCAGGCTACACCAGCCATTTTTAAGACACTTAAGTCTCAAGCCGTCAGTGACTTCAAAAGGCATTTTATGAAGTATCGGACGCTGCTGCAGCAATACAATTTTATGGAGGAGCAGAAGAAGAGCGGTATCATCCCGCATTCTATTCGGATTAAATCCTTCAACTTCGTCTGCCATGCTGAAGATATTCGTCAAGAAGCAGATAAGGACCTGGAAGCCGCTAAATTGGCATATTGCCAGAGTACGCAGAATATTCTCATTTCAATGAAGAAGAAAGCTGCTGATAAGGCCTTCAGCGACGCCTGTGCTGTTTATCAGTCACTCATTCATCACATCGATAACTTCATCAACCTGAACAAGAAGTCAGATCTCGGCATAAAGAACCCAAAACTCATTGACAGCCTAGATGTTTTCAAGGCACGCGTTCTGACGGAGTTTAAGGATTCCGTTTCGATTGTCTACATGGAAACCAACATGGCGGAAGTCCTCCTGAAACAGAAGAAGGAGGAGCTTGACGCTAAGAAAACGGCTGCTGTTGAGGAAGCTGAGAACCTGCCGGTTGAACCTACGGTCCGTGAGATCGCTCGTCAAGAGGTGCAGAAATTCATGAAGCAGCCTTCGACTAAGACACCTGCGAGAAAGACCGGCTACAACAACAAGGATAAGGCTGCTTTTTCTGGAAATCCTAAATCTAAGTCTAACATTTCCGGTATCCATGTCAGGAAAAACGCCTGCACAGGCAAGAAGTCTCGTTCGACTCCGAAAGCCAACGGCAAATCCAATGACAAGGGCCTTAATGGCAAAAAGACTGGGAAGCAGACTCAAGATGAAGCAGAAGGTTGACGAAGCAGAAGCATCAGCGGTTAAAACCGTGGGTCGCTCTTACTCTAAGACAGCTGCTCGCAACGGCTCTAAGTCGACTGGACGCAACGGCTCCTCCTCCTTTTCATCCCGCAAGGAACCTGTGACAAAAAACGGGGGAGGCGGAGGCCGCAGAAAAACGACTCGACAGTAATGGGTGATGTGCACTCATTTGCTTTGGTGCTCTTCGGAAGACAAACCGAGTACCAACTGCAATGTCGGATCACCAACCGCGGTATCCATAACTACAGTGATCATTCTTTCACACGACAGGAACTTAATCTTCTGCGCCTTGGACTGAAATTCATCCCCGTACCTGTAATTTGTACTGTCGCCAGTTTCGAAGCAGAGATCTCTGATTTCTTTAGAAGTGTTTGTACCATGTACCTGTTTAATGGATCTGACTCTTTCGGTTACTCAGGGTACAAGCTACCTAAGAGAACTAACTGGAACCCTCCACCAGCCTCACCTGAAATTGAAGCCGCGCTGGAGGTGTTTAAAGAAGCAGCCGTTAAAGAAATTGCTGGACAAACTTTCACTTCACTCACACGGAAGTCTAAGAACGTGCTCCCGATGCTGCGACGACTTGCTAACAATCCTAATCTCATTTTCAAGCCGGCGGAAAAAAACCTTGGACTAACTGTCATGAGCAGAGAATACTATCAGGATCAATGTCTGAAGCATCTGCTCAATAACACGGTCTACAAGGAATACTCGACGGTTCCCATTACTAACATTCTCCAAGAGCTTCATTCTATTCGATCTGAGTGGAGCTGTGTCATTAAATCCAGAATTTGGGATTCTTTCTTTCATCAACCTAAGAATGGCTGGAAGGTTCCAGCTTTCTACGTGCTGCTGAAAATCCATAAGAAAATTCCTGTTGGGAGGCCTATCGCGGCTTGCCATTCTTGGATAATTACTAACGTTTCTCGCTGGCTGGATTCAGTCCTACGCCCGTTGGTCCTCAAACAGCCGACCTATGTTAAGGACTCCCAGAGCCTGATTCTTCATCTCGAGCAATGTTCATTTTCATTTTCACCTAACATGCTGCTGGCGTCTTATGACGTGGAATCGCTCTACCCGTCAATTCCCTTGTGGGACGGGATAGACGCTGTCGCCTTTTTTCTTCAAAAGGAGAGACATCCATTGGCCCCAGTCATCGTCCGTTTGCTCAGATGGGTGATGTTCAACAGCTACGTTTCTTACAACGGCCGGTTTTTCCGCCAGATTCAAGGCACTGCGATGGGCACTTCAGTGGCTGTTTGCTTCGCGGTGCTTTTCCTGAGCTACCTTGACATTCAACTGCACGCTTCGCTTCGTTTTTCTCCCGCTCTCCACTTTCGCTTTATTGACAATGGTCTCATTCTGTGGGAGGGAACAAAGGAAGACTTTTCGTGCTTTCGTCAACGGTTCGATTCTTTACATCCTTCAATTCGACTAACCTGGGTGGTTTCTGACGTTACCATGGACTTTCTGGATCTTACGGTTTTCAAGGGGGAACGGTTCTCTACTACTGGAACACTCGACATGAAGCTGTACCAGAAGCCAATGAACCGGTACTTATACCTGCCGTTTAAATCCTACCATACTCGCACCACCAAACTGGGTTTCATTCGGAGTGAGCTACAGCGTTTCCTGCTACGCTCCTCTTCACGCACTGACTTCTTACACTCCCGCGCACTTTTCTTTGCTCGTTTACGAGCACGTGGGCATCCTGAGAAGTTTCTCCTTCCAATCTTCAAGACAGTGCTTTTCTCCAACCGTGGGGAATTACTCCAACGTGCCTCCGCTTTGCGCAATTCTTCTACCCGTGGCCCCCTCGTGCTGAAACTTCTGCTCAACCTGCTGGTTGACCGTTCGCACCTGGGGAACATTTTGAGTCGACTCAAAAGTCATCTCGTTACAATGTCACACGGAGTATTTTCTACAAGAAGAAACATCATCGCATGGAGGTTACCTAAACGAGTAGGCAATTATATAATTTCTGCTCATAAGTGCTAGCTTACTGTAGATTTCATTTCTATTGTTTCTATCTAGATTTTCCCTGCCATCCCAGCCCCGCGAAGGAATGCCTCGCGTCGGAGCCTCGGGCTTTGGTATTTAGGGTGCTTGCTTTCTCTTTTTCTCCTTTGTGGTCTGAAGAAGGCTCAAAGCCGAAACTAGTTACCACCAATATTTTTTCTACAAAGGTCCTAAGCAAGCCTACCAACACAAAAAAACATTTTACTAAACAAGCTGCTGCCACGCAAAGTCATGCCTCCTAAGTGGGGTTCTGCCGGGGCAGCAGCGGCGAACACGAGCTTGGTGCTGCTGCTGTACATCACGCCTAGCGCACCGGGCAGCAGCATCTTCGTGCAGGTGAACCTGGTCAGTTTTTGAGTCGACTCAAAAGCCATCTCCCCCCTCCCTTCTCCCCTTCCCCCCCAGCCCGCCGCCCCCCAAGTTCCCCTTCCTGCAGAGGAAGGCCGCGGCAAACACGAGCTTGGTGCTGCTGCTGTACATCACGCCCAGCGCACCGGGCAGCAGCATCGTCGTGCATGTGAACCTGGTGTGTTTTTTAGTCGACTCACTCAAAAGCCATCTCCCCCCTCCCTTCTCCCCTTCCCCCCCAGCCCGCCGCCCCCCAAGTTCCCCTTCCTGCAGAGGAAGGCCGCGGCGAACACGAGCTTGGTGCTGCTGCTGTACATCACGCCCAGCGCGCCGGGCAGCAGCATCGTCGTGCAGGTGAACCTGGTCAGGCCCGGCGACGGCAAGAAGCTGCCCTCCATGCCGCGCTGGCTGCGGCACATCGGCCTGCACCAGATATACGATGGTGAGTGCGGCACCTCCGCTTGCACCAGGTGTACGATGCGGTGACGGAATCAGTGATCACAGATGATAGCCTTATGATTGTGGTGTTCTTTCCGGTTCTTGTCACATCACTGGGGTGCCATGTGTGTCCCGCGCCATGCCCATCAGGCGATTCCTACTTCCTGCACTGCCAGGAGCGAGTGCTGCAGGAGAGGGAGCAGCAGATGGAGGAGGCGCGGGCGAGCAAGGGCGGGGCACAGCAGGGGGGAGGTGCGGCGGAGGGTGGGCGAAGTGAAGCGGGGGGCGCAGGGGTTGTGAGGGGGAGCGCGTGGAGGGCGTTTTACATGCCCACCAACGCTGACCTCCCTGTGGTTGCCTTCCGGCAATGGCTCTCCAAATATGCAGGTGTGTCCCGAACACGAGTGGTTGCTTCATGAGAGGAGCCAGGTGGTTGTGTAGTAAGTAGGATCCTTTTCAGGTATTTCTTGCCAGCTGTGCTTGCTTGGAGATAATATGTGCCTGTGCTTTCTGATGTCATGGATGTCCCGATTGGGTGAAACGAGTATAGCCAATTGCTTTGGTTAACCAACGAGAGCGCAAGGCTAGCGAGGCTGAGAATGACCAACACACCAGAGCTTACTTGAGGGCCAACTAGCATACTTGGCTAGCTTTATATTTCAAACTTCTACTTTTTTGTTTTCCCTCTCGTGCCATCCCTCCTTGTCGTGCCGTATGCCATCCCGTCTTGCCTCACCTGTTAATGCTTCTGTCCACCATCAACCTGACCTGTACATGTCATCCATCTGTCCACAACCTCCTTCCCACGTGCACCAGGTGGAGCCGTGGAGTACCCGCCGGCCTTCTCAGATGTGTCGCTGCCCCCCCAGCCGGCCGCCAAGGAGGTGGTGTTGGAGCGCATGGCCTCGCACACCGCCCACTGCACATCCTGCTCCGCCACCTTCGCCAACCTGCAGCGCCTCCAGCTGCTGCTGCCCGCCGTCTCGTTGCTCTCCGCTGCTGCTGCTGCTGCCGCCTCCACCTCCCTGCGTGCTCGTGTGCCGCTTGCTCTGCTGGCTGTGGCCGCCGCTGCTGCTGCCTGGAAGGTGCAGGAGTTTGCCAAGGAGTTTGTGTACGCAGGATGGGACCATGCGAGAAAGGACTGAAAATTGGGAAACAGAAAGTGCGGCTACATGGGTTTTTCTTGCACTATGGAATCAAGGGTTGGCATCACAATGCCCTTCACAGCACCATATTTGTTTGAGTGATTGCTTGGCTTGTCGCTCGACACCATGGTTTGTTTGTTTTCATAGGAGGTTCGCATGCATAAATGATAAATCTTGAAAATGAAACACTTTCTAAAAAAAGAAATATTTTGAAAGCAGAGACGTTGACAATGCAGCAAAGGTAGCATCGCCGTACCCACATTCTTCGTTTCTGATTTCAGTTCTATTTTGTCAGAGACAGAATGAAAAAAGCAATAACGCATACGCTTCAAAGGAATAAAATCCAAAGCATTATCTAAAGACTCATCTCGCGACAAAATTCATTCCCACATGGCACATGGTCCCATCAACGTGTACAGATTATTCCTGCATAACAGTCCTGCACTGGCAAGTAATCTCCACACCCATGGCAGCTTGCTGGGCAGCGAGGGCTCTCTTTGAAAAAAAGTAGCGCGTGGATGGTCGATTCTTGAGGCGCCTCAGAAGATGTGGCAGTGAGAAGGCCAGCAACAGCGGTGGAAGAAGGAGCAAGAGCAGCAGCAGGTTTTTAGGCGCCTGGAGATCAGACAGAATCAACCCCACGATGGTAGTGCCTGGCGGCTCAAAGGGGAAGTTGGTGCCTGCAGGATGGATGAAGAGAGGGCGGGAGGCTGGGAGGAGCGGATGCAGGCAAAGAAGGAGCATTATGATGTGGGAGTGCAGTGGGATGTGAACATGGTTCACAAAGGTTGTGATGGAGATGGGGCAGTGGGACTGGAGTTGAGTTGCACGTGATAGAAGTCGGGATGCGATAAGAACAGTGAGGTCTTGACGGTTGTGGGTGGGTGCATTGGCCCACAGAACAAACAAGCACAACCCCAATGGCAACTGCTATGCTTATGAGGAACAAGCGCCCCGTGTATGGTGCCACTTGCCGTTAGGAGGATTCTTGATTCTGTCTGGCTGGTAGTCAGGATGGTCGACAGGGCTTTGGATTGGTGTTCCTGTCAGCACGGTACAGCATGGTACACACAGTACAAAGCAAGATTTAGCGCGACAAGCCCATATGGCAGGGTGGGCTGAACTCAAGGTGTTTGGGATGGTAAGTAACGAATGTGGAGGAAAGGCTCACAGAGGCTCACAATGGTTGATCAGCATGCACACAGAGGCTCACAGAGGCGCAAACACACACGACGCAGGTGTGGCTTGAGTGGAGAGCCAGAGGTCTGACCCGTCAGCACACGTTTCCATTTTTTTTAGGCGGCTCAAAATCGACTCAGTGTGCCAAGCGGAGGAGCGCGAGTCACACTACCCAGCACGAGTCACACCACCCAGCACGAGTCACACTACCCAGCACGAGTCACACTACCCAGCACGAGTCACACTACCCAGCACGAGTCACACTACCCAGCACGAGTCACACTACCCAGCACGAGTCACACTACCCAGCACGAGTCACACTACCCAGCACGAGTCACACTACCCAGCACGAGTCACACTACCCAGCACGAGTCACACTAACCAGCACGAGTCACACTACCCAGCACGAGTCACACTACCCAGCACGAGTCACACTACCCAGCACGAGTCACACTACCCAGCACGAGTCACACTACCCAGCACGAGTCACACTACCCAGCACGAGTCACACTACCCAGCACGAGTCACACTACCCAGCACGAGTCACACTACCCAGCACGAGTCACACTACCCAGCACGAGTCACACTACCCAGCACGAGTCACACTAACCAGCACGAGTCACACTACCCAGCACGAGTCACACTACCCAGCACGAGTCACACTACCCAGCACGAGCCACACTACCCAGCACGAGTCACACTACCCAGTGCGAGCCCACGGGCTGAACTGGCTAGGAGGCGTCGCTCGGCCACTCTCCCATGGCCACTCTCCCATGGCCTACTGAGTCCCTTCCACAGGCCGGTGGAAGCCAGAGGCACGTGGGGCATGTTGGCAAGAAGGGATTGAAAAACAAGATGCAGCAAGGACGAACTAAGGGCCAAAAAAGGAACAAGAGATAACCATCACCTAGCGAGGGCATTAATCTGCAAGCATACCTTGAGGCACCAGCAGGGTATCGTGAGAGACGCACGTGCCAGCAGCAGTCCCTGGCGTGTACCCGTCATCACAGGTGCACTGCCCCACAGGTTCACAGTAGGGTGGCCAGAACTCCTCGTCTTCATCACAAGGATACATGGTGTGAGACGGGTCCGGCACAAAGGAGCACATGCCATGCCCGCTGCACGGGGGGGTGAGCCTCTGCTCTTTGAGCGGCTGCACTTGCACCCCACAGAACGCCCGGCACTCACTGTCACGCCTCTGGTTCAGCCCATGGCCGCAGTAGACCCACTCAAGGCAGTTGTGGGTGAATACGCACGAGCTGTGGCCTCCTGAGGGGTCGTCTGGGTCTGGGCTGGTGGTGTTGAACGGGAAGGCGTCTGCTGTGGCTGTGAGGTAGTTGTAGGCAACAGACAGTCTGTCTAGCGATGTGAGTTGGGTGATGTGGTGGAAGGAGGGCAGCTCTCCCGTGAGCTGGTTGTTGTCAAGGTGCCTGTGGTGCCAGGGGAAGGTGGGAGGGAGAGAGTAGTTGTGGCTGTGGCTGTGAGGTAGTTGTAAGCAGCAGACAGCCTGTCTAGCGATGTGAGTTGGGTGACGTGGCGGAAGGAGGGCAGCTCTCCCGTAAGCTGGTCGTTGTCAAGGCGAGCTTTGAGATGTCTCAAAACTCCATGTGAGGAGGGCCATGTGGCGGAAGGAGGGCAGCTCTCCTCTTGCCTGTGGTGCAAAAGAAGGCGGGACGGGAAGCGGTGGGTGGGAAGGAGGAGTCTGCTTGTGCGTCTTGACAGGAGTAGCATGTGCGTGTTGATTGGGGTACCTCTTCCGGGGCATGCCGTGTGGCATCAGCCTTTGACTCGACTCAAAAGTAATCTCGCTGAATGGAGTACCTCTTCCGGGGCATGCCGTGTGGCATCAGCCTTTGACTCGACTCAAAAGTAATCTCGCTGAATGGAGTACCTCTTCCGGGGCATGCTGTTTGACATCATCAGCTGTGCGTGTTGAGTCAGCAAATCCAATTTCAGTGCTGTGTGGGATCAGCTGAATCCAATTTCAGCGCTGTGTGGGATCAGCTGAATCCAATTTCAGCGCTGTGTGGGATCAGCTGAGTGTGTTAGCAACTGAGTGTGTTAGTGCTGTGTGGGATCAGCTGAGTGTGTTACTGCTGTGTGATTCCTCCCATCATTTCTTTGGAGTGAATGACATTCAATCAGAAAGGAGTGGATGACATTCAATCAGAAAGGGGTGGATGACATTCAATCAGAAAGGAGTGGATGTCATTAAATCAGAAAGGAGTGGATGCCATTCAATCAGAAAGGAGTGGATGCCATTAAATCAGAAAGGAGTGGATGCCATTCAATCAGAAAGGAGTGGATGTCATTAAATCAGAAAGGAGTGGATGCCATTCAATCAGAAAGGAGTGGATGTCATTAAATCAGAAAGGAGTGGATGCCATTCAATCAGAAAGGAGTGAATGCCATTCAATCAGAACGGTTGATGGAGTTGACACCCATCAATTTGCGGCCTTCAGCAAGCAGAAAGGAAGAGATGTTGCTGTTTGTCATAGGCTTGCTAAAAAAACCCCTTGTAAAGAAAAAGGTGATGATAAGAAAGAGACGTGTGGGTGGAAGAAAGGAAGAAATGTGTTGATGGTAGAAAGGAAGAGATGTGTCGATGGTAGAAAGGAAGAGATGTGTCGATGGTAGAAAGGAAGAGATGTGTGTGTGGCAGAAAGTGAGCAGTAGGGGTGGCGTTTCACAGAGAAGAGATGGGTAGCACTGACAGTTGTTTGGAGTAATTGCATGAGGTGGCTAGAAATGTATGTTTCAGCGGAATTCAAACCAAAGGTGACCCAGCAGAAATGTATTTTGAGTGGACTCAGCAGGCAACACAACCATGCTCTCCAGATTACTCAACCACATTTTAGATTATTGACAAATAGTGCATGAGTGTTGGTGACGACAGAGGAGGTAACACTGACAGGTATGAGAGATTAGTGAGTATGGTGATTGCAGTAGGTATCGTCCCCGCAAGACGGTTGTCGTTGAGTTTCCTGAAGATGGGTGGATGAATAGACATGGAGGAAAGCAGAGAAGAGGAGGGGAAGAGGGAAAGTGGTGACGAGGAGACGAACAGGGGAAGAGATGGAATGGAAGAACACGAGAACAGGAGAACAGGGGAAGGAGGCTGTTGTATTTCTGCCCACATGCATGGATGGGATGGGATGGGATGGGATGGGATGGGATGGGATGGGATGGGAGGGGAGGGGAGGGGATGGGATGGGATGGGATGGGATGGGATGGGATGGGATGGGATGGGATGGGATGGATGGGATGGGATGGGATAGATGGGATGGGATGGATAGGATGGGAGGGATGGGAGGGATGGGATGGCATGGGATGGGATGGGATGGCAATGGGATGGGATGGGATGGGATGGGATGGGATGGGATGGGATGGGATGGGATGGATGGGATGGCATGGGATGGGATGGGATGGCATGGCATGAGATGGGATGGGATGGGATGGGATGGGATGGGATGGGATGGGATGGGTCGGATGGGATGGCATGGGATGGGATGGGATGGGATGAGATAAGATGGGATGGGATGGATGGGATGGGATGGGATGGGATGGATGGGATAGGATGGATGGGATGGGATGGGATGGGATGGGATGGGATGGGATGGGATGGGATGGGATGGGATGGGATGGGATGGGATGGGATGGGATGGAAGGGATGGGATGGGATGGGATGGGATGGGATGGGATGGGATGGGATGGGATGGGATGGGATGGGATCGGATGGGAACAAGGCTAGCGGCGTAGTCTAGACGACATGCTGCAGCAAAGTCAACAAGCTCAGCGACTAGAGCAGACGCAGCAGAGGACTTAAAGGTAGGGTCAGTGACAACAGTGGCGAGGAAACGCGTGACAGTAGGACTGGCAGCACGAAGGGAGTCAGACTCCGGGTCCGGACCGTCAGGAAGAGAGGACGCAGGAGGAGACGGCAGAGGGACACGCTGTGGAGCAGTGGAAGGACGCAGAGTCATATAGTGAGTGCCAAGTACAGGAGGAGGACGCTGACGCGGAGCACGACGACCAGCGCGGACAGCGCGGACAGACGACTCTGGACGAGACTCAGGCGACGCAGGACGAGACTCAGGCGACGCAGGACGAGACTCAGGCTCACGACGCTCCGTAAGACCTCTAGTCAGCCCAGCGTAAGGAGAAGGACCAGGCAGCGGAGAGGCAAGCGGTAACAGTGACTGCGGCTGGACAGGTGGTGGACTCAGTAGGGGAGGAGTAGGACCAGTAGAGGGCGGGAGGTCAAGAACCTGCTGAAGGAGCGGAACGTAGTACGGCCGCGGCCGCGCAGCACCTCCTGAACCAGCAGAGACAGCACCAGCACCCTCAGCCCCAGGGTCTCCAGCTACAACTCCCGCAGCACCACCAGCAACCCCAGCAGCTCCAGTACCTCCAGCTCCAACCCCCGCAGCAGCTCCAGTCCCAGCAGCTCCAGCACCTCCAATACGAGCACCTCCAGAACCAGCGGCTCCAGCAGCTCCAGCACCAGCAGTAACTCCAGTAGCTCCAGCACCAGCAGCACCTCCAGCAGCGCCAGCACCAGCAGCACCTCCAGCAGCTCCAGCACCAGCAGCACCTCCAGCAGCACCAGCAGAACCTCCAGCTACTCCAGCACCAGCAGCACCTCCAGCAGCTCCAGCACCAGCAGCACCTCCAGCAGCACCACCAGCAGCTCCTGCACCAGCAGCACCAGCTCCAGGGTCCGCAGCACCAGCAGCGGCTCCAGCTCCAGGGTCCTCAGCACCAGCAGCAGCTCCAACTCCAGGGTCCTCAGCACCAGCAGCAGCTCCAACTCCAGGGTCCGCGGCACCAGCAGCAGCTCCAGCTCCAGGGTCCAAAGCACCAGCAGCGCCACTCCGGAGACTGCAGCGCCGAGCGTACCACTCTCGGAGCCGTTGGGGAGAGGGCGGCTCCCGCCTAGGCGGGGAACCACGAGCACCAGCTCCAGCAGCACCCCTAGCCCCAGAAGCGCCCCTCCTGAGGCTGCAGTACCGCGAGTACCACTCATGCAGCTGTTGTGAAGAGGGAGCGCCTCCAGGCGCCGCACGGTCAGTCGCAGCTGTCAGAATCCCAACCACTAGACCATTGGGATAAAAGGGCTTGTTAACTAGCGGGTCAGTGCGCCCATAACCCCCCAGGACAACGAGCCTGTAACCCTTCCCTAGGATCAATCGGGGATCACCAGTGGACCTCTGACACCCCCCCGCACTGGGATGCCCGAAGTGCACACACTGGGATTCGAACCCGAGACCTTCGCTCTGATAGCATGTCAGAATCCCAACCACTAGACCATTGGGATAAAAGGGCTTGTTAACTAGCGGGTCAGTGCGCCCATAACCCCCCAGGACAACGAGCCTGTAACCCTTCCCTAGGATCAATCGGGGATCACCAGTGGACCTCTGACAGCAGCACCCCCAGGCTCAGTACCCTGAGACGTAGCACTCTCAGGCTCAGCACCCCCAGACTCAGCACCCTCAGGCTCAGCACCCCCAGGCTCCGCACCCCCAGGCTCCGTACCCGCAGGCTCAGCACCCCCAGGCTCCGCACGCTCAGGCTCAGCACCCCCAGGCTCCGCACCCCCAGGCTCCGCACGCTCAGGCTCAGCACCCCTAGCAGGACGAGAGTCGACAGCTACCTCGACAGGCTCAACCGGGTCTACCTGGGACACACCTGAGGGAGCGGCACCCTCAGGGGGGAGGGGGTCTACCACAGCAGCACCTGGTGCGAGGAAGAGAGGCGGGGGGGGGAGCGGGGCAGTGCGGTAGGGGAAGAGGCGGTAGTAGGGGACCGACTCGTCGAAAGTGACGTCCTGAGAGGGCAGGACACGGCGCGAGGTGGCGTGGTAAAACTGCCAACCAGACGCGTCCGGGACAAAGCCAAGGAAGACACAAGGAACAGCGCGGGAGGAGAGCTTGTCTGCGGACGTATCACGGACAAAAGCACGAGATCCCCAGACCCGGAACACCGACGCATCGACAACCTCTC
This sequence comes from Closterium sp. Naga37s-1, assembly GCA_947471745.1. NCBI lineage: Eukaryota > Viridiplantae > Streptophyta > Zygnematophyceae > Desmidiales > Closteriaceae > Closterium > Closterium sp. Naga37s-1. Next base: position 43,988 of record CANJKZ010000365.1, read on the forward strand.
CCGTCCAACGCAGTGTCGGCGAAGTCTCCGGAACGGAGACACGGGGCCAGAGGTTGAGCTGATGCGCAGCGTATCGGACCGCAAACGGCCACAGAAAGTGGGGGGCAGCCGCATGGATCAAGGAGGTACGAGCGACCTCCATGACCAAGCCAATGCGGCGCTCAGCAACCCCATTCTGCTGTGGAGAGGCCGGAAGCGTGAACGTCTGCTCAATGCCCTCCCCACGACAAAAGTCCCTCAAGAGGTCGGAGGAAAACTCCCCACCTCTGTCAGAGTGCAGACGCAGGACAGGAAAGTCCGAGTGGAACCTCTCGCTGAGCTGGAGACGGGCAGCGCGGATCCAAGGGATCAAAACATCAGGGACTTCACCCTTGGTGCGCAAGGGGAAGACCGTGGTGTAGCGCGAGTAGTCGTCAACAACTATCAAGAAGTACCTCTCGTGACCCTGTCCACGGACGCGGGCTGGGCCCCACACGTCCATGTGGAGGGTCTGCAGGGGAGCAGTCGTCGGGGGAAACGAGGAGGAGTGAGGAGCGGCGCCCCTCGCCACAGGGAAGACAGGGAGGAGCAGGCGAGGGTGGGAGGGGAGGGAGAACCCTGGGAAGACCAGAGACAAGGTACCGGGAGTGCATGCCACGAAGGCGCTGCACTGACGGGTGACCAAGGCGGTGGTGCCAGAGGACGGTCTCGTGTGACAGGGAGCGACACGAGCAGGGGGCCGACAGCTGACCTGACGCAGACGCAGACGCAGCTACCTGAGGGGACTCAGTGGTCAGTGTGTACAGGTCCGACCCTGGCTGCCGAGTGAAGGTAGCCAGGTGGCGACCCGTCCGAGCACACGTGCAGTGTGTCACGCGCTCGTAGGCAGGGGTGAACTGGTGGACACCCCCGTCCTGGAGCGCACGACCCGCCACCAAGTTCGTAGAGAACGAGGGGAGGTAGAGGCCTGACAGTGTGCCCGACGGGACCGCAGGACAAGGGAGGACAGTGGAGGAGGTCGCAATGACCGGACCCCAAGAGGGGTCAGCGAGGGAGACTGCAACCGGCCGAGCAAGCTGCTCAAGGGCAGTGCGGTCACGAAAGAAACAGCGGGAAGCACTTGAGTCCAGTGTGAAGGTGTGCAGTGCCTCAGTAGACGCAGTACCAGAGGGCGCAGACTCACGAGCACCTAGAGCAGCAGCCTCACCAGCACCTGGGGCAACAGACACACTAGCACCTAGAGCGGCAGCCTCACCAGCACCTGGGGCAGCAGACACACTAGCACCTAGTGCGGCAGCCTCACTGGTCCTAATGCCCGGGTCGGGCGGGACACGCAGGTAACAGTCACCCTCTCCACTACCAGACAACACATACATGGCACCAAGAATAGCATCAAAGTGAAGAGCATAGACATCAATGTTTTTCTTGATCAGATCAAACCAGCGGGGCAGCTCAGTGGCAGTAGGAAACTGAGTGCGCCAGGCGTCGTCGAGGCGGGAGAAGCAGCGCTTCTGCGTGTGCGCCCTCCCACACGTCTGACCAGTGCGGTCACCTGTGCGGATGACGTACGGGCAGCTAAGGCCACCCCCCCCACGCTGAGAGTACCACTCACGAAGCTCCTGGGGCGACGGGGTCTGCTGCTGGCGCTGGCCACCGCCAGAACCTCCACGACCTCCACCGCCGCCGCCGCCACCTCGACCACCACCGCCACCACCACCACCGCGTCCACTGCCGCCACCACCACCGCCCCCACCCCGGCCACCTCCTCCACCGCTGCCGCCACCACCCCCGCCGCTGCCGCCACCACCCCCGCCGCTGCCACTGGCCCCTCCAGCCCCGCCACCACCCCAACCGCCGCCACCGCCCCCACCACCGCCTCCCCCGTCGTCACCGCCGCCCCCCTTGCCCCCTTTGCCCTTGCCGCTGCGGTGCGCCCCACTCGCAGTGGACGCAGTCCCGACCTTCTCAGCACCAAGAAGGTCGACAGTAGCAGCAGAGGCGACAGAGGGGAGAAGAGGGGAGGGGGAACACCCCTCAAAGAAAGGGGTGCGGGGGTCGCCGCGAGACGCACCGACAGCGACTATGCTAGTCTCAGCTGCCAGCAGGTGCTTCTCAAGCAGGTCAATGGTGAGCTCGGTGGGGCAGAGAGCAAGGAAGTGGTCCCTGACCGCACGAAGGGAGTCAGGGAGACGGGTGACCAGGTGGTAAAGAGTGAGCCACAGCGGGGGGGGGTTCTTGGCAAGAAACTCAGCGGGCATGGCAGCACGGAAGCGGGTCTCACTAGTGCGGAGGTGAGTAATGAGGTCAGCGACTGTGGAGAAGGCGGACAGGTATGGGAACATATAGGGCAGTGAGAGGCGGCCTAGCGCAGTAGAGGCAGGCGAGGAGTAGCGCGCAACTACAGCAGTGTACAGTGCCTGAGCAGTCTTGTGCTGGCCAAAGTGCTCGCGCTCATCTACCGGCAGGGAGTTGCGAATGGCGAAGCGAGAGTGGGCGTCACGAGTCTGCCTCTGTGAGCGGGCAGTACTGTCAGCAGTCGCAGCAGGAGCAGGAGCGAGTCCTAACGCATGATCATATAGCGAAATATCCTCCTTAGCAGTGAGCTGGAGGAACAGATGGAGGTCCTCGAGCCAGGTGTCAAAACGCAGCGGGCGGTCCTCAGCATCGAAAGCTAGAACTGCAGGACTAGCCATAGGTTCAGTAGGAGCAGTAGGAACAGCAGTAGTAGTATCAGCAGCAACAGCAGTAGCAGCAGCAGCAGTGAAACAGCACAGCGCGGCTCGGGCAGGGCGGCGCGGCGCGGCGCGGCTCGGGCAGGGCGGCGCGGCGCGGCTCGGGAAGGGCGGCGCGGTGCGGCTCGGCTCGGGTAGGGCGGCGCGGCGGCTTGCCTGTGCGCGGGTGTGGTGCTGCGCGGGAGCAGCAGGCTGCGCGTGCGGCTGCAGCGGCCTGCGCGCGGGCTGCTGCTGAGAGGCAGCAGCTGCTGTTGTGGCTGCGCGGGGCGGCTGCAGCTGCGGCTGCACGTGCGGCTGCGTGAGGCGGCTGTGCGCACGGCTGGGCGGGCTGCTGCGCGTGCGGCTGCGCGTGCGGGTGCGCGTGCGGTCGTGCGTGCAGCCTAGCGTGCGGCCGTGCGGGCGGCTTAGTGGGCGGCTGCGCGTGCGGCTGCGCGGGCGGCTGCGCGTGCGGCTGCGCGTGTGGCTGCTCGTGCGGTCGTGCGTGCGGCTGCGCGTGCGGCCTGACGTGCGGCTGCGCGTGCAGCTTAGCGAGCGGCTGCGCGTGCGGTGGACGGGCGGTGTGCGCGACTGTCCTAGGGCGCACGACGGCGCTAGAAGGGGCGCTCGACGGCGCTAGTAAGGGCGCTCGACGGCGCGGGTAGGGGCACACGACGGCGCGAGGCACTATCAGACAGGGTCGCGCAAGGGCGCGGCGGAACGGTGGGCCCTAACCAATGTCGGTCCTAGGTCCTGACCTAGGCGTCGGATACCATGTTAGAAACTAGAAGTGAACGAGAATGGAATGAACTAGGCAGCAGGGTGATACAAATAGGAAACCCTAGCAATGTTGTACTCTCTAAGGCTAAACCCACTATAGCCTACACAATATAAACATGTATGATGTTTGACATTTACTGGAGGAGTTTCACGACGTACCATATGCAGGACATTTCGGGAGCAACAAGACGTTAGCAGGGATAGCGAAGTATTACTACTGGCTCGGGATGGCAGTATTCGTCACCTCATGCGACACGTGCCAGCGGATGAAGAGCAGCAAGTAGAAAAAGCACGGTTACTTCAGCCTCTACCCGTACCGGAGCAGCCATGGCAAGTCGTTAGCCTCGACTTCATCATGGGACTTCCTTCAACCTCACGAGGGCATGACGCTATACTCGTTGTGATCGACAAGTTCTCCAAAATGGGTCACTTCATTCTGACCAACGCCACGGCTACAACTGAAGCAACTGCTCGCCTCCTCTTCGACCGCATCATCACCATCCACGGCATTCCCGCTACACTCATCTCAGACCGAGACCCAAAATTCACGAGTAAGTCCTGGAAGGAGCTCATGGGACTGCTGGGAACTAAACTTGTGATGTCTTCAGCATATCACCCCCCGAGTGAGGACAGTTGGGTTGCAAAAGCTGATATGGGCAACGCACGCCGTGCTCTCAAGGACTATCTTGTCAAGCAGGTTGTATCTCACGCTACCCGGCTTTGAGGGGGGGACGTGTGAGAGTACGACGGCTTATGCTGGCTTTGCTAGCCTGCCTAGACTTTATTATGCTACATCTAGCTTGGGTTTATTTTATCATGCATAGATATGCTTGATTTCCTAGGTTAGGTGCATTCCTATATTTTATTTAGTTATAGCACCGAACCAGGTTACGTGTACCGGACTCAAGCCTATCCGGTTTCCACCGAATTACATTCTACTGGGTTCGGGAAGGTTCTGTTTGGGGCGCTTCGCGACCCTCAGAACATTCGCGTAACCCCTGGGTAACTGGCCTTGTGTCGAGACTATATATAGCCTCGTGTTGTACCCAGGTGGATCATTAAATTACAACTCTCTTTTCTGAGCTCCATCCTAGATCCTCACATTCGCAACCACGGGCTGTTCTACATGTTGTTTTTGGGTCGCTTCTCCGTTCCTTTTAATTACCTCCAGAATGTTATAATGGTCAAATGTATTTTCCACTTTAAATTACCACTTAGCAAAATTGTCGCCCCAGACTTGTCAAGCCCAAACACCCTTGGTTCATCCTAAGAAGGCCGAAGAGTTGGCTGCACAGGAGCCATGGGGAGGTCACGGGGTTGGCTTTAAGCTTGGGCTTCTCCAATTCTCCCAGCACCTCTTCCACCCCTTTCTAGGTTCAACCATTGTTGAAAATGCTCCAAAGGCGCTCTGATACCACTTGGGATAGACATTTTAGGCTCAAATGTGACTTAAACAAAAGATAGAGTGCAAGAACAGATTCATGCAGAGCGGATTCAAACGTTGATAACGGCCTGATCACAACACCAAATGATGTGCTATGAATTGGATTTGGAGCAACGTTGCACATAATCAGCAATTTGAATCACTCGATTTGATAAAGAACTAACGATGTGAGAGTGATTTGAGCGAACAGAGATTCAGCAACAACTATGGTCAGAAGGTCGAGTTGGACTGAATCCCAGCCTCTACAAACCCCAAGAGCTAAGGTTCAGAGAGGTGGAACAGTGTCACATAGTCCCCAACCCTGATGGGTCTCTAAACTGCTCACCATACTCACCAAAAGAACTGTTATACCTCACAATGCAATCAAACTATCAAAATCACTTGAATTTTGAGAGCAAGGCTCAGGTTCTTCAATATAAAGTCTTCCTTGAGTTGTTGGAAGCTTGCTGCACACACCAGCGACGTGCCAAATGTTTGAGATAAGACAAAACAGTAAACGGAAAAGACATGCAAACGACGACGTGACATGCAATGAGTGAAAACTCGCTTTTTACTTGACATACATATTCGAAGTCATGACTCATCATTAACATACTCATATAAGCATGCAATAGATGTTATCTCATGCTCTCCTACCATTCGATGCAAAAATACACACATGCACAAGGACAACAAGTTGAGTGCAAACCATTGGGTGGCACTAACAGCCTCCTCTATTCAACGCAACTGGTCGATCATTAGCTTCGTTATACCCATGACCTCTCATCCCCTCCTCCTTCTACCCCGATCCAACGCATGCCTTTCTTAGAGATCAGCCAGCCACCAGCGGGACATCTTGTTCCGGCTCCGCACTCGCACTCTCCATTCTGATTCACACTTCCAGCTCACGGCAATAGGGGATTTGTCCCCTCTAACGTGCTTCTGTAACTAAGACACTGTTGCACGTCTTATTTGAGTGAGGCGTCACTGTTGATGCCATCTCTACTCGCACTTTGTCGCCGACCGCCATCTCGAACACTTCACCTCTGCTGAACTCATCCTCTTCCCTATACAGTCATGTTTGGGACAGTCTCCCAATGGAGCCTTCAAGTAGGATCAGCGGCTAGGGCCATGTGGGCGGCCCGCTGTGAACACAAGTTCAACAACTCACCATCCTTGCACTTCGAGATCCTTGAGCTCATGTTGGCCCACGTTTTTATCGCCTTCAAATTATTTATGTGGACAAGCCATCGTAACCCACTAAGAAGCAATGTCGAGCCCCCTTGTATACAAAAATGGGACAAAAAAAAATGCTTCCTCCTTTTTGACGGGAGCGACTGCCCTCCATCCATCCCGAACTTTGCTATTCATGGCTACTTGGGAACCCATATCAGCTCCTGTAGGAGGCTCTCAGCATAGATCTTCTCCTCGGGCTTTTGGTGGTTGTCCTTTTAGGTAGGGAAATAGCATGTGTTCTATGTGCTCCTTTAATCTGCTTATCTTTGTGGCTATGTTTCTAAATAGCCATGTGCCTTGCTTCGTACATGGATTTGTGTTGGGTGCAATACATGGTTTGCACGACAACCTACCGCCTATTCACCTGCGGTGAAGGTAAATGCAGTTTTATGGTTTGAAGGTAATTTGTTTTGTGCGAGCTGCGCTTTTCTGTGCTTTACGTTTGGGTGTTTACTGTTCGTGAATCGCCTCGACGGTTCATGAGTTATGTGCGTTTCTGTGAAGGTTTGAGTATGTGAGAGTTCATATGTGTTCGTGTGTGTTCGTGTTGTTTCTGTGAAGAAATGAGGAATGAATTGACTAAGGGAAAGTTGGGTACAAAAGCAAACCCTAGAAAACTGTACCCCATATGTGCTACCCCACTATAGCCTACAGTAGCTATGTCATATAAATCTGACACACCCCCATAGGCAAAGTGGGGGAGAACAAGGGGTCACAAGACCAGTCAAGCAAAGCAAAGCAAGCTCAGGGTGGATCACAAAGTCACCACACATTCCGAGCACAAGTTCAAGGCCACAAGGCCAGTTCACATGCAGGATTACATATATATATAAGGCTAGACAAGCAAGAGCAGGTGTATATATATATGCAACAGTACAAACAAGGTCAAGGGGTGAGCAAGTGAGGCAAGGTAGGCACAAGACCCAGCTGAGTACAGAAGCGCTGATGATCACAAGGCGCAAGTGCCTTGGTGAAGATATCAGCAGTGTTGGCCTCAGAGGCCACGTACGCAAGCCGCAGCTGACCACGCTGCTGTAGCTCACGAGCAAGGAAGTAGCGGAGAGCAATGTGCTTCGTTCTGTGCTCCAGTCTCTGCTCTCGACACAAGGCCAGCATGGCCTTGTTGTCTACGTACAGCACTGGAGGAGAACGAGGCGGCTCTCCGAGGTCAGTCAGCAGGTAGGTGAGCCAGCAAAGCTCCTGTGCAGCCATGGCCCCGGCGTAGATCTCAGCCTCACAACTGGATCCGAGAACAGAAGACGAGCGGGTAGCCCGCCACGAAACAGAGCCGGAACCAAGGCTGAAGGTGTAACCCTGTGACGACCGCTGCGTAGCCTGGTCGTCAGCCCAAGAAGCGTCTGCGTGCCCAGTGAGGACCACTGGACTCTGCCCTCCAAGCACAAGCCCCATGCCCGACGTACTGCACAAGTAGCGCAATACCCTCTTCGCTGCAGCCATGTGCTCCGGTCTGTGTCTCCCAGGAGCAACATAGCGTGCAAGAATGCTAAGAGGGTATGCAAGGTCAGGTCGTGTGCAGGTCATCAGGTACATGAGGCAGCCAACAAGCTCTGGGTACGGGCCACTCGACTCTACGGACTCATCCGAAGGCAGAGCTGAGAGCGAGTGGCGAGTAGGCAGAGGAGTGGCCTGAGGCGAGGAGTACGTGAAGCGGAAGCGCTGAAGGACCTGCTGCACCATGTGTGACTGAGTCAGGGTAATGGTGCGGCGTGCTCTGTCCCGGGTGATCTGCAAGCCAAGGTAGCTGCGCAGTTCACCCAGGTCTGTGCACGTGTGTCTCTTCTGCAGCTCGGACTTCACGTGGGCGAGTCCAGCAGTGTCAGCTGTGGCGAAGACCAAGTCGTCGACGTACACGAGGATGTAGAACGGCGGCAAAGAAGTGTCGGTGCGCAGAAACAGCGACGGGTCGGCAGTAGAGGGAGCAAACCCAAGAGCCACAAGTGTAGTCCTCAGTGTGTCGTGCCACTCACGCGGTGCCTGGCGGAGACCGTAGACTGGTCGCCGGAGGCTCCACTGGGTGCCAGGAGGAAAAGACCCAGTGAAGCCAGGTGGGCGACGCAGCCAGATCTCCTCGTGCAGGCTGCCCTGCAAGAAAGCAGTGCTGAAGTCAAGAGAGTGCAGCTCGTAGTCGCGGTGAGCAGCTATGTGCAGCAGTACCCGAAGAGTGGTCATCTTCGGGGTGGGAGAGAAGGTCTGAAAGTAGTCAACTCCCTGCCGCTGACTGAAGCCACGAGCCACGTAACGCGCCTTGAAGACAGGCGGAGAACCCGGCGGCCGCTTCACCCTGAAAATCCACATGCCACTGACGATGTTCGCCCCAAGCGGGGGAACCTCTCAACGTAGGTGCCTGTGGACTTCCAGGAAGCCATCTCTGCGTCCATAGCTGCCTGCCACTGAGAGGAGTAGGAAGAGAAGGCAAAGGGGCACGCAGAGGAGCAGTGGACGGACGCAGAGACATCCGGTGCGTGCCAGGGACAGGAGGAGGACGCTGACGCGAACCACGACCACTAGTGCGAGCAGCACGGACAGGCGACGCAGGGCGAGACGCAGGCTCACGACGCTCAGCAAGACCTCCAGTAGGACCAGTGTAGGGAGAAGGAGCGGGCAGTGGGGAGGCCGGCTGTAACTGTAACTGTGACGGGACAGGCTGTGGACACTCTAAGGGAGGAGGAGGACAAGTAGAAAGCGGGAGACCAAGAACCTGCTGAAGGAGCGGAACGAAGTACGGCCTAGGCCGCGCGGCGACTCCAGACACAGCAGGGACAGCACCAGTACCCCCAGCGGCAGCACCAGCGCCAGCAGCACCTCCAGCTCCAGTACCTCCAGCAGCACCAGTAGCACCCCCAGCAGGACCGCCTCCAGGACCGACAGCAGTAGCCTCAGCGCCAACACCCTCAGCAGCTCCAGCTCCAGTCGTACCCGCAGGCCCAGCAGCTCCAGTACTCCCAGTACGAGCACCTCCGGGACCCGCGGCACCAGCACCCTCAGCAGCCGAAGAACCTCCAGCTCCAGCAGCACGCCTCCAGCGCCGGGCAAACCACTCGCGCAGCTCCTGTGGAGAGAGTGGCTCCCGCCGAGACGAAGCACCCGGAGAACCTCCAGGCTCAGCACCGCCAGACGCCACACGAGCAGGCCCAGCTCCCTCAGGCTCCGCACCCCCAAGCTCAGCACCTCCAGGCGTGGCACCCCCAGGCTCAGCACCCCCAGGCGTAGCACCCCCAGGCTCAGCACCCCCAGGCTCAGCACCCCCAGTAGTAGCACCCCCAGGCTCAGCACCCCCAGGCTCAGGACCCCCAGTAGTAGCACCCTCAGGCTCAGCACCCCCAGGCGTAGCACCCACACGCTCAGCACCCCCAGAGTCAGCACCCCCAGGCTCAGCACCCTCAGCAGCACCAGAGTCACCAGTAACCTCGACAGGCTCGACTGCGTCTACCTGGGACACACCTGAAGGGGCAGGACCCTGAGGGGGGAGGGGGTCTACCGGGGGGGGACCTGGTACAAGGAAGAGCGGTGGCGGGGGGAGGGACGGAGTGCGGTAGGGGAAGAGGCGGTAGTAGGGGACCGACTCGTCAAACGTGACGTCCTGGGAGGACAGAACACGGCGAGAGGTGGGGTGGTAGAACTGCCACCCTGGCGCGTCAGGGGGGAAGCCAAGGAAGACGCAAGGAGCAGCACGAGGGGACAGCTTGTCCGCAGACAAGTCGCGGACAAACGCCCGAGATCCCCAGACACGGAACGCAGACGCATCGCCAACCTTCCCCGTCCACAGCAAGGCTGGGGAGGTCTCCGGCATGGAGACCCTGGGGTGAAGGTTGATCTGATGCGCCGCGTACCGAACCGCAAACGGCCACAGAAAATGGGGGGCAGCCGCATGCATCATGGACGTACGGGCGACGTCCATGACCATGCCAATGCGGCGCTCAGCAATCCCATTTTGCTGTGGAGAGTCCGGAAGCGTGAAGGTCTGGCGGATGCCTCGTGCACGACAGTAGGCTTGCAGAAGGCCAGAGGAGAACTCTCCACCTCTATCAGAGTGCAGACGCAGAACAGGAAAGTCCGAGCCGAAGCTCTGCCTGAGCTGGAGACGAGCTGCGCGGATCCAGTCGATCAACACCTCAGTGACATCACCCTTGCTGCGCAAGGGGAAGAGTGTGGTGTAACGCGAGTAGTCGTCAACCACCAGCAGGAAGTAGCGCTCGTGACCCTGTCCACGGACGCGGGCCGGGCCCCACACGTCCATGTGAAGCGTCTGCAGCGGGGCCTCTGTCGGAGGAAACTGGGAGGAGTGAGGGGCAGCCCGCTGCCGCCCCTCGACACAGGGGACGCAGGTAGGGCCAGGCCCCGGAGGAAGGGGAGGGAGGGACTGGGGAAGACCAGAGACAAGGACACGGGAGGCCATGCCTCGGAGACGAAGCAGGGAGGGGTGACCAAGGCGGTGGTGCCAGAGGAGAGTCTCGTGAGACAGGAGGCGACACGAACAGGGGGCAGACTCAGGACCAGACCTGGACGCTGCAGCAAACACCTGACCCGACGCAGCTACCTGACCAGACGCAGTGACTGGAGGAGACGCAGTGGTCAGTGTGTACAGGCTCGACCCCGGCCGACGTGTAAACGTGGCCAGGTGTCGGCCTGTCCGAGCGTCCGTGCAGTGGGTCACCCGCTGACTCGTAGGAGTGAACTGGTGAACCCCCGCATCCTGTAGGTCAGCACCACTCACCAAGTTCGTAGAGAACGAGGGGAGGTAAAGACCAGACAGGGTGCCAGAGGGGGCCGCCGGACACGGGAGGACAGTGGAGAAGTGAGCAAGGACAGGACCCCCAGAGGGGTCTGCCAGGGAGACCGCAACCGGCCGACTGAGCGGCGTAAGCGTGGTGCGGTCTCGAAAGAAGGAGCGGGAAGCACCCGAGTCAGGAGTGAAGGTGTGTAAGGCCTGAGACGACGTGGTACCTGAGAGAGCAGACTCACCAGCACCTGGGGCAGCAGACGCACTAGCACCTAGAGCAGCAGCCTCACCAGCACCTAGAGCAGCAGCCTCAATGCCCGGGTCAGGCGGAACACACAGGTAACAGTCACCCTCATCACTAGTAGGCAATGCATACATGGCAGTGAGGATAGCATCATAGTCAAGAGTATAGATATCTACCCGCAGCCGAAGCAGCTCCACCCAGTCGGGGAGCTCAGCCGCGTCGCCAAACTCCGTACGCCAGGCGTCGCTCAGACGGGCGAAGCAGCGGGACTCTGCGTGACCCAACGTCCCGCAAGGCTGACCAGTCCGAGCACCAGTGCGAATGACGTACGGACAGCGAGCAGTACCCCGTGACCCGTCACGCTGAGCGTACCACTCACGAAGCTGCTGGGGCGAAAGGACTGCTCGCGGACGACGCTGAAGCTGCACCTGGCCACTACAAGCAGCTGCCGAACTACTCACTCCAGGACGACTCCCACTACGGCCACCCCGACAACCCCAACTAGCGTACCACTCACGAAGCTGTTGGGGGGTGAGGGACTCACGCGGGCGACGCTGCAGCTGCACCTGGCCACTACAAGCAGCTGTGGAACTACTCACTCCAGGACGACTCCCACTACGGCCACCCCGACAACCCCAACTAGCGTACCACGCACGAAGCTGTTGGGGGGTGAGGGACTCACGCGGGCGACGCTGGAGCTGCATCTGGCCACGCCAGGAGCAGCAGTAGCAGTAGAAAGAGCAGTAGCAGTAAAAGCAGCAGTAACAGCAGTACGGGCAGGGCAGTGCTCACCAGTGGCGAGAAGGGCAGGCGTACGACGGCGGCAACGGCGAGGCCGCTACCACTGTAGAGCGAGAGCTCCGCGGCAGCTGCAGGGGTGGCTGCTCCAGGGGCGGCAGTTGTAGGGGCGACTGCTCCAGAGGCGGCTGCTCCGGGGGCGGCTGCTGCAGTGGCGGCTGCTCCGGGGGCGGCTGCTGCAGTGGCGGCTGCTCCAGGGGCGGCTGCTGCAGTGGCGGCTGCTCCAGGGGCGGCTGCTGCAGTGGCGGCTGCTCCAGGGGCGGCTGCTGCAGTGGCGGCTGCTCCAGGGGCAGCTCGGCTGCTGGGCGACTCGGCGGCTCAGCTGCTGGGCGGCTCGGTGGCTCGGCTGCTCGCTAGGGGCGGTGACGGGGCCGGGTAGGGGCAGCGACGGGGCCGCTAGGGGCGGGGAGCGGCGACGGGGCCGCTAGGGGCGGCGACGGGGCCGCGTAGGGGCGGCTACGAGGCCGCGTAGGGGCGGCGACGGGGCCGCGTAGGGAGGGAAGCGGCGACGGGGCCGCTAGGGGCGGCGACGGGGCCGCGTAGGGGCGGCTACGAGGCCGCGTAGGGGCGGCGACGGGGCCGCGTAGGGAGGGAGGCGGCGACGGGGCCGCTAGGGGCGGCGACGGGGCCGCGTAGGGGCGGCGACAGGGCCGCGTAGGGAGGGAGGAGGCGACGGGGCCGTTAGGGGCGGCGACGGGGCCGCGTAGGGGCGGCGACGGGGCCGCTAGGGGCGGCGACGGGGCCGCGTAGGGGCGGCGACGGGGCCGCGTAGGGAGGGGAGCGGCGACGGGGCCGCTAGGGGCGGCGACGGGGCCGCGTAAGGGCGGCGACGGGGCCGCGTAGGGGCGGCTACGGGGCCGCGTAGGGAGGGGAGCGGCGACGGGGCCGCTAGGGGCGGCGACGGGGCCGCTAGGGGCGGCAACGGGGCCGCGTAGGGGCGGCGACGGGGCCGCGTAGGGGCGGCGACGGGGCCGCGTAGGGAGGGGAGCGGCTACGGGGCCGCTAGGGGCGGCGACGGGGCCGCGTAGGGGCGGCGACGGGGCCGCTAGGGGCGGCGACGGGGCCGCGTAGGGGCGGCAACGTGGCCGCGTAGGGAGGGAGGCGGCAACGGGGCCGCTAAGGGCGGCGACAGGGCCGCTAGGGGCAGCTACGGGGCTGCGTAGGGGCGGCAATGGGGCCGCTAGGGGCCGCAAGGGGCCTAGAAGGGCGGCAAAGGGGCCGCTAGGGGCGGCGACGGGGCCGCTAAGGGTGGCGCGAGGGGCCGTGAGAGGGGCCTCTAAGAGAGCTCGACAGAAGGGCGGCCCACAAGGCGCGCCTCGGGCAGGAGCGACTGTCGCTCCGGTCAGAAAAAAAAGGTTTCAGTGGTGGGCCCAAGGAAGCGTTCCCACTAGGGAACCTGCTCTATACCATGTGAAGAAATGAGGAATGAATTGACTAAGGGAAAGTTGGGTACAAAAGCAAACCCTAGAAAACTGTACCCCATATGTGCTACCCCACTATAGCCTACAGTAGCTATGTCATATAAATCTGACAGTTTCGTGAGTTCCGAGATTTTGTGTGCGTTCCTGTTATTTCATTTGTTCTGCGAGTCATGAGTGTTCGTGAAAGTGTCGTGAATGTTCGTGAGTCTGTTCGTGAAACGTTCGAGTGATTTCATGCAAGTTCGTGAGTTTTCAGGTAAAGTTTGGGAGTTGCGTTTTGATTGTTTTAATGAGTTCGTAAGTAATTTCGTGTTTGTTAATGAGGCTTAAGAGAACTCGCCCTTATCGAGGTGGTCAAGGCTTGAAGCCATGAGCTCGAGCACTGTTGGGATTGTGGCGCAATCATGGAAGTGTGCCAACGTGTGCACACGCGCGGCCTGAGGCCGCAGGTGGATTCGCCACACGCGCAAGTGTGGTACTATGGATTGTGTGAGGAAAAGTCAAGCGCGCGTGGGTCCACAATTGAACTGTGGGACCCTCGAGCTGTTTGTCCTCATTAGCCGAGAGGAATTTCGCTACGGGGTGTTTCGTGAAGCGCGCGATTTACATTCGATGCTGGTGCGAATTGTGCGCGAGTGATTTCGGCGACTTCGTAATTTCGTCGCGTAACTGCGCGATTTCTTCAAAAGATTCCGTGAGCTGTCACGAGTGGTCACCACGAAACACCACGAGCGTCCACGAGGCTTCGCGAACAAGTATGGCCCACATAAACGTTCATGGGCGAGTATGTTGCCAGTGGTTTCGCATGGAGAAAGTTGGCAATTCGGAGTATGGTTCTAGTTGTTATTTCGGTGGGCTGTTTGAGAAAAGTAGAACGAGAATGAATGAACTATGAATGAAGTGAGTACATATAGGAAACCCTAATTGGGTTGTACCCCCTATGGGATACCCCACTATAGCCTACACAACAGCATAAGCTATATATATGTTCTGACACACCCCCATAGGCAAAGTGGGGGAGAACAAGGGGTCACAAGACCAGTCAAGCAAAGCAGAGCAAGCTCAGGGTGGATCACAAAGTCACCACACAGTCCGAGCACAACGACAGGGCAACAGGGCCAGTTCACATGCAGGAGTACACATATATATATAGAGCTAGACAAGCAAGAGCAGGTATATATATGTGACAGTACAAGCAAGGTCAAGAAGAGAGCAAGTGAGGCAAGACAGGTACAAGACCCAGCTGGGTGCAGAAGCGCTGATGGTCACAAGGCGCAAGTGCCTTGGTGAACACATCAGCAGTGTTGGCCTCAGAGGCCACGTACGCAAGTCGCAACTGACCACGCTGCTGCAGCTCACGAGCAAGAAAGTAACGGAGAGCAATGTGCTTCGTTCTGTGCTCCAAGCGCTGCTCTCGACACAAGGCCAGCATGGCCTTGTTGTCTACGTACAACACTGGAGGAGAACGAGGCGGCTCTCCAAGGTCAGTCAGCAGGTAGGTGAGCCAGCGAAGCTCCTGTGCAGCCATGGCCCCGGCGTAGATCTCAGCCTCACAACTGGAGCTGAGAACAGAGGACGAGCGAGTGGCCCGCCACGAGACAGAGCCGGAACCAAGACTGAAGGTGTAACCCTGCGACGACCGCTGTGTAGCCTGGTCGTCTGCCCAAGAAGCGTCCGCGTGCCCAGTGAGGACCACTGGACTCCGCCCTCCAAGCACTAGCCCCATGCCCGACGTACTGCACAAGTAGCGCAACACCCTCTTCGCTGCAGCCATGTGCTCTGGTCGGTGTCTCCCAGGAGCAACATAGCGTGAAAGAATGCTAAGAGGGTATGCAAGGTCAGGTCGTGTGCAGGTCATCAGGTACATGAGGCAGCCAACAAGCTCTGGGTACGGGCCACTCGACTCTACGGACTCATCCGAAGGCAGAGCTGAGAGCGAGTGGCGAGTAGACAGAGGAGTGGCCTGAGGCGAGGAGTACGTGAAGCCGAAGCGCTGAAGGACCTGCTGCACCATGTGTGACTGAGTCAAGGTAATGGTGCGGCGTGCTCTGTCCCGAGTGATCTGCAAGCCAAGGTAGCTGCGCAGTTCACCCAGGTCTGTGCACGTGTGTCTCTTCTGCAGCTCGGACTTCACGTAGGCTAGTCCAGCAGTGTCAGCTGTGGCAAAGACCAAGTCGTCGACGTACACGAGGACGTAGAACGGCGGCAAAGAAGTGTCGGTGCGCAGAAACAACGACGGGTCAGCAGTAGAGGGAGCAAACCCAAGAGCCGCAAGCGTAGTCCTCAGTGTGTCGTGCCACTCACGCGGTGCCTGGCGGAGACCGTAGACTGGCCGTCGGAGGCTCCACTGGGTGCCAGGAGGAAAAGTCCCAGTGAAGCCAGGTGGACGGCGCAGCCAGATCTCCTCGTGCAGGCTACCCTGCAAGAAAGCAGTACTGAAGTCAAGAGAGTGGAGCTCGTAGTCGCGCTGAGCGGCTATGTGCAGCAGCACCCGAAGAGTGGTCATCTTCGGGGTGGGAGAGAAGGTCTGAAAGTAGTCAACTCCCTGCCGCTGACTGAAGCCACGAGCGA
The DNA here is from genome assembly GCA_947471745.1 of Closterium sp. Naga37s-1. NCBI lineage: Eukaryota > Viridiplantae > Streptophyta > Zygnematophyceae > Desmidiales > Closteriaceae > Closterium > Closterium sp. Naga37s-1. The sequence continues at coordinate 59,889 of CANJKZ010000365.1, forward strand.
CGTACCGCACCTTGAAGACAGGTGGAGAGCCCGGCGGCCGCTTCACCCTGAAGATCCACATGCCACTGACGATGTTCGCCCCAGGAGGGGGAACCGCGTCAACGTAGGTGCCTGTGGACTTCCAGGACGCCATCTCTGCATCCATAGCTGCCTGCCACTGAGAGGAGTAGGGACCCTCTACGGCCTCCGCGTAAGAGCGCGGAGTCGGGATGTCTAGTGCATCCGGGTCTCCCTCAGGGGCAACTAGTACGGACGCGAGATGAGGTGAAGCAGCAGCCAGACACCGGAACTCCTCCTGCCTGTCCTCAAGGACGTCCGTGCCAAGAGCACACTCACCCCCGACGGACGGAGGACAGACAGACGCAGACTCAGCAACAAGACCGGCAGCGTAGTCTAGACGACAGCGAGCAGCAAAGTCGACGAGCTCAGCAACAAGCGCAGACGCAGCAGTGGACTCAAAAGAGGGGTCAGTGACGACAGAAGCAAGGAGACGTGTGACAGCAGGACTGGCAGCACGAAGAGAGTCCGACTCCGGGTCAGGAAGAGCAGGAAGAGAGGACTCAGGAGGAGAAGGCAAAGGGGCACGCAGAGGAGCAGTGGACGGACGCAGAGACATCCGGTGCGTGCCAGGGACAGGAGGAGGACGCTGACGCGAACCACGACCACTAGTGCGAGCAGCACGGACAGGCGACGCAGGGCGAGACGCAGGCTCACGACGCTCAGCAAGACCTCCAGTAGGACCAGTGTAGGGAGAAGGAGCGGGCAGTGGGGAGGCCGGCTGTAACTGTAACTGTGACAGGACAGGCTGTGGACACTCTAAGGGAGGAGGAGGACCAGTAGAAGGCGGGAGACCAAGAACCTGCTGAAGGAGCGGAACGAAGTACGGTCTAGGCCGCGCGGCGACTCCAGACACAGCAGGGACAGCACCAGTACCCCCAGCGGCAGCACCAGCGCCAGCAGCACCTCCAGCTCCAGGACCTCCAGCAGCACCAGTAGCACCCCCAGCAGGACCGCCTCCAGGACCGACAGCAGTAGCCTCAGCGCCAACGCCCTCAGCAGCTCCAGCTCCAGCACCTCCGGGACCCGCGGCACCAGCACCCTCAGCAGCCGAAGAACCTCCAGCTCCAGCAGCACGCCTCCAGCGCCGGGCAAACCACTCGCGCAGCTCCTGTGGAGAGAGGGGCTCCCTCCGAGGCGAAGCACCCGGAGAACCGCCAGGTCCCGCACCGCCAGACGCCACAAGGGGAGGTCCAGTGGCCGCAGGCTCCGCAGCTCCAGGCTCAGCACCTCCAGACGCAGCACCCCCTGGCTCAGCACCCCCAGTAGCAGCACCCCACGGCTCAGCACCCCCAGACTCCGCACCCCCAGGCTCAGCACCCCCAGTCGCAGCACCCCCAGGCTCAGCACTCCCAGACTCCGCACCCCCAGGCTCAGCACCCCCAGTCGCAGTACCCCCAGGCTCAGCACCCCCAGACTCAGCACCCCCAGGCTCAGCACCCGCAGCAGGACCAGAGTCACCAGCAACCTCGACCGGCTCGACTGCGTCTACCTGGGACACACCTGAAGGGGCAGGACCCTGAAGGGGAAGGGGGTCTACCGGGGGGGGACCTGGCACAAGGAAGTGCGGTGGCGGGGGGAGGGAAGGAGTGCGGTAGGGGAAGAGGCGGTAGAAGGGGACTGACTCGTCGAACGTGACGTCCTGGGAGGACAGAACACGACGAGAGGAGGGGTGGTAGAACTGCCACCCTGGAGCGTCAGGGGGGAAGCCGAGGAAGACACAGGGAGCAGCACGAGGGGACAGCTTGTCCGCAGACAAGTCGCGGACAAACGCCCGAGATCCCCAGACACGGAACGCAGACGCATCGCCGACCTTCCCCGTCCACAGCAGAGCTGGGGAGGTCTCCGGCCGGGAGACCCTGGGGTGAAGGTTGATCTGATGCGCCGCGTACCGAACCGCAAACGGCCACAGAAAATGGGGGGCAGCCGCATGCATCATGGACGTACGAGCGACGTCCATGACCATGCCAATGCGGCGCTCAGCAATCCCATTTTGCTGTGGAGAGTCCGGAAGCGTAAAGGTCTGGCGGATGCCTCGTGCACGACAGTAGGCTCGCAGAAGGCCAGAGGAGAACTCTCCACCTCGGTCAGAGTGCAGACGCAGAACAGGAAAGTCCGAGCCGAAGCTCCTCCTGAGCTGGAGACGAGCTGCGCGGATCCAGTCGATCAACACCTCAGTGACATCACCCTTGCTGCGCAAGGGGAAGACTGTGGTGTAACGCGAGTAGTCGTCAACCACCAGCAGGAAGTAGCGCTCGTGACCCTGCCCACGGACGCGGGCGGGGCCCCACACGTCCATGTGAAGCGTCTGCAGAGGAGCCTCTGTCGGGGGAAACTGGGAGGAGTGAGGGGCAGCCCGGAGCCGCCCCTCGACACAGGGGACACAAGAAGGTCCGGGTCCCGAAGGAAGGGGAGGGAGAGACCGGGGAAGACCAGAGACAAGGACACGGGAAGCCATGCCCCGAAGACGAAGCAAGGAGGGGTGGCCAAGACGGTGGTGCCACAGGAGAGTCTCGTGAGACAGGCGGCGACACGAGCAGGGGGCAGACTCAGGACCAGACCTGGACGCAGCAGCAAACACCTGACCCGACGCAGCTACCTGGCCAGACGCAGGGACAGGAGGAGACGCAGTGGTCAGTGTGTAGAGACTCGACCCTGGCCGACGCGAGAACGTGGCCAGGTGTCGGCCTGTGCGGGCATCCGAGCAGTGGGTCACCCGCTGACTCGCAGGAGTAAACTGGTGAACCCCCGCATCCTGCAGGTCAGCACCACTCACCAAGTTCGTCGAGAACGAGGGGAGGTACAGACCAGACAAGGTGCCCGAGGGGGCAGCCGGACACGGGAGGACAGTGGAGAAGTGAGAGAGGACAGGACCCCCAGAGGGGTCAGCCAGGGAGACTGCAACCGGCCGGCCAAGCGGCGTGAGTGTGGTGCGGTCTCGAAAGAAGGAGCGAGAAGCCCCTGAGTCAAGTGTGAAGGTGAGGGAGGCCGAAGCCGACGCAGTACCTGAGAGCGCAGCCTCACCAGTACCTGAGAGTGCAGACGCACTGGCACCTAGAGCAGCAGCCGCAGAAGTACCTGGCGCAGCAGTACCAATGCCCGGGTCGGGCGGGAGACACTGGTAACAGTCACCCTCCTCACTAATAGTCACAGCATACATGGCAGCAAGGATAGCATCAAAGTCAAGATCAAAGACAGCTACGCCAGCCCTAGACAGCTCTCCCCAACGGGGAATCTCACTGGCCTCGGGGAACTGCTGACGCCAAGCGTCCGTCAGGCGGGCAAAGCAGCGCTGGGTGGTGTGGGCACCCCCACACTGCTCACCCGCGCGGTCGCCGGAACGAAGGACGTAGGTGCATGGACCAAAACCCCCACCCCGCTGACGCTGCGTGTACCACTCACGGAGCTGCTGGGGCGGGGGGATGTCCCGCGAACGCTGCTGCTGCTGCTGCTGCTGCTGACGCTGGCCACCACCAGGGCCGCTACGCTGCGGGGCACCACCCCGACCAGCTCCACCCCCTCCGCCACCGCTGCCTCCACCTCCACCACCACCGCTGCCTCCGCTCCCACCGCTGCCGCCACCGCCGCCTCCTCCTCCGCTGCTGCCACCTCCACCACCGCCCCCGCCACCACTCCCACCGCCACCCCCACTCCCTCCTCCGCCTCCACCGCCTCCTCCACCGCCCCCGCCAGCTCCACCCGCGCCCTTGCCCCCCTTGCCCCTGCCAGGGCGGCGTCTCCCGCTAGGGGCAGACGCCGCGCAGACCGACTCAAGACCAAGCAGGTCGGCAGCAGCAGCAGAGGCAACAGAGGGCAGCAGGGGGGAAGGAGAACACCCCTCAAAGATGGGGGTGCGAGGGTCACCACGAGAGGCTCCTACAGCGACGATGCTCTTCTCCGCCGCCAGGAGGGACTTCTCGAGGAGGTCGACAGTGAGAGTGGTGGGACAGACCGAGAGGTAGTGGTCCCTGACTACGCGAAGGGAGTCAGGGAGGCGTGTGACGATGTAATAGAGAGTGATGTACATGGGGGGGGGTTCTTGGCGCAGAACTCAGCAGGAAGGGCGGCGCGGTAGCGAGTGTCACTAGTGCGGAGGTGCGTAATGAGGTCAGCTACAGTGGGAAAGGCAGCAAGGTCAGGAAAGAGGTACGGTAGCATGAGGCGGCTCAGGGCAGCAGTGGCAGGGGAAGAGTAGCGCTCAACTACAGCGTCGTACAAGGTCTGAGCACTCTTGTACTGACTAAAGTGCGCACGCTCAGTGGTAGGCAGGTGGCGACGCACAGCAAGACGTGCAGCAGCATCGCGGGTGGCCCACTGAGAGCGAACAGTGGGGTCAGCATCAGTAGCAGGGGCAGGAGAGGCGCCAGAGGTGAGGTCAAAGAGGGAAAGACCGTCCGCCCTATCGCACTGTAAGAACAGCTGCAGGTCGTCGACCCAGACCTCAAAGTCAATGGCTCGACCCTCAGCGTCAAAAGCGAGGACACTAGGGGTAGCCATGACGACGACAGACGAGCAGTGCAAGCAGTAGGGGAAGGGCACGCAGTGACAGTGGGGCTGTGCTCACCGGACAGGGCAGGTCGGGCGGCCCGGCAGTAGGGCGGCTCGGCTGCTCAGCGGCTCGGCGGCAGTGCGGCTCGGCGCCCGGGCGGCTCGGCGGCAGGGCGGCTCGGCTCCCGGGCGGTTCGGCGGCAGGGCGGCTCGGCTCCCGGGCGGCTCGGCGGCAGGGCGGCTCGGCTCCCGGCGGTTCTGCTGCTAGGCGGCTCCCGCAGGTAGGGCGGCGGTTGGGCCGCAGGTAGGGCGGCGGTCGGGCCGTAGGTAGGGCAGCGGGCGGGCCGCAGGCAGGGCGGCGGTAGGGCCGCAAGTAGGGCGGCGGGCGGGCCGCAGTTAGGGCGGCGGGCGAGCCGCAGGTAGGGCGGCGAGTAGGCCGCAGGTAGGGCGGCGTGGGGCCGGGACGGGCGGCGCGCGGGCGTCGAGGGGCCGGGACGGGCGGCGCGCGGGCGTCGAGGGGCCGGGACGGGCGGCGCGCGGGCGTCTAGGGGTCGGGCCGGGTGGCGCGCGGGCGTCTAGGGGCCGGGACGGGCGGCGCGTGGGCGTCGAGGGGCCGGGACGGGCGGCGCGCGGGCGTCTAGGGGCCGGGACGGGCGGCGCGCGGGCGTCTAGGGGCCGGGACGGGCGGCGCGCGGGCGTCGAGGGGCCGGGACGGGCGGCGCGCGGGCGTCGAGGGGCCGGGACGGGCGGCGCTCGGGCGTCTAGGGGCCGGGACGGGCGGCGCGCGGGCGTCTAGGGGCCGGGACGGGCGGCGCGCGGGCGTCTAGGGGCCGGGCCGGGTGGCGCACTGGCGTCTAGGGGCCGGGACGGGCGGCGCGCGGGCGTCTAAGGGGCCGGGACGGGCGGCGCGCAGGCGTCTAAGGGCCGTGACGAGCGGCTAAGGGGGGCCACTAGGGGCCAAGAGAGAGGGGAGCGCGACTCGGGTAGGGGCAGAGTGCGCTCCGGGCAGGAAAAAAAAAACGGTGGGCCCTAGGAACAGTTCCCACGAGGGAACCTGCTCGATACCATGAGAAAAGTAGAACGAGAATGAATGAACTATGAATGAAGTGAGTACATATAGGAAACCCTAATTGGGTTGTACCCCCTATGGGATACCCCACTATAGCCTACACAACAGCATAAGCTATATATATGTTCTGACACTGTTAGCTTTCGTTTTTGGTGGGCTAGTATAAATTTGTGCTTGCGTTTTTTTGTGATTAACCTTTTTGTGAATGAAATATTCTCTATCGACGTATTGACACGAGGAGAAATTCCGCACACGAGCCAATCCGTCAACTAACGCTGCGCAAATGTGTTTGGGAAAGTTCTAGTACACACGACTGTATTTACAATTAGTACGTCCCTCGACAAACACGGACCCTTGGTTAGGGGCTGGCTTTGCCAGGCACCCAAGGACCCTTGGAGGTGACCCCGTGGGGACAAACTAGTGTGAATCAAAGGTGTGCTTAGAGGTTTCTAGTCCCAATAGTAGTTAACAAGTGGTATCAGAGCCGTGGTTCTAAGTCTTGCCGTTCGAACACCATGGAGTCGGGCGGAACAGTAGGTGAAATAGGTATCTATGTAGTCGAGCCACCTGATTTTTCGCGGGATGAGGTTGGGTCGCGCACGGAGACACTGTAGTAACTTATGGTCTGTGCGAACAGTGACGTCGGCGCCCGTCAAGTAGCAGCGCCAAAGCTTGAACGCGTGAATGTAGGCGAGCATCTCCTTGTCGTATATCGGGTTGTTGCGCTCGGCTGCCTGTAGCTTGCGTGACTCGTAGGCGATCGGTTGCAAACTGTTGCTGAAATCTTGGAGGAGAACAGCGCGGATGGCAAAATCTGAGGCGTCGGTTACGACTTCGAATGGCTTGGATGAGTCGGTGATGCGTATAACTGGAGGGGACGTGATTTTTTTTTTCAACTCCTGAAAAGCCGCCTCAACCTCCTCCCCCCACACAAAATTTCCGTCCTTGTGCAGTAGGTCGGTCAGCGGGCCGGTTATCCCCGCTATATTCGGGATAAACTGCCTGACGTAATTCACGAACCCAAAAAGCTCTGACATTAGTCGGGACTTCAACTCATGGATGGTCGTAATCTTCGTCATGTCGATTTTAATGCCGTCGCGGGAGATGACGTGCCCCCAAAAACCCAACTCTTGCTTAAAAATCTCGCACTTAAAACCCTTGGTGATGAGGTGGTTGTCGTGAAGGCGCTTAAATACCACAACGAGGTCGTGGAGGTGTTGGTTGCGTGTTCTGCTAAAAATCAGAATATCGTCCAAGTAGACAATTATACACTTGTCGAGAAGATTGCGAAACACCCTGTTCTTGGTCAGTTGAAAATTCGAAGGTTCGTTTGTGAGGCCGAACGTCATCACTATACATTCGTAGCTGTCAAACTTATATGCTATAGCCTGTGTAGGCTGTAGTGGGGTAGTTCATATAGGGTACAACACTTTTAGGTTTCCTACTTGTACCCACCTGCTTGCTAGTTCAGTCACTCCTTCCTTCACTATTCTGACATGGTATTCTGAGCAGGTTCCCTCGTGGAAACGTTTTTTTTTTTTAGGGCCCACCACGATTATAATATTTTTTTTTCCTGCCCTGCCCGAAGCGCGCCTCGCGCCTGCCTCACCCTAGTGCCGCCCGTCGCGGCCCCGACCTAGCCGCCCGTCGCGGCCTTGCCCGGTCGCCGCCTCGTCGCGGCCCGGACCTCGCCGCCTAGTCGCGGCCCTGCTCTGCCGCCACCCGCGGCCCTGCCTTGCCGCCCGTCGCGGCCTACCCTAGCCGCCCGTCGCGGCCCTACCCTGCCGCCCCTCGTCGCGGCCCCGACCTTGCCGCCCACCGCGGCCTCTGCCCTGCCGCTGCTCGTCGCGGCCCTGCTCTACCGCCGTCCAGCCGCGGCCCTGCCCTGCTGCTGCCCTGTCGCGGCCCTGCTCTGCCGCCGACTCGTCGTGGCCCTGCTCTTCAGCCGCCCCAGTCGCGGCCCTGCTCTACCGCCGCCAAGTCGCGGCCCTGCCCTACTGCCGCCCTAGTCGCGGCCCAGACCTAACCGCCAGCTGCGGTCCTGCCCTGCACCCGCCCCTGGTAAGCACCCACGCCGCCCAGCTGAGCCGCGCCGCTCCTGCCGAGCCGCGCCGCCCAGCCGAGCCGCGCCACCCAGCCGAGCCGCGCCGCCCAACCGAGCCGCGCCGCCCTGCCGAGCCGCGCCGCCCTACTGAGCCGCACTGACCTGCCCGCGCTGCTCTTGCTGCTACTGCTGCTACTGCCGCTATGGCTAGCCCTAATGTTCTTACCTTTGATGCTGAGGGGCGTGCGGTTGACTTTGACGTGTGGGTTGACGACCTACAGCTCTTTCTTCAGTGTGACTCCAAGGACGGAGTATCCCTTTTCGATCACACGTCTGGTGTCTCTCCTGCACCTGCTGCCACTGCTGACAGTATGGTTCGCTCGCAGTGGACCACTCGTGAGGCTGTTGCTCGCCTTGCTGTTCATAGTCACCTGCCGTCTGCTGAGCGCGCGCACTTTGGCCAGTACAAGACTGCTAAGTCTTTGTATGACGCTGTCGTAGCGCGCTACTCCTCCCCTGCCACTGCTGCCCTCAGCCGCCTCATGCTGCCGTACCTGTTCCCTGACCTTGCCGCCTTTGCCACAGTCGCTGACCTCATTACTCACCTCCGCACTAGTGACGCCCGCTACCGCGCTGCGCTTCCCACTGAGTTCTGTGCCAAGAACCCCCCCTCCATGTACATCACCCTCTACTACCTAGTCACCCGTCTCCCTGACTCCCTTTCTTCAGTCAGGGACCACTTTCTCTCCCTTTACCCCACCGAGCTCACCGTCGACCTGCTAGAGGAGCGCCTCACTGCAGCTGAGAAGAGTATCGTTGCTGTAGGTGCTTCTCGCGGCGACCCTCGCGCCCCTTTCTTTGAGGGGTGTTCCCCTGTCCCCCTTCTCCCCTCTGTTGCTTCTGCTGCTGCTGTCGACCTCGTTGGCTTTGAGGAGGTCGGGGCTGCGTCTGCTCCTAGTGGGAGGCGCCGCAACAGCAAGGGCAAGGGGGGCAAGGGTGGTGGAGGGGACGGTGGGGGCGGCGGTGGAGGCGGTGGAGGAGGCGGAGGGGGTGGCGGTGGAGGTGGGGGTGGTGGCGGGAGTAGGGGCGTCGGTGGCGGCGGTGGGGGTGGTGGAGGCAGCGGCAGCGGCGGTGGAGGCAGCGGCAGCGGTGGTGGAGGTGGCGGCGGCGGTGGTGCTGGTCGAGGTGGAGCCGCGCAGCGTGGAGGCTTTGGTGGTAGCCAGCTCCAGCAGCAGCCGCGTTCCCGTGAGACCCCGTCGGCCCAGCAGCTTCGTGAGTGGTACGCTGGGCGTGGGAGGTCTGGGGGTGCTGGTCCCTGCACTTACGCTCTTCGCACCGGCGGGCGCCGTGGGGAGACGTGCGGACTGCCACACACTACGCAGCGCTGCTTCGGTCGCCTGACTGGCGCCTGGCGCGCCCAATTTCCTGACGCTGTTGAGCTCCCTCGCTGGGGTGATCTGCATACGCAGAACGTTGCTATCTTTGATCTTGATTTCGATGCTATCCTTGCTGCCATGTATGCTGTGACTGATAGTGCTGAGGGTGACTGTTACCTGTGTGTTCCGCCCCACCTGGGCATTGAGGCTGCTTCTCTAGGTGCTAGTGAGTCCGCTGCTCCAGGTACGAGTGAGTCTGCTGCTCCAGGTGCTGGTGAGTCTGCTCTCTTTGGTACTGCACCTACAAAGGCCTTCCACACTTTCACACTTGACTCCGGTGCTTCGCGCTCCTTCTTTCGCGACAGCACCACACTCACACCGCTCAGTCGGCCAGTCGCAGTCTCCCTGGCTGACCCCTCTGGGGGCCCGGTCCTTGCGCACTCCTCCACGGTTTTACCGTGTCCTGCGGCCCCGTCGGGCTTGCTGTCGGGACTCCACCTCCCCTCGTTGTCTACGAACTTGGTCAGTGGAGCTGACCTCCAGGACGTGTGGGTTGACCAGTTCACCCCTGGAGGTCAGCGGGTGACCCACTGCACTTGCTCTCGGACGGGCCGCCACCTGGCCACGTTCACCCGTCGGCCTGGGTCGAGTCTGTACACACTGACTACTGCGTCTCCTCCGGTCACTGCGTCTGGTCAGGTAGCCGCGTCTGGTCAGGTGTTTGCTGCCGCGTCCAGGTCTAGTCCGGCGTCTGCCCCCTGCTCGTGTCGTCCTCTGTCACACGAGACTCTCCTTTGGCACCACCGCCTTGGTCACCCCTCCCTGCCTCGTCTTCGAGGTATGGCCTCCCGTACCCTTGTCTCTGGTCTCCCCCGGTCCCTCCCTCCCCTTCCTCCGGGGCCGGCCCCTACCTGTGTTCCTTGTGTTGAGGGCCGGCAACGCGCCGCTCCTCACTCTTCCGAGTTCCCTCCGACAGAGGCTCCCCTGCATACTCTCCACATGGACGTGTGGGGCCCAGCCCGCGTCCGTGGACAGGGTCACGAGCGTTACTTCCTGCTGGTCGTTGACGACTACTCGCGTTACACCACAGTCTTCCCCTTGCGCCGCAAGGGTGAGGTCACTGAGGTGTTGATCGACTAGATCCGCGGTGCCTGTCGCCAGCTCAGCGAGAGTTTCGGCTCGGACCTTCCTGTTCTGCGTCTGCACTCAGACAGGGGTGGTGAGTTTTCCTCCGACCTTCTAAGGGCTTTCTGTCGTGCGGAGGGCATCCGCCAGACGTTCACGCTTCCGGCCTCCCCACAGCAAAATGGGATTGCTGAGCTCCGCATTGGCATGGTCATGGACGTCGCTCGTACGTCCATGATCCATGCGGCTGCTCCCCATTTTCTGTGGCCGTTCGCGGTTCAGTACGCTGCGCATCAGATCAACCTTCAGCCTCGTGTCTCCTTGCCGGAGACCACACCTACTCTGCGGTGGACGGGGAAGGTTGGCGATGCGTCTGTGTTCCGTGTCTGGGGATCTCGAGCTTTTGTCCGCGATTCTTCCGCGGACAAGCTGTCCTCCCGTGCTGTTCCCTGCGTCTTCCTTGGCTTCCCCCCTGACGCGCCTGGGTGGCAGTTTTACCACCCCACCTCGCGTCGTGTTCTGTCCTCTCAGGACGTCACGTTTGACGAGTCGGTATCTTACAACCGTCTCTTTCCCTACCGCACTGCCCCTCTCCCCCCCCCGCCGCTCTTCCTCGCACCAGGTGCTCCTCCGGTAGACCCCCTCCCCCCTCAGGGTCCTGCCCCCTCAGGTGTGTCCCAGGTAGACCCTGTCGAGCCTGTCGAGGTAGCTGTCGACTCTGGTGCTGCTAGGGGTGCTGAGCCTACGGGTGCGGGGCCTGGGGGTGCTGAGCCTAGGGTTGCTGAGTCTGAGGGTGCGGAGCCTGGGGGTGCTGAGCCTGAGCGTGTGGAGCCTGGGGGTGCTGAGCCTGGGGGTGCTGAGTCTGGGGGTGCTGAGCCTGAGTGTGCTGAGTCTGGAGGTGCTCCGGGTGTCCCGTCACGGCGGGAGCCCCTCTCTCCACAGCGGCTACGTGAGTGGTACGCTCGGCGCTGTAGCCGTGCTGCTGGAGCTACGGGGCCTGCTGCTGGAGGTGCTTCTGGAGCTGGAGCTGCTGGAGGTGCTGCTGGTGCTGGAGCTGCTGGAGCCGCTGGTCCTGGAGGTGCTCGTACTGGAGGTACTGGCGCTGCTGGAGGTCCTGCTGGTGTTGGAGCTGCTGGAGGTGCTGGAGCCGCTGGTCCCGGAGGTGCTCGTACTGGAGGTACTGGAGCTGCTGGTGCTGGTGGTGCTGCAGGAGTTGGAGCTGGAGGTGCTGGAGCTGTTGCTGCTGGAGGTGCTGCTGGAGCTGGAGCTGCTGGAGGTGCTGCAGTTGGTGGTGCTGCGGGAGTTGTAGCTGGAGACCCTGGAGCTGCGGGTACTGGTGCTGTCTCTGCTGTTTCTGGAGGCGCTGCGCGGCCGCGGCCGTACTACGTTCCACTCCTTCAGCAGGTACTTGGCCTCCCGCATTCTACTGGTCCTTCTCCTCCCCTACTGAGTCCGCCGCCTGTCCAGTCGCAGTCGCAGTTACAGCCAGCCTCTACACTACCTGGTCCTTCTCCTTACTCTGGACCGACTAGAGGTCTTACGGAGCGTCGTGAGCCTGAGTCTCGTCCTGCGTCGCCTGAGTCTCGTCCTGAGTCGCCTGTTCGCGCTGTTCGCACTGGTCGTCGTGTTCCGCATGAGCGTCCTCTTCCTTCCACTGCTCCACTGCGTGTCCCTCTGCCGTCTCCTCCTGTGTCCTCTCTTCCTGACGGTCCGGACCCGGAGTCTGACTCCCTTCGTGCTGCTAGTCCTACTGTCACGCGTTTCCTGGCCACTGTTGTCACTGACCCTTCGTTTGAGTCCACTGTTGCGTCTGCTCTAGTTGCTGAGCTTGTTGACTTTGCTGCCGCCTGTCGTCTCGACTACGCCGCTAGTCTTGTTGCTGAGTCTGAGTCTGAGTCTTTCTGTCCTCCGTCCGTCGGTGGTGAGTGTGCTCTTGGCACGGACGTCCTTGAGGACAGACAGGAGGAGTTTGAGTGCTTCGCCGCTGCTTTACCTCATCTCGTGTCCATGCTGCTTGCCCCTGAGGGAGACCCGGATGCACCAGACATCCCGACCCCGCGCTCTTACGCAGAGGCGATAGAGGGTCCCTACTCCTCTCAGTGGCAGACAGCCATGGACACAGAGATGGCTTCCTGGAAGTCCACAGGCACCTACGTCGACGAGGTTCCCCCGCCTGGGGCGAACATCGTCAGTGGCATGTGGATTTTCAGGGTGAAGCGGCCGCCGGGTTCTCCGCCTGTCTTCAAGGCGCGTTACGTTGCACGAGGCTTCAGACAGCGAGAGGGAGTTGAATTCTTCCAGACCTTCTCCCCTACCCCGAAGATGACCACTCTTCGGGTTCTGCTGCACGTCGCCGCTCAGCGTGACTACGAGCTTCACTCTCTTGACTTCAGCACTGCTTTCCTACAGGGCAGCCTGCACGAGGAGATCTGGCTGCGCCGCCCACCTGGCTTCACTGGGTCGTTTCCTGCTGGTACCCAGTGGAGCCTCCGGCGGCCAGTCTACGGTCTCCGCCAGGCACCCCGTGAGTGGCACGACACACTGAGGACGACTCTTGCTGCTCTTGGGTTTGCTCCTTCTACTGCCGACCCGTCGTTGTTTCTACGCACCGACACCACTCTGCCGCCGTTCTACGTTCTCGTGTATGTAGACGACCTGGTCTTTGCTACTGCTGACACTGAGGGACTCGCCCACGTGAAGTCGGAGCTGCAGAAGAGACACACGTGCACAGACCTGGGTGAGCTGACAAGCTATCTTGGCTTGCGGATCACCCGGGACAGAGCACAGCGCATCATTACCTTGACTCGGTCACACATGGTGCAGCAGGTCCTTCAGCGCTTCCGCTTCACGTACTCCTCGCCACAGTCCACTCCTCTGCCTACCGGTCACTCGCTCTCAGCTCTGCCTTCGGACGAGTCCGTAGAGCCGAGTGGCCCGTATCCAGAGCTTGTGGGCTGCCTCATGTACCTAATGACCTGCACTCGACCTGACCTTGCCTACCCTCTTAACATTCTAGCACGCTATGTCGCTCCTGGCAGACACAGGAAGGAGCACATGGATGCCGCTAAGAAGGTGTTGCGCTACTTGTGCCGTACGTCGGGCATGGGGCTTGTGCTTGGAGGACGGGCTCGAGTTGTCCTCACTGGTCACGCAGACGCTTCCTGGGCTGACGACTTGGCTACGCAGCGGTCGTCACAGGGTTACACCTTCAGCCTTGGCTCCGGCTCTGTTTCTTGGCGGTCTACCCGCTCGTCTTCTGTTCTCAGCTCCAGTTGTGAGGCTGAGATCTACGCAGGGGCCATGGCTGCACAGGAGTTACGCTGGCTCACCTACCTGCTGACCGACCTGGGAGAGCCGCCTCGTTCTCCTCCAGTGCTGTACGTCGACAACAAGGCCATGATTGCCTTGTGTCAGGAGCACAGACTGGAGCACAAAACGAAGCACATCGCTCTGCGCTACTTCCTTGCTCGAGAGTTGCAGCAGCGTGGTCAGCTTCATCTTGCTTACGTGGCCACTCGGGCCAACACTGCTGATGTCTTCACCAAGGCACTTCAGCCTTGTGATCATCAGCGTTTCTGTACTGTTCTAGGCCTTGTGCCTACTGTGCCTCACTTGCTTACTTCTTGACTCTGCTTGTACTGTGATCTCTATACATATACCTGCATGCTTACACTTGCTAGGTTGTGATCACTGTATTGCTTGTTCTCCTTTATATAACTCTGCATGTGAACTGGCCTTGTGGCCATTTTCTTGTGCTCAGAATGCGTGGTGACGTCGTGATCCACCCTGAGCTTGCTTTGCCTTTCTTGACCGGTCTTCTGACCTCTTGTTCTCCCCCACTTTGCCTATGGGGGTGTGTCAAACTTATATGCTATAGCCTGTGTAGGCTGTAGTGGGGTAGTTCATATAGGGTACAACACTTTTAGGTTTCCTACTTGTACCCACCTGCTTGCTAGTTCAGTCACTCCTTCCTTCACTATTCTGACAGTAGCTTCCGTAGCGGTTTCAAAACGCGGTCTTGTAGCAATCGTCGGCGAAGACCCAAATATGGTGGTAACCGCCACGAAGTCGATTTTCGAGAAAGAGCGAGCACCGCGAAGCTGATCGAGGAGGTCGTCGGTACGTGGGATTGGATAGCGGGACTTGATGGTGGCCCTGTTGAGCGCACGACAGTCGATGCACATGCGAAGGCCGCCGTCCTTTTTCGGCGTAAACATGATCGGAGCTGCGAAGGGAGATGTACTGGGTCATATAAACCCCTTCTCCAACAGTCCGTCAATTTGGCTTCGTAGCTCCTCGAGTTCCGGCTGAGTCAGTCGCCACTGTGTACGAACAGTCAGTTGCGCGCCAGGTTACTGTGTATTTTGTGGTCCTCGGGGCGTCCTGTGCACAGCTTCGCGATGTCCTTTCCGTCGGTGTCAGTTGCCAACTCGCGCAAACACACAGCAAACAGCTGCGCGCCTCGATTGAAATGGCGGGCAATAGTGATGGCTTTGACGCACTGGGCCTGAATGTAGTCCGGGGTCCATGCAGGTAATGTAATGAGCCCATCGTGCTTGCTGATACTGCACGATTCCGTCGTCGAGTCGATGATGGGGTTGTGTAGTCGCAGCCGATCATGTCTCAGAAGCACGTCGCAGCCGTCCGGCGTCGTTGCATGAATCGAACCACGACTCGGTGGGGATGGTGAAGTTTGGGCGACAGAGCACAGTCGGTAAGGGGCCCGTATATCACAGACTCTTCCTATTTCCTGGCTCTTTCCCGTCGTTCCTTTTCGCCGACGTTTTCTCGTGGTAGTCTCTAGACATGTGACCCGATTTCCCATACTTATAACACAGCCCCGGAAAGGGGCGGTCGGGTGCATGGACTCCGTTGATTGTGGCCCGTTGGGTCTGTTTGCGAAAACGGTTTCCCTCCCGGGAACCTCCCCTCGCCCACTGCATCAGCGCATCTGTAGATCCTGCCAGCCGTACGGCTTCCAGGAACGTAGTCGGGCGGCATCGGCAAACCTCATACTCTATCTCGTAATTAAGTCCGCTGATATACTTATCCAACCGCTCCAGCTCCGCCATGTCGTCCACTTGGTAGTCCTGAACAGAAGCCAACTGCGACCAGGCACGCAGCTTCATGCGGGCTTGCTCCGAGGCGGATACGTGCTCGAAACGATCTTGCAAGGCTACGCCCCACTCCTTCCACGTGCGAATCCTAGTCACACTGAATATTGATGTTGCCACTTGATTAGCCGAAGTTGAGGTCCCGTCTGCCGCATGTGTCACACCTGTCGGGGTCCCCGTGTCCAAGGTACGTCGACACCACTCCAGAGTGGGTCCTTGGAGAAGCAAAACCGAGTAATTAATACGAGTGGCATCGTCGTCAACTCGCGCTGCAGTAAATAAAACCTTTACGCCAAATAGCCACCCCTTAACTGTGGTCGCCTTGTCGGTCGGGTTGAACGGGGGCGGGCTCGCGGGTTTTTTCTTGATTGTAATAACTGCAAGTGTTGTTGGTGCCGGCGCTTCTCGCCTATCGCTCTCGTCGTTTCTGCGTGTGAGTTTGCCACTTGTAACGACGCCACTCACGCCATGGCTGGTGGTATCGCCTTCTTCAACGGGCGACTCCTGACACGCTTCACCTTGCGTCTGTCGTAGCTCGACGTTTTCTCAACGTAGATGCTCCACTTCTGTCATCAATGACTTAATGCTCTCCTGCATTTCTGCCATTTGCACCATCATTTTGTTAACTGCTTCTGTCAGAATCCCAACCACTAGACCATTGGGATAAAAGGGCTTGTTTCAGTAGCGGGTCAGTGCGCCCATATCCGTGGTAAGAACTATCGGAGTCGGGCAGGTTTGAATTACAAGCCTTGCAGCCAACGTCGTGCAGTCCATTGTACTAGCCAACCTGTGCCACTAAACTCGAAAAGCGAGGTGAACTAGGTAGATAGCTCAGATACCAGGTGTATGAGTTGTAAAACAGAGTTGCGCGGAAAACGGATAACGAGGCTGTGACTCAATGAACTCACAATACAATGAAGGCACGTGATAATATAGTAGCTATTGTAGCTAGGAGGGAACCTCAGAGATGCGAGGTTGGGTGCAGGTTTGGCTAGCGGACAACCGGGGGCGACGCGGGGCAGCCTCGGAATGGTGGATGTCAGCCGAACGTGCGAAGTCCGAAATGTTGGGGTTGTACGCGTAGCAGTAAACCCCTTCCAAGGAAAAGGAAAATTTACCTACAGAGGCTGTTGCGTTTCGGTCAGTAACGCAGTCAACATGGTCAATGCGAATTTCCAATACATGCGATGTGTCCCCATAAAATGTTCACAGTACACAGTTATTCAAGAGCTGTTCAAGACTTGATCATACAACACAAATTTTGGGTACCCTGTTTACTACGGTAAGTTGTACCTAGGCTGGTCAAGAAGGTTGCGCGTCTTGATCAGCCAGCTGACGAACACACGACTGCTGGTTTGAACAACTCGTTCGTCAGCAAAAATATTATGTACCGCATCGTTGGTCAACATAATCGACGAAACGGATTTTCGCGCACCAAGTAGCAGTCGCCCGTGAGTGAGAAGGTAGCGAAACGGTTACAGGAGTCACAACTTCCAGTGTTGTAGGCAGGTTCGTCATCTCGACTGAAATTAGTTCTTAGACGAGTCTTGTCCACCCGCTTTTGTAACATGTTCCAAAATGTTTATTTTGACCAGAATTTTCTCACCAACCTCGTTTGAACCCCGTTCAAGCTAGCTTGAACGCATTGTTCGTCATTTCCATCTTGAACAGCTCTTGAACAACTGTGTACCGCGCCCTTAACCGCTAATGATCCTAGGGTTGTGATGTTGGTGATCTAGCTGCGTGAAACATTGCCAGGTGTACCACGCTCTAACCCCAGCATCTGCCTTCCACATAACGCGATAGCCAGCCCTCAGGGCGTGTCCAACGCGTACATTTTGGGAATTTTAGTGCCCAAACACGTGCCGGGGTTCAAAACAGATCACCGTACCTAGAAACGAACGCACTGTGAGCCGGGTCCACCCCACTAGCGCGTGGACACATATCCCCACACAAACTTCAACAGTGCCAGGTCCGCGTGGAAACCTAGGTAACCGGTTCCCTCGTGAAGAATAGGTCTGGCATTTTTGCACATGCGAGTTGCCTGGCCATGTGGTTTGCCAAAGCGGAGGTGGTTTTGGCGAGTCTCGTGCTGTACTGGCGAAAGTGTGCGAGCCATTAGAGGGGCCACCTCTGTAGTGGGCAGGACGCAGTGCTGGACCCTAGTTCGCGCGCACGCTGCATGTAGTAACGTGAGTCACACGACTCGAGGTACGTGCAGCTGGAGTGCCGTCTCGTGAACAAAAGCTGGTCGTGTCCGCCCTTTTTGTAAAATGCTGTGTTACAACGCTAAATGTGGTAACTTTGGGGATTTAAGAAGTGTAGGAGCGGGACTCCCCTCATCCAAAACTTGACGCTCCAACAGGCGGAACCTGGCGCACTGGTAGCTAGTCAGTCGTGACTCACGACTCACAAACTTCCGCGCTTCTCCAGGCTCGCTCGCTGCTTCGAGCACTGGCTGCTGCAGGGACGCGCAGAAAAGAGCTGCAGTAGGCCGAGAGAGCAGTGTGCGTGCGAGGAGTCAGCCGTTCGGAGCCGGCTGTCCAGCGCGCATCCGCATCCTTCCGAGACGAGCCCCCGAGTAGAGGATCCCGCCGCCCGCCATGGAGGCAGCGCTGGGCTGTCGCGTCCGTCCGCGCGCCGCAGTCGGCTCTGCGGCGCCACTGGCGGCGCGTCGTTGTCCCTCGGGCCGGTTTGCTCGCGTCGCGTCCAGCCCAGATTCCCTTGCGCCGCGCCCCCTCCTCCACCGCGCGGCGCTGCATCCGCTGCAACCGCGTCGCCACCAACTCAGCACGAGCAGCTTGCGCCTGCCACAGCTGGGCTTGCGCCCGCCCGTGTCCGCCCGCCGCCCCCATCGCCCGCCGTCCCGCGTCGCCAGGGCGGCGCCCGCGGCGGAGTCGGCGTCCAGCGAAAGCAGGGACGATGTGACTGTAACGGGCGACGCAGAGGCGCAGCTGAGAGCGGCGTCAGCGGCGGAGGGGAGGGCGGAGGAGGGCGGGACGGTGGAGTGGAGTCGCGCGTGGTACGCCGTGGGCGTGACGGCTGACATGGACGCGACTCGCCCGCACGCCATCACCATTGTGGGCCGCCCGCTCGTGCTCTGGCGCGACGCCGCGGGGTCGTGGCGCTGCTTCCTCGACCAGTGCCCCCACCGCCTCGTGCCGCTCTCCGAGGTGCGCCCTGCAAGCGCCTCCCATCACACCTGTTCCCATCACACCTTTTCCCATCACACCTGTTCCCATCACACCTGTTCCCATCACACCTGTTCCCATCACACCTGTTCCCATCACACCTGTTCCCATCACACCTGTTCCCATCACACCTGTTCCCATCGCACCTGTTCCCATCACAGCTGTTCATCACACCTGTTCCCATCACACCTGTTCCCATCACACCTGTTCCCATCACACCTGTTCCCATCGCACCTGTTCCCATCGCACCTGTTCCCATCGCACCTGTTCCCATCGCACCTGTTCCCATCGCACCTGTTCCCATCGCACCTGTTCCCATCGCACCTGTTCCCATCGCACCTGTCCCATCGCACCTGTTCCCATCGCACCTGTTCCCATCGCACCTGTTCCATCGCACCTGTTCCCATCGCACCTGTTCCCATCGCACCTGTTCCCATCGCACCTGTTCCCATCGCACCTGTTCCCATCGCAGTTCCCATCGCACCTGTTCCCATCGCACCTGTTCCCATCGCACCTGTTCCCATCGCACTGTTCCCATCGCACCTGTTCCCATCGCACCTGTTCCATCGCACCCTGTTCCCATCGCACCTGTTCCCATCGCACCTGTTCCCATCGCACCTGTTCCCATCGCACCTGTTCCCATCGCACCTGTTCCCATCGCACCTGTTCCCATCGCACCTGTTCCCATCGCACCTGTTCCCATCGCACCTGTTCCCATCGCACCTGTTCCCGATCGCACCTGTTCCCATCGCACCTGTTCCCATCGCACCTGTTCCCATCGCACCTGTTCCCATCGCACCTGTTCCCATCGCACCTGTTCCCATCGCACCTTTGCCCATCGCACCTGTTCCCCATCGCACCTTTTCCCATCGCACCTGGTTCCCATCGCACCTGTTCCCATCGCACCTGTTCCACCTTCGCCATCGCACCTGTTCCCATCGCACCTGTTCCCATCGCACCTGTTCCCATCGCACCTGTTCCCATCGCACCTGTTCCCATCGCACCTGTTCCCATCGCACCTGTTCCCATCGCACCTGTTCCCATCGCACCTGTTCCCATCGCACCTGTTCCCATCGCACCTGTTCCATCGCACCTGTTCCCATCGCACCTGTTCCCATCGCACCTGTTCGCATCGCACCTGTTCGCATCGCACCTGTTCCCATCGCACCTGTTCCCATCGCACCTATTCCCATCGCACCTGTTCCACCCGCACCTATTCCCACCACACCTGTTCCCATCGCACCCACCTCAATCTTATCACTTTCCCAAACCCCCCCCCTCCCCCCTCCCCCCCTGCCCAACGGCCACAGGGGCGCATAGACTCATCAGGGCGGTTGGCGTGTTCGTACCACGGTGTGGGCGTACCCCTCTACCCGCTGGGTCAGAATGGAGGTGTTATAGGCGCAAGCGGATGCCCACCACATGTATTCCCATCACCTGTTCCCGGCTCACCCACCTCCTCTCACCCCGCCCCCTCCCAACGGCACGGCCACAGGGCCGCATAGACGCGGAGGGGCGGCATGGCGTGTTCGTACCACGGGTGGGCGTTTGCAGGCAGCGGCGCGTGCGAGCTCATCCCGCAGGCCGCCCCGGAGCACCCCGGCCAGCCCCCCCGCGCCGTGTGCTCCCCGCGCGCATGCGCCACTGCCTTCCCCGTGAGGGAGTTCCACGTGAGTGCCGCACGTGTCACGGGCTACATACACAATAGGAAGCTTATCATCCGTGGGTCGCAGGTCATGAAAGGCAGGTCGCAATAACCCACTGTGCCTAGCTAACAGCGAGAGCTGGAGCCTGAAGGCATCATGCTGGGGTAGTCCCGAGCAAGGAGAAGGGCATGAGAGTGGCGAGATGGCAAGGAGAAGGGCAAAGCGGGGCGGCTGCTCGGCTGCATCGGCTTGCCTGTGCGTGTCCGCAGAGCAAGTGGGTTAGGGGCGAGGGGAGGAGGGGCAGTGGTGAGAGACAACTGTGCCTCCCCTCCCCTCCCAATGCCCACAGGGGCGGCATCGGCTTGTCCGTCGCTTCTCAACAGTCCACCCAGCCAAATCGCCCCCCACTCTCCCCGCTGCGCGCCCGTTGGCTCCCCCTCCCTTGCCCCCACTTCCCCCCCGCCCACCCCAGGGGGTGCTGTTCGTGTGGCCAAATGAGCATTCGGCAGAGCAGGCGGAGGCGATGCCACTGCCGCTGCCGCACGGGGTGGAGTGGGACGAGTACGAGGTGCTGCCGCACTACACGCGGCGCCTGGCGTACGGGTATGAGGTTCTGGTGGAGAATGTGGTGGACCTCTCCCACTTCCCCTTCGCCCACCACGGCGTCGGCATGACC
>CANJKZ010000366.1:0-115000 GCA_947471745.1 Closterium sp. Naga37s-1
GAAAAGACAGAGAGGGGAGAGAGGACAGAGACGGGAGAAAGGACAGAGAGGGGAGAAAGGACAGAGAGGGGAGAGAGGACAGAGAGGGAGAAAGGACAGAGACGGGAGAAAGGACAGAGAGGGGAGAAAGGACAGAGAGGGGGGAAAGGACAGAGAGGGGAGGAGAGAGGACAGAGAGGGGAGAAAAGACAGAGAGGGAGAAGAAAGGACAGAGAGGGGAGAAAGGACAGAGAGGGGAGAAAGGACAGAGAGGGGAGAAAGGACAGAGAGGGGAGAAAGGACAGAGAGGGGAGAAAGGACAGAGAGGGGAGAAAGGACAGAGAGGGGAGAAAGGACAGAGAGGGGAGAAAGGACAGAGAGGAGAGGATGACAGAGAGGGGAGAGAGGACAGAGACGGGAGAAAGGACAGAGACGGGAGAAAGGACAGAGAGGGGGAGAAAGGACAGAGAGGGGAGAAAGGACAGAGAGGGGAGAGAGGACAGAGAGGGGAGAAAGGACAGAGACGGGAGAAGGACAGAGCGGGAGAAAGGACAGAGAGGGGGGAAAGGACAGAGAGGGGAGAGAGGACAGAGGGGGAGAAAGGACAGAGAGGGGAGAAAGGACAGAGAGGGGAGAAAGGACAGAGAGGGGAGAAAGGACAGAGAGGGAGAGAAAGGACAGAGAGGGGAGAGAAAGGACAGAGAGGGAGAAAGGACAGAGAGGGGAGAAAGGACAGAGAGGGGAGAAAGGACAGAGAGGGGAGAGATGACAGAGAGGGGAGAGAGGACAGAGAGGGGAGAGAGAGGACAGAGAGGGGAGAAAGGACAGAGAGGGGAGAAAGGGACAGAGACGGGGAGAAAGGACAGAGAGGGGGGAAAGGGACAGAGAGGGGAGAAAAGGACAGAGAGGGGAGAAAGGACAGAGAGGGGAGAAAGGACAGAGAGGGGAGAAAGGACAGAGAGGGGAGAAAAGGACAGAGAGGGAGAAAGGACAGAGAGGGGAGAAAGGACAGAGAGGGGAGAAAGGACAGAGACGGGAGAAAGGACAGAGAGGGGGGAAAGGACAGAGAGGGGGAGAGAAGGACAGAGAGGGGAGAAAGGACAGAGAGGGGAGAAAGGACACAGAGAGGGGAGAGGAAAGGACAGAGGGGAGAAAAAGACAGAGAGGGGAGAAAGGACAGAGAGGGGGAGAAAGGACAGAGAGGGGAGAAAGGACAGAGACGGGGAGAAAGGACAGAGAGGGGGAGAAAGGACAGAGAGGGGAGAGAGACAGACAGAGAGGGGAGAAAGGACAGAGAGGGGAGAAAGGACAGAGAGGGGAGAAAGGACAGAGAGGGGAGAAAGGACAGAGAGGGGAGAAAGGACAGAGAGGGGAGAAAGGACAGAGAGGGGAGAAAGGACAGAGAGGGAGAAAGGACAGAGAGGGGAGAAAGGACAGAGAGGGGGGAAAGGACAGAGAGGGGAGAGAGGACAGAGAGGGGAGAAAGGACAGAGAGGGAGAGAAAGGACAGAGAGGGGAGAAAGGACAGAGAGGGGAGAAAGGACAGAGAGGGGAGGAAAGGACAGAGAGGGGAGAGAGGACAGAGAGGGGGGAAAGGACAGAGAGGGGAGAAAGGACAGAGAGGGGGAAAAGGACAGAGAGGGGAGAGAGGACAGAGAGGGGAGAAAGGACAGAGAGGGGAGAAAGGACAGAGAGGGGAGAAAGGACAGAGAGGGGAGAAAGGACAGAGAGGGGGAGAAAGGACAGAGAGAGGGGAGAAAGGACAGAGAGGGGAGAGAGGACAGAGAGGGGAGAAAGGACAGAGAGGGGAGAAAGGACAGAGAGGGGAGAAAGGACAGAGAGGGGAGAAAGGACAGAGAGGGGAGAAAAAGGACAGAGAGGGGAGAGAGGACAGAGAGGGGAGAGAGGACAGAGAGGGGGAAAGGACAGAGAGGGGAGAGAGGACAGAGAGGGGAGAGAGGACAGAGAGGGGAGAAAGGACAGAGAGGGGAGAAAGGACAGAGAGGGGAGAAAGGACAGAGAGGGGAGAAAGGACAGAGAGGGGAGAAAGGACAGAGAGGGGAGAAAGGACAGAGAGGGAGAAGGATCAGGAGGAGAAAGGACAGAGAGGGGAGAAAGGACAGAGAGGGGAGAAAGGACAGAGAGGGGAGAAAGGACAGAGAGGGGAGAAAGGACAGAGAGGGAGAAAGGACAGAGAGGGGGGAAAGGACAGAGAGGGGAGAAAGGACAGAGAGGGAGAGAGAGGACAGAGAGGGGAGAGAGGACAGAGAGGGGAGAAAGGACAGAGAGGGGAGAGAGGACAGAGAGGGGAGAAAGGACAGAGAGGGGAGAAAGGACAGAGAGGGGAGAGAGGACAGAGAGGGGAGAAAGGACAGAGAGGGGAGAGAGGACAGAGAGGGGAGAAAGGACAGAGAGGGGAGAAAGGACAGAGACGGAGAGAAAGGACAGAGAGGGGGGAAAGGACAGAGAGGGGAGAAAGGACAGAGAGGGAAGAAGGGGAGAAAGGACAGAGAGGGGAGAAAGGACAGAGAGGGGAGAAAGGACAGAGAGGGGAGAAAGGACAGAGAGGGGAGAAAGGACAGAGAGGGGAGAGAGGACGAGAGGGGAGAAAGGACAGAGAGGGAAGAGAGGACAGAGAGGGGAGAAAGGACAGAGAGGGGAGAGAGGACAGAGAGGGGAGAAAGGACAGAGACGGGAGAAAGGACAGAGACGGGAGAAAGGACAGAGAGGGGGGAAAGGACAGAGAGGGGAGAGAGGACAGAGAGGGGAGAAAGGACAGAGAGGGGAGAAAGGACAGAGAGGGGAGAAAGGACAGAGAGGGGAGAAAGGACAGAGAGGGGAGAAAGGACAGAGAGGGGAGAAAGGACAAGAGAGGGGAGAAAGGACAGAGAGGGGAGAAAGGACAGAGAGGGGAGAAAGGACAGAGAGGGGAGAAAGGACAGAGAGGGGAGAAAGGACAGAGAGGGAGAAAGGACAGAGAGGGGAGAAAGGACAGAGAGGGGAGAAAGGACAGAGAGGGGAGAAAGGACAGAGAGGGGAGAGAGGACAGAGAGGGGAGAAAGGACAGAGAGGGGAGAAAGGACAGAGAGGGGAGAGAGGACAGAGAGGGGAGAAAAGACAGAGAGGGGAGAGAGGACAGAGAGGGGAGAAAGGACAGAGAGGGGAGAGAGGACAGAGAGGGGAGAAAGGACAGAGAGGGGAGAAAGGACAGAGAGGGGAGAAAGGACAGAGAGGGGAGAAAGGACAGAGAGGGGAGAGAGGACAGAGAGGGGAGAAAGGACAGAGAGGGGAGAAAGGACAGAGACGGGAGAAAGGACAGAGAGGGGAGAAAGGACAGAGAGGGGAGAAAGGACAGAGAGGGGAGAAAGGACAGAGAGGGGAGAAAGGACAGAGAGGGGAGAAAGGACAGAGAGGGAGAGAGGACAGAGAGGGAGAAAGGACAGAGAGGGGAGAAAGGACAGAGAGGGGAGAAAGGACAGAGAGGGGAGAAAGGACAGAGAGGGGAGCGAGGACAGAGAGGGGAGAAAGGACAGAGAGGGGCGAAAGGACAGAGAGGGGAGAAAGGACAGAGAGGGGAGAGAGGACAGAGAGGGGGGAAAAGGACAGAGAGGGGAGAAAGGACAGAGAGGGGGGAAAGGACAGAGAGGGAGAAGACAGAGAGGGGAGAAAAGACAGAGAGGGGAGAGAGGACAGAGAGGGGAGAGAGGACAGAGATGGGGAGAAAGGACAGAGAGGGGAGAAAGGACAGAGAGGGGAGAAAGGACAGAGAGGGGGGAAAGGACAGAGAGGGGAGAAAGGACAGAGAGGGAGAAAGGACAGAGAGGGGGGAAAGGACAGAGAGGGGAGAGAGGACAGAGAGGGGGAAAGGACAGAGAGGGAGAAAGGACAGAGACGGGAGAAAGGACAGAGAGGGGAGAAAGGACAGAGAGGGGGGAAAGGACAGAGAGGGGAGAAAGGACCGATGAGGGGAGAAAGGACAGCGAGGGGAGAAAGGACAGAGAGGGGAGAAAGGACAGAGAGGGGAGAAAGGACAGAGAGGGGAGAAAGGACAGAGAGGGGAGATAAGGACAGAGAGGGGAGAAAGGACAGAGAGGGGAGAAAGGACAGAGAGGGGAGAAAGGACAGAGAGGGGAGAAAGGACAGAGAGGGGAGAAAGGACAGAGAGGGGAGAAAGGACAGAGAGGGGAGAAAGGACAGAGAGGGGAGAAAGGACAGAGAGGGGAGAAGGACAGAGAGGGGAGAAAGGACAGAGAGGGGAGAAAGGACAGAGACGGGAGAAAGGACAGAGACGGGAGAAAGGACAGAGAGGGGGGAAAGGACAGAGAGGGGAGAAAGGACAGAGAGGGTGATAAAGGACAGAAGAGGGGAGAAAGGACAGAGCTAGAGGGAGAGAGGACAGAGAGGGGAGAAAGGACAGAGAGGGGAGAAAGGACAGAGAGGGGAGAAAGGACAGAGAGGGGAGAAAGGACAGAGAGGGGAGAAAGGACAGAGAGGGGAGAAGGGACCAGAGAGGGCTCAAGGACGAGAGGTGGGAAAGGACAGAGACGGGAGAAAGGACAGAGACGGGAGAAAGGACAGAGAGGGGGGAAAGGACAGAGAGGGGAGAGGACAGAGAGGGGAGAAAGGACAGAGAGGGGAGAAAAGGACCGACGAGGGCGAGAAAAGGACAGAGAGGGGAGAAAAGACAGAGAGGGGAGAGAGGACAGAGAGGGGAGAAAGGACAGAGACGGGAGAAAGGACAGAGAGGAGAGAAAGGACAGAGAGGGGAAGAAAGGACAGAGAGGGGAGAGAGGACAGAGAGGGGAGAAAGGACAGAGAGGGGAGAAAGGACAGAGAGGGGATGAAAGGACAGAGAGGGTGAGAAAGGACAGAGAGGGGAGAAAGGACAGAGAGGGAGAAAGGACAGAGAGGGGGGAAAGGACAGAGAGGGGAGAGAGGACAGAGAGGGGAGAAAGGACAGAGAGGGGAGAAAGGACAGAGAGGGGAGAAAGGACAGAGAGGGGAGAAAGGACAGAGAGGGGAGAAAGGACAGAGACGGGGGAAAGGACAGAGAGGGGGGAAAGGACAGAGAGGGGAGAGAGGACAGAGAGGGGAGAAAGGACAGAGAGGGGAGAAAGGACAGAGAGGGGAGAAAGGACAGAGAGGGGAGAAAGGACAGAGAGGGGAGAAAAGACAGAGAGGGGAGAGAAAGACAGAGAGGGGAGAGAGGACAGAGAGGGGAGAAGGACAGAGAGGGGAGAAAGGACAGAGAGGGGAGAAAGGACAGAGAGGGGAGAAAGGACAGAGAGGGAGAAAGGACAGAGAGGGGAGAAAGGACAGAGAGGGGAGAAAGGACAGAGAGGGGAGAAAGGACAGAGAGGGGAGAAAAGGACAGAGAGGGAGAGAAGACAGAGAGGGGAGAGAGGACAGAGAGGGGAGAGAAGGACAGAGAGGGAGAAAGGACAGAGAGGGGAGAAAGGACAGAGAGGGGAGAAAGGACAGAGAGGGAGAAAGGACAGAGAGGGGAGAAAGGACAGAGAGGGAGAAGGCAGAGAGGGGAGAGAGGACAGAGAGGGGAGAAAAGACAGAGACGGGGGAAAGGACAGAGAGGGGGGAAAGGACAGAGAGGGGAGAAAAGACAGAGAGGGGAGAGAGGACAGAGAGGGGACGAGAGGACAGAGAGGGGAGAAAGGACAGAGAGGGGAGAAAGGACAGAGAGGGGAGAGAGGACAGAGGGGGAGAAAGGACAGAGAGGGGAGAAAGGACAGAGAGGGGAGAAAGGACAGAGAGGGGAGGAAAGGACAGAGAGGGGAGAAAGGACAGAGAGGGGAGAAAGGACAGAGAGGGGAGAAAGGACAGAGAGGGGAGAAAGGACAGAGAGGGGAGAGAGGACAGAGAGGGGAGAGAGGACAGAGAGGGGAGAGAGGACAGAGAGGGGAGAAAGACAGAGAGGGAGAGAGGACAGAGAGGGGAGAGAGGACAGAGGGGGGAGAAAGGACAGAGACGGGGAGAAAGGACAGAGAGGGGAGAAAGGACAGAGAGGGGAGAAAGGACAGAGAGGGGAGAGAGGACCAGAGAGGGGAGAGAGGACAGAGAGGGGAGAAAGGACAGAGCCGGGAGAAAGGACAGAGAGGGGAGAAAGGACAGAGAGGGGAGAGAGGACAGAGAGGGGAGAGAGGACAGAGAGGGGAGAAAGGACAGAGACGGGAGAAAGGACAGAGAGGGAGAAAGGACAGAGAGGGGAGAAAGGACAGAGAGGGGAGAGAGGACAGAGAGGGGAGAGAGGACAGAGAGGGGAGAGAGGACAGAGAGGGGAGAAGAAAGGACAGAGAGGGGAGAGAGGAAGAGAGGGGAGAAAAGACAGAGAGGGGAGAGAGGACAGAGAGGGGAGAGAGGACAGAGAGGGGAGAGAGGGACAGAGAGGGGAGAAAAGCAGAGAGGGGAGAGAGGACAGAGAGGGGAGAGAGGACAGAGAGGGGAGAGAGGACAGAGGGGGGAAGAGAAAGGACAGAGAGGGGAGAAAGGACAGAGAGGGGAGAAAGGACAGAGAGGGGAGAAAGGACAGAGAGGGGAGAAAGGACAGAGAGGGGAGAAGGGACAGAGAGGGGAGAAAGGACAGAGAGGGGAGAGAGGACAGAGAGGGGAGAAAGGACAGAGAGGGGAGAGAGGACAGAGAGGGGAGAAAGGACAGAGAGGGGAGAAAGGACAGAGAGGGGAGAAAGGACAGTGAGGGGAGAAAGGACAGAGAGGGGAGAGAGGACAGAGAGGGGAGAGAGGACAGAGAGGGGAGAGAGGACAGAGAGGGGAGAAAAGACAGAGAGGGGAGAGAGGACAGAGAGGGGAGAGAGGACAGAGGGGGGAGAAAGGACAGAGAGGGGAGAAAGGACAGAGAGGGGAGAAAGGACAGAGAGGGGAGAAAGGACAGAGAGGGGAGAAAGGACAGAGAGGGGAGAAAGGACAGAGAGGGGAGAAAGGACAGAGAGGGGAGAAAGGACAGAGAGGGGAGAAAGGACAGAGAGGGGGAGAAAGGACAGAGAGGGGAGAAGGACAGAGAGGGGAGAGAGGACAGAGAGGGGAGAGAGGACAGATGAGGGGAGAGAGGACAGAGAGGGGAGAAAAGACAGAGAGGGGAGAGAGGACAGAGAGGGGAGAGAGGACAGAGGGGGGAGAAAGGACAGAGAGGGAGAAAGGACAGAGAGGGGAGAAAGGACAGAGAGGGGAGAAAGGACAGAGAGGGGAGAAAGGACAGAGAGGGGAGAAAGGACAGAGAGGGGAGAGAGGACAGAGAGGGGGGAAAGGACAGAGAGGGGAGAGAGGACAGAGAGGGGAGAAGGACAGAGAGGGGAGAGAGGACAGAGAGGGGAGAGAGGACAGAGAGGGGAAGAAAGGACAGAGAGGGGAGAAAGGACAGAGAGGGGAGAAAGGACAGAGAGGGGAGAAAGGACAGAGAGGGGAGAAAGGACAGAGAGGGGAGAAAGGACAGAGAGGGAGAGAGAGAGACAGAGAGGGGGGAAAGGACAGAGAGGGGAGAGAGGACAGAGAGGGGAGGAAAGGACAGAGAGGGGAGAGAGGACAGAGAGGGGAGAGAGGACAGAGAGGGGAGAAAGGACAGAGAGGGGAGAAAGGACAGAGAGGGGAGAAAGGACAGAGAGGGGAGAAAGGACAGAGAGGGGAGAAGGACAGAGAGGGAGAAGGACAGAGAGGGGAGAAAGGACAGAGAGGGGAGAGAGGACAGAGAGGGGGGAAAGGACAGAGAGGGGAGAGAGAGGACAGAGAGGGGAGAAAGGACAGAGAGGGGAGAGAGGACAGAGAGGGGAGAGAGGACAGAGAGGGGAGAAAGGACAGAGAGGGGAGAAAGGACAGAGAGGGGAGAAAGGGACAGAGAGGGAGAAAGGACAGAGAGGGGAGAAAGGACAGAGAGGGGAGAGAGGACAGAGAGGGGAGAAAGGACAGAGAGGGGAGAAAGGACAGAGAGGGGAGAAAGGACAGAGAGGGGAGAAAGGACAGAGAGGGGAGAAAGGACAGAGAGGGGAGAAAGGGACAGAGAGGGGGAAAGGACAGAGAGGGGAGAGAGGACAGAGAGGGAGAAAGGACAGAGAGGGGAGAGAGGACAGAGAGGGGAGAGAGGACAGAGAGGGGAGAAAGGACAGAGAGGGGAGAAAGGACAGAGAGGGGAGAAAGGACAGAGAGGGGAGAAAGGACAGAGAGGGGAGAAAGGACAGAGAGGGGGAAAGGACAGAGAGGGGAGAGAGGACAGAGAGGGGAGAAAGGACAGAGAGGGGAGAGAGGACAGAGGGGGGAGAAAGGACAGAGAGGGGAGAAAGGACAGAGAGGGGAGAAAGGACAGAGAGGGGAGAAAGGACAGAGAGGGGGGAAAGGACAGAGAGGGGAGAAAGGACAGAGAGGGGAGAAAGGACAGAGAGGGGAGAAAGGACAGAGAGGGGAGAAAGGACAGAGAGGGGAGAAAGGACAGAGAGGGGGGAAAGGACAGAGAGGGGAGAGAGGACAGAGAGGGGAGAAAGGACAGAGAGGGGAGAGAGGACAGAGAGGGGAGAGAGGACAGAGAGGGGAGAAAGGACAGAGAGGGGAGAAAGGACAGAGAGGGGAGAAAGGACAGAGAGGGGAGAAAGGACAGAGAGGGGAGAAAGGACAGAGAGGGGGGAAAGGACAGAGAGGGGAGAGAGGACAGAGAGGGGAGAAAGGACAGAGAGGGGAGAGAGGACAGAGGGGGGAGAAAGGACAGAGAGGGAGAAAGGACAGAGAGGGGAGAAAGGACAGAGAGGGGAGAAAGGACAGAGAGGGGAGAAAGGACAGAGAGGGGAGAAAGGACAGAGACGGGAGAAAGGACAGAGAGGGGAGAAAGGACAGAGAGGGGAGAAAGGACAGAGAGGGGAGAAAGGACAGAGAGGGGAGAAAGGACAGAGAGGGGAGAAAGGACAGAGAGGGGAGAGAGGACAGAGAGGGGAGAAAGGACAGAGAGGGGAGAAAGGACAGAGAGGGGGGAAAGGACAGAGAGGGGAGAAAGGACAGAGAGGGGAGAAAGGACAGAGAGGGGAGAAAGGACAGAGAGGGGAGAAAGGACAGAGAGGGGGAAAGGACAGAGAGGGGAGAGAGGACAGAGAGGGGAGAAAGGACAGAGAGGGGAGAGAGGACAGAGAGGGGAGAGAGGACAGAGAGGGGAGAAAGGACAGAGAGGGGAGAAAGGACAGAGAGGGGAGAAAGGACAGAGAGGGGAGAAAGGACAGAGAGGGGAGAAAGGACAGAGAGGGGGGAAAGGACAGAGAGGGGAGAGAGGACAGAGAGGGGAGAAGGACAGAGAGGGGAGAAAGGACAGAGAGGGGAGAAAGGACAGAGAGGGGAGAAAGGACAGAGAGGGGAGAAAGGACAGAGAGGGGAGAAAGGACAGAGAGGGGAGAAAGGACAGAGAGGGGGGAAAGGACAGAGAGGGAGAGAGGACAGAGAGGGGAGAAAGGACAGAGAGGGGAGAGAGGACAGAGAGGGGAGAGAGGACAGAGAGGGGAGAAAGGACAGAGAGGGGAGAAAGGACAGAGAGGGGAGAAAGGACAGAGAGGGGAGAAAGGACAGAGAGGGGAGAGAGGACAGAGAGGGGAGAAAGGACAGAGAGGGGAGAAAGGACAGAGAGGGAGAAAGGACAGAGAGGGGAGAAAGGACAGAGAGGGGGGAAAGGACAGAGAGGGGAGAAAGGACAGAGAGGGGAGAAAGGACAGAGAGGGGAGAAAGGACAGAGAGGGGAGAAAGGACAGAGAGGGGAGAAAGGACAGAGAGGGGAGAGAGGACAGAGAGGGGAGAGAGGACAGAGAGGGGAGAAAGGACAGAGAGGGGAGAAAGGACAGAGAGGGGAGAAAGGACAGAGAGGGGGGAAAGGACAGAGAGGGGAGAGAGGACAGAGAGGGGAGAAAGGACAGAGAGGGGAGAGAGGACAGAGAGGGAGAGAGGACAGAGAGGGGAGAAAGGACAGAGAGGGGAGAAAGGACAGAGAGGGGAGAAAGGACAGAGAGGGGAGAGAGGACAGAGAGGGGAGAAAGGACAGAGAGGGGAGAAAGGACAGAGAGGGGAGAAAGGACAGAGAGGGGGGAAAGGACAGAGAGGGGAGAAAGGACAGAGAGGGGAGAGAGGACAGAGAGGGGAGAGAGGACAGAGAGGGGAGAGAGGACAGAGAGGGGAGAAAGGACAGAGACGGGAGAAAGGACAGAGAGGGGAGAAAGGACAGAGAGGGGAGAAAGGACAGAGAGGGGAGAAAGGACAGAGAGGGGAGAAAGGACAGAGAGGGGAGAAAGGACAGAGAGGGGAGAAAGGACAGAGAGGGGAGAAAGGACAGAGAGGGGAGAAAAGACAGAGAGGGGAGAGAGGACAGTGCCATGGCCTTGTCTCTCGACTCAACCATCCCCCCCTCCAGTGGTGGAAACGAGGACAGAGCAGTCAGGGGGCAGCATGGCAGCCCCTCCCGTGCCCTTCTCACTCCACTCAGTGGTCCGTATCACCAGAAAAGAGGGAAGAGAGGAAAAAGAGAGGAGGATAGAGAGGGGGAAAGAGAGGAGGGAAGAGAGGAGGGAAGAGAGGAGGGAAGAGAGGAGGGAAGAGAGGAGGGAAGAGAGGAGGGAAGAGAGGGGAAAGAGAGGAGGGGAGAGAGGAGGAAAGAGAGGAACGAAGAGAGGAGGGAAGAGAGGATGGAAGTGAGAAGGGAAGAGAGGAGGGAAGAGAGGAGGGAAGAGAGGAGGGAAGAGAGGAGGGAAGAGAGGAGGGAAGAGATGAGGGAAGAGAGGAGGGAAGAGAGGAGGGAAGAGAGGAGGGAAGAGAGGAACGAAGAGAGGAGGGAAGAGAGGAGGGAAGTGAGGAACGAAGAGAGGAGGGAAGAGAGGAACGAAGAGAGGAGGGAAGAGAGGAGGGAAGAGAGGAGGGAAGAGAGGAGGGAAGAGAGGGGGAAAGAGAGGAGGGGAGAGAGGAGGAAAGAGAGGAACGAAGAGAGGAGGGAAGAGAGGAGGGAAGTGAGAAGGGAAGAGAGGAGGGAAGAGAGGAGGGAAGAGAGGAGGGAAGAGAGGAGGGAAGAGAGGAGGGAAGAGATGAGGGAAGAGAGGAGGGAAGAGAGGAGGGAAGAGAGGAGGGAAGAGAGGAACGAAGAGAGGAGGGAAGAGAGGAGGGAAGTGAGAAGGGAAGAGAGGAGGGAAGAGAGGAACGAAGAGAGGGGGGAAGAGAGGAACGAAGAGAGGAGGGAAGAGAGGAGGGAAGAGAGGAGGTCAGGGCGGTCAGAGGTCAGCCTGCTGCCAGCCCCTCTGGTGCCAAGAGCTCGCCGAGTGTCGTCAGCACGGCAGTGAGAGGTGGCACTTTCCTTTCCCACAGGGCATACTCACGGAGGCGCCAGGGAATGCAACCGCACCCGCATGCCCAACATCCCCGTAAAACCCTACACCCTGAACTCCAAACCTCGGAAACCCCTTCCCTGGGATACTAAAACCCTGAATCTCGCTACGCTCACCTCCTTGAGCCTCCGCGCGAGGCGGTACAGCCCCGCGGCCTTGCTGGGCTTGCCCTGCTCCTGAACCCCAACTCCTCAAAACCCCACGCCCCGAGCCTTTACCCGTTACCCCAACAACATTCGTCCCTTACCTCCTTGAGCCTCCGCGCCAGCCTATACAACTCCGCCGCCTTGTCGGGCTTTCCCTGCTCCTCAAACTCGCGCGCGCGCAGCTTGGCGCGCGCGAAGAAGTGCGGGCGGATGCGCGCCCACTCGGCGCTGAAGGCGAGCAGCAGGCGCCACTGCGCGGGCTCGGGCTTCTCCACCCAGAACACGTCCACCAGCCGGTCGCACACGCGCGACATCTTAAACCCCGCCTCCACCTCGGGATCGTCGCCCTCCTCTTCCTCTCCTCTCTCTGCTTTCTCTTCTTTCTTTCCTTCCTCCTCTTTCTTCTCCTCCTTATCCGTCTCCTTCTCTTGCTGCCCCGCGACCTCCGCTTTCGCCTGATTCGGCGCTTTCTCCCTCTCTACCTTCCCACCGGCATCTCTCCCCCTCTCTGCGCCCCTGCCTTCCCCTCTCTCCTCCTCCTGCGACGTTCGCTCCTCGTCCACTGCCGCTTGTAGAGGTTTGGAGGTTTCTACACTCGTTACAGAGCCGGAATCGGAGAGTGCGCGTACGCGATGTAGGGGAAACCGATGCGACGACGAGGCCGAGGGAATGGGAGGGGCCGGAGCGAGCGTGGCGCAGGAATCTCTTAGAGCGCCACTCAATAACGAGGATCCAGGCTCCCTCAACGGGCTGCTAACGTCACACGGGCCTGAATCGGACAACGGACGCTGAGCGGAACGTAAACTGAATCCAGATAGACGGAATCCAGAAAAACGGAATCCAGGCGGACAAGAACCTATGCTGACGTGTACAGCGCCAGCTGGCCTAAGCTGCTGCATACGCTCCTGGCTTCTACTCGAGTTCACGATCGCGGGCGCTGCGTTGCCCGGCTGTGCTGGAGCCCGATAGGCCGAGAATCGTAGAGCGAAGTCTGTCGCCATCACTACGAAACGGAAAAGACAGAACAGGAAGGAAACGAAGAGGCAACAAGGGAAATAGTCCTATCGCGTTACACGTCACGACAAATTACGAATCTGTCGCGAAAGTGGCGCGCGAAACCGACTCGATGCGTGCACCGGCGACGAGCGATCTGACGGCAGTCTCGAGCAATGTACCGAGTGAGAGGCGCAGCAGTAACAGCCGTCCAAGCGGAAGCTTGTGGAAGGTGGGATGATGGAAGCTTGAGCAAGTAATCGGAGGGAATGACGGACCGCCCTGGTTTCGGCTTTCCGATTCCTTTCAGCAGTGGTTTTGACACCGCCTTGCTTTGCGCTCGATTCCGATACCTTCGGTCAGTTTTTTACGCTATTGCCCCTTTTCGAGTCCAGAGACTAATATTGTCTTTATTTATCGGGCTAGCATAAATTTAATTGTCGCGTCAATTACGAGAAGCTCGGGACAAAAAATTTCCCCTCATGGAGGGCATGCCATTTGGGAGGCATCATCCCTAAACACCATGAGGCAAGGTGTCTAGGGTTGATGCCTCCCAAATGGTCAGCCATCCGAGAGGGGTTTATTCTTTCCACTGGCCGATAAACTAAAACCAGGTAAACTTCCCATTTTTTCTGGTCACAGGAAATTGGAAATGTCGAAATCAGCTGCCCCAAGGAATCGGACGCGAGCGGAGAAGCGAGGTGGTGTCAAAGCCACTACCCAAATGAATCGGAAACTTAAAAACAGGGCGATTCGTCATTTCCTCAAGTAATCGATTTGATCCGACATTCCCAAGTTTTGATTATCTCGTGGCGCTTGCAGTAATTTGAAATGACTCTGTTTGATAAAACATTTGAGTGTACATGGCTCATGTAAAACACACACGCTGGACACCCACCTTGTACTATACGTTCTGGATATAAAAAAACATTGAGTGTACATGGCTATAAGCTTCTCATAGCAAAGTTAAAGAGGATTCCTAAACGAGCAATGACATGATACAGTAATGCGAAGTACAAGCTAACCACTCTGAACAGATTCAGCATCCGAAATTTTGCGGATTAGAACCAGGAACCAAAAACATCAAACTGAAAATGGATTACTATCTACAGAGGTAGAGAATTGAGGGCTGGAAACCAAGACAACACCGAGAATGCAGTTGGTGCTCTCACGGAGCTGACAGGGCAATGCTTGCATGCCACGCTGCTGCTACTCGAGTCTAATCACAGGAGGCAGCCGCTTAGCACACACACTGTCAGCCACAGCCAGACACTGTCAGCACACCCCTAAGGCAACCTTACCCCAGCAATGCTCGTTACACACTAATATTCCCCTCCCCCCCCCACCCCCTACTACCCTGACCTGCCACTTTCCACGCACGATCCCCAAACCAAAGGTCACGATTCACAGATGTAAATCACGACGTGCTGTGGTCGGTCGGATTCCCCTTGCGCGCCCACGGGGTTCCACGCGCTCTGCATGGCGCAGTTGTTCTCGAGCGACGCCACCTTCCCCCCGCTCGTGTACCGCGCCAGCAGCTGGCTGCTGCTTCCCCACAGCTGCTGCACCTGCGCGTGCCACGCGCCCCACTGCTGCTTCTGCTGCGCCGTCTTTCCGCCCTCCGCCTCCCCCCTCGCTTGCGCCTTTCTGCCGGCGGAGCTCTGGTGCTCGAGCTCCGCCATCTCTCCGCCACTGCTCAGCGCCGGCTCGCTGCGCGTCGATAGGCTTCGATCTGATAGGCTGCTGCTCTGGGTGCTGAGCGTCGGAAGGCTCTCGCGCGCGCTTCGGCTGCCAAAATACGAGCCGTTTAGGAGCTCGCTGGCAGCGCGAGGCATTTTGGGAACGTTGATGGACGGAAGCGTCATGATTGCTCGGGTGGACGGAAGGGTGAAGCGTTCGAGACGGTGATAAGCGAAATATGCGCGGCTTGAAACGGAAACAGTTTCTGCGAGTGTACGGTTCCTCCCGAGCTTGCTTGAAAGAAAGTGTGCCTGTAACGAGGTCGAGGGAAGGGAGAGAGGGGAGAGAGAGAGGGGAGAGAATATTGAGTCGAGGAATGGTGGGAGTGAAGGGCGTGTGATGGCGGCCGCGAGTTTGACACTGGAGACTTAGCGCGCGACGCTGCGTCGAGGGCGCGAAGAAACGCTGCGATATAATGCGACGTAATTTATGGCGATGCAAGAGTGAGAAATGCGGGAGAGGTCATCATGGCGTGCAACCACGCGCTGCATATGCCCTCGAAATCGCCAGCAGTACGAAAGAGGCAGCATGAGAGAGCATTGCAGGCTGTTACCTGAACACGCGGAGATAACCAGAGCGACGTGGACGGCCTCAGAGTGTCGAGTTGCTGGCGTCACAAGTTATTGAAACTTTGTGCGAAGAACATGGGTTCTTGACATTATCATGCTCCAGCAACTAAGTCTTCTTCAGTTACTCTCTTAGCCTGTCCCTCTCGTGCCTGCTTTCCTCGCCTTCTTTTCCCCCCTTCTATCTCTACTCCCAGGCGTGTAAACTACACAAACGAGTTGTTGCTGACAGAGAGTCAGTAAAGTGAAAATAGAGTCTGTGGCTGTTTCGTTGACTTGGGATTGATTGACACAGATGGATGGCTGCTGTGCTGATGGCCTCGGTTCTCCCGGTTGATCCGTTTATGCGAAATCGGATTCCGTTGCGTCTCTGTCAAGGGCCGTGCCCGAATCACCCGCCGAGCCTGCCAGGTCGCGGCGCGGGGAGCGGAGAGAAAGCGTAAGGCTGGGGGCGTTCGGCTCGGTTGGCGAACCAGGGGCATGCCCGTGTGCCACCGAAGTTTTGGCGGCGAGTGGTAGCCACCCTACGTCAGTTTGTCTCTATTTGATAAAATTTACTCTAATGGGAACATGCGATGCAACGACATTGCCTGACGAAGTTACCGCACGCACCGAGGGCTGGCCCAGTTTTTCGCCGGTTAGGTTACGTGCAGAAAAGCAGATTTGGGCCGCAAAGCTAGGCTCGGTTGGAATAGGCCTAGACCCAAGCAAGCGTCAAACCATACGAAGCGGTATGGCGACCAAAGCACAGTGCCAAAAAGCAGCATGGCGCGGTGCGATCGGTCATCTCCGCCACAGCAGTTTCTTTTGCAAATTACGGCCAAGGGACGATGATTCAAGACTGTAACTTTTCCTTTCTTACTTCGCTCCTTACTGCTTACAAGATTGTTCCCGCCAACAGCACACAACAGTAAAACGTTACCCGCTCGCGACACTCGCCTCAACCACTGTTCCCGCCACTGTAAACCTCGCGACCCAACCTCACGGTTTGGTTGGTAACCCGCGCTCCGGCCCTCCGCCTCGACATTTCCCAACCTCGGCGCCAAGCCCATCGCACACCACACACCTCGCTCGTTACCGTTACCACGCTAGGCTTCGCTATATATTGTTTGCTCATTCCTTCGCTCATTGGACTCTTGCTTCGATAATGCAATCTTCGTTCGCTCACTCAATTGCACTCGTAACACTTGGTATTCAAAGCTACGATCCCTTCTCGGACCACGCCTACACCTTCGCTTCCCCATTATCTCAATTTCTGGAGGGGGTAGACGTCCCACAGCGACCGAGCATCGCTGCTCGTGTGCTCTCTCGTAATCACACTCAGCCACGACTGAGGCTCTCGCTGAGTTCGCCCGACAACCCCGCCATGGCCGAATTCCAGCTCGCGACGTTGACGCAAGAACGCCTCGACGAACTCGTGTGCCAACTCGAGGAATCGTCGCTCGAGATTGCGACGCTCACGGCGGAACGCGACTCCGCCCAACAGCAATCGTCGGCAAATGCACCAGCACCCGTAAATGCACCTGCACAATCGGACAAGCATTGTCATATCATTAGGGCCACCATCGCAGCACGACAGCGTGGGACATCGCTCAGGTATAGTCAGCGATGGTGCCGCCCAATCGATGCCAGGCATGGAGAGAACCAGGACCGCACCGGGCATAAATATACCACACGAGGCTCGTCTTCGCGTCAGCATCAACGCACCTGCCGGCAATAACGACATTGGTGAGCCGATGCCACTCAAGTCGCAGCGCCCGCCCTACTTCGATCCTAATCAGCATGGAGGTCCGAAGGTTCAATTGTGGATTTTCACCATGAACGTGTCAGAATCTTGAAGGAATGAATGACTGAACTAGCAAGCAGGTGGGTACAAGTAGGAAGCCTAAAAGTGTTGTACCCTATATGAACTACCCCACTACAGCCTAAACATACTATAGCATATAAGTTTGACACACCCCCATAGGCAAAGTGGGGGAGAACAAGAGGTCACAAGACCGGTCAAGAAGGGCAAAACAAGCTGAGGGTGGATCACAAAGTCACCACGCATTTTGAGCACAAACAAATGGCCACGAGGCCAGTTCACATGCAGAGTTATATAAAGGAGAACAAGCAATACAGTGATCACAACCTAGTGTGAGAATCGAGAAGGAATTGAGTGAGGAAGGATTGCACTAGAAAGCATTGGGATACATATAGCAAACCCTAACAGGGTTGTACTCACTACAGAGTACCCCACTGCAGACTAGAGAAACATAATATTCTGACACACCCCCATAGTCAAAGTGGGGTATGATCAGCACAAGAAGCAAAGCAAAGGAAGCTCAGGGTGGATCACAATGTCACCACACATTCTGAGCACAAGTACAAGAAGCAACAGTTTAAAGTTCACAAATGTAAGCAAAGCTAGAGGCTATCACAGAGGGCAAGTGAGGAGGAGGAGGCTGGACTAATAGGAAAGGAGAGAGGAGGCAATGGCGGAAGCTGCAGACACACGGGCAACAGGAGCGGCGCGCACTGTGGCTACCGGAGGCGCACCTCCGGACTACAGGAGTAACAGGCTCCGCGGCTAAGACGAGCGGCAGGAGCAACGGACCCACGTGCGACTGGCGCAGCGGCATCACTGGGCTACCGGAAGCGCACCTCCGGACTACTGGCACTGCTAGCAACACGACGGCTACCTCCACCCAACCTCCCTCTACTACCGCACCCCCCATTCACACACCCCCTGCTGCACCCCTAGGTTCACTCACACCCCACCCCCTAGCACCACGCCTTTGACTCCCACACATCCACCCCCCTCAGCGGCAGCTGCAGCAGTGGGAGACAAAGGAGGAGGAGCAGGGGATGCCACACACCCGCCACCCCCATACCCTCCCCCACTGCTGCACCTGCAGCAGGGGATGGAGGAGAAGGGGGGGGGTGCTGTGCATGGCGCGTGCAAAGGGCAGCAGGGCGCACGGGGCGCACAGGGCAGCAGGGCAGCAGGGCGCGCGGGGCGCACAGGGCTGCAGGGCGCGCGGGGCGCACAGGGCAGCAGTGCAGCAAGGCGCACGGGGCGCACAGGGCAGCAGGGCGCGCGGGGCGCAGCAGGGCTGGCGGGTTGGCCACACCCGCCACCCCCATACCCTCCCCCACTGCTGCACCCGCAGGGGGCGGGGGGGGTAGGCAGGTGCTGCAGGTCCCCTCCCCCCACTGCCGCATCCGCACCAGGGGGATGGCAGATCCCCTCCCCCCCACTGCTGCACCCGCAGCAGGGGGAGGGAGAGGAGAAAAGGGCGGAGAGGAGGGGGGGGGGGGGTGGGGCGGCTGCTCCAGGGGCCAGGGGCCAGGGGCGGCTGCTGAGGTCCAGGAGCGGCTGCACCAGGGGCGGCTGCTCCAGGGGCGGCTGCACCAGGGGCGGCTGCTCCAGGGGCTGCTGCACCAGGGGCGGCTGCTCCAGGGGCGGCTGCACCAGGGGCGGCTGCACCAGGGGCGGCTGCTCTAGGGGCGGCTGCACCAGGGGCGGCTGCTCCAGGGGCGGCTGCACCAGGGGCGGCTGCTCCGACGCGTGGCCCCCCCCCCCCCCCCAGGTCGCCCCTCCCGTCGCCTGTTGAGGCGACCTGAGGGGGGGGGGGAGGAGTACGGGGGCCGACGCGCGGCCTCCCAGGGCGCCAGAGCAGGCGGAAGAGGGGGCGACGCGCGCTTCCCCAGGTCGCGCGCCCCCCCCCCCCCCCCGCTCGCCACGCAAGGCGACGGGAAAAGGGGGGGGGGGCGGTGCACGGGCCCCTGGTGCGCCACGACCGGCATGAGGGCGGGGCCTGGGTCGGGGCAAGTCCGGGACAGGGCCGGGACGGGGCCGAGGAAGGGATGGGGCGGGCCGCGAAGGGGCCTAACGGGCCGCGAAGGGGCCGCGACAAGCCGCGACGGGGCCTGCGACAGGGGGCCGCGACGGTGGGCCGCGACGAGGGGCCGCGACAGGGTCGGGGCCGGGGCAGGTCCGGGACGGGGCCGCGACAGGGTCGGGGCAGGTCCGGGACAGGCCGCGAAGGGGCCGCGACGAGCCTAGCGGGCCGCGAAGGGGCCGCGACGGAGGCCTAACGGGCCGCGAAAGGGGCCGCGACGGGCCTAACGGGCCGCAAAGGGGGCCGCGACGGGTCGTAAAGGGGGCCTCGAAGGGGCCTAACGGGCCACGAAGGGGGCCTAACGGGCCGCGAGGGGGCCTAACGGGCCGCGAAGGGGCCGCGACGGGGGCCTAACGGGCCGCGAAAGGGGCCGCAACGGGCCTAACGGGCCGCGAAGGGGGCCGCTAAGGGTCGTTAAGGGCAGGCGCGACGCGCGCCTCGGGTAGGAAAGAAAAATTTAGTGTAAACGTGGTGGGCCCTTAGGAAGGATCGATATTGCTCTATACCATGTGAGAATCGAGAAGGAATTGAGTGAGGAAGGATTGCACTAGAAAGCATTGGGATACATATAGCAAACCCTAACAGGGTTGTACTCACTACAGAGTACCCCACTGCAGACTAGAGAAACATAATATTCTGACACCTAGCAAGTGTAAGCATGCAGGTATATGTATAGAAATCACAGTACAAGCAGAGTCAAGAAGTAAGCAAGTGAGGCACAGTAGGTACAAGGCCTAGAACAGTACAGAAATGCTGATGATCACAAGGCTGAAGTGCCTTGGTGAAAACATCAGCAGTGTTGGCCTGAGATGCCACGTAAGCAAGACGAAGCTGACCACACTGCTGCAACTCTCGAGCAAGGAAGTAGCGCAGAGCAATGTGCTTCATTCTGTGCTCCAGTCTGTGCTCCTGAGACAAGGCAAGCATTGCCTTGTTGTTGACGTACAGAACTGGAGGAGAACGAGGCGCCTCTCCCAAGTCGGTCAGCAGGTAGGTGAGCCAGCGTAACTCCTGTGCAGCCATGGCCCCAGCGTAGATCTCAGCCTCACAACAGGAGCTGAGAACAGAAGACGAGCGGGTAGACCGCCAAGAGACAGAACCGGAGCCAAGGCTGAAGGTGTAACCCTGTGACGACCGCTGCGTAGCCAAGTCGTCAGCCCAGGAAGCGTCTGCGTGACCAGTGAGAACAACTCGAGCCCGTCCTCCAAGCACAAGCCCCATGCCTGACGTACTGCACAAGTAGCACAACACCCTCTTCGCAGCATCCCAGTGCACCTTTCGGTGCCTGGCGGGAGCCACGTAGCGAGCCAGAAGGCTAAGAGGGTATACGAGGTCAGGTCGTGTGCAAGCCATCAGGTACATGAGGCAGCCCACAAGCTCTGGATACGGGCCACTCGGCTCTACGGACTCGTCCGAAGGTGGAGCTGAGAGCGAGTGGCCGGTAGGCAGAGGAGTGGAGTGTGGCGAGGAGTACATGAAGCCGAAGCGCTGAAGGACCTGCTGCACCATGTGTGACTGAGTCAAGGTAATGGTGCACTGTGCTCTGTCCCGGGTGATCCGGAAGCCAAGATAGCTTGTCAGCTCACCCAGGTCTGTACACATGTGTCTCTTCTGCAGCTCCGACTTCACGTGGGCGAGTGCCTCAGTGTCAGCAGTAGCAAAGACCAAGTCGTCTACGTACACGAGAACGTAGAACGGCGGCAGAGTGGCGTCGGTGCGTAGAAACAGCGACGGGTCAGCAGTGGAAGGAGCAAAACCAAGAGCAGCAAGAGTCGTCCTGAGTGTGTCGTGCCACTCACGGGGTGCCTGGCGGAGACCGTAGACTGGCCGGTGGAGGCTCCACTGGGTACCAGCAGGAAACGACTCAGTGAAGCCAGGTGGGCAGCGCAGCCAGATCTCCTCGTGCAGGCTGCCCTGTAGGAAGGCTGTGCTGAAGTCAAGCGAGTGTAGCTCGTAGTCACGCTGAGCGGCGACGTGCAGCAGCACCCAAAGAGTGGTCATCTTCGGGGTAGGGGAGAAGGTCTGGAAGAAGTCAACTCCCTGTCGCTGACTGAAGCCTCGTGCAACGTAACGCGCCTTGAAGACAGGCGGAGAACCCGGCGGCCGCTTCACCCTGAAAATCCACATGCCACTGACGATGTTCGCCCCAGGTGGGGAAACCTCGTCGACGTAGGTGCCTGTGGACTTCCAGGATGCCATCTCGGCATCCGTGGCTGCCTGCCACTGAGAGGAGTAAGGACCCTCTGTCGCCTCTGCGTAAGAGCATGGGGTCGCGATGTCTGGTGCATCCGGGTCTCCCTCAGGGGCGAGCAGCATGGACACGAGATGAGGTACAGCAGCGGCAAAGCACTCAAACTCCTCCTGTCTGTCCTCAAGGACGTCCGTGCCAAGAGCAAACTCACCCCCGACGGACGGAGGACAGACAGACGCAGACTCAGACTCAGCAACAAGACTAGCGGCGTAGTCTAGACGACAGTGAGCAGCAAAGTTGACAAGCTCAGCAACTAAGGCAGACGCAGCAGTGGACTCAAAGGAAGGGTTAGTGACAACAGTGGCCAGGAGACGCGTGACAGTAGGACTAGCAGTACGAAGGGAGTAGAAAACAGGATCAGCAAGTGCAGGAAGAGAGGACGTAGGAGGAAACGGCAAAGTGACACGCTGTGGAGCAGTGGAAGGACGCAGAGTCATAGAGTGAGTGCCAGGGACAGGAGGACGACGCTGACGCGGAACACGACGACCAGTGCGAACAGGGCGAACAGGTGACTCAGGACTAGACTCAGGCAATGCAGGACGAGACTCAGGCGACGCAGGACGAGACTCAGGCTCACGACGCTTCGTAAGTCCTCTAGTCAGTCCAGAGTAAGGAGAAGGACCAGGCAGTGGAGAGGCTGGCTGTAACTGTAACTGTAACTGTGACGATGTACAGGAGGAGTAGGACCTGTAGAAGGCGGGAGACCAAGAACCTGCTGAAGGAGCGGAACGTAGTACGGCCGCGGCCGTGCAGTGTTGGTGCAACCCTACGGTTTGCATTCGGCTTGTTGTCCGTGTGCGTGCATGCGTGTGTGCATGGAATGGTATGAGGGCATGAGATAATATATATTTCATGCTTATAATAGTGTGTGAATGATGAGGCATGGTTTTTGAATGTGTGTGTCGAGTCAATAGCGAGTTATCGCTAGTCGCGTGTCACGTCGTCGTTTGCGTGTCGTGTGCGTTTTTCTATTTTGTCGTGTGTGGAACGTTCGGCGTGTCGCAGGTGTGCGCAGCAGAATTCCAAGAACTCAAGGAAGATTTTATCTTGAAGAACCAGAGCCTTGGTTTCAAGATTCAAGTGATTTCAAAGCTCTCCAAAAGGGTAAACTTTAAGATAGTGAGAATAGTTGCATTACTTTGTGTAGTGTAACATTTCTCTTGGTGTAGGCCCTTGTGGGGGGTAGTTTCGAGACCCTTCGTGGTTGGGGACAATGTGGCACTGTTCCACATCACTGTACCTGGGCTCTTGGGGTTTGTAGGAGCTGGGAGTCATTCCCAACTCGTAACTCTTCCTATCTTGTGTTCTAAGACTATAGTGGCTGCCATAGTACCGCTCGTTCAAACCGACGCTGTGTCGTCAATCATTTATCAAATCTTGCAATCTAAATTGCTTATTGTAGGCGACGTTAAGACGCTCCAGATCAAGGTTGAATTAGGTCATTTGAAGCTGTGACCAGAACGCTATCAACGTTTGAAGCCTCTCTGCAGAAATCCATCTGTGCACTCTATCTTTCGTTTTAGGCACATTCAAGCCTATTGTGACTATAACACGCAGCGCCTCCAGAAACAGCAGAGACAGCACCAGTACCCTCAGCTCCAGGGTCTCCAGCTACAACTCCCACAGCACCACGAGCTCCAGTACCTCCAACAGCTCCAGCTCCAGCAGCACCTCCTGTAGGAACAGCTCCAGCACGTACAGCTCCAACTCCTGCAGCACCACCAGCCCCAGCAGCTCAAGTACCTCCAGTACGAGCACCTCCGGGACCAGCTGCTCCAGCACCTCAAGCAGCTCCAACACTAGCAGGACCTCCAACAGTGCCAGTACCTCCAGCACCAGCACCTCCAGGACCAGCGGCTCCAGCAGCTCCAGCACCAGCAGCACCTCGAGCAGCTCCAGAAGTACCTCCAGCAGCTGCAGCACCAGTAGCACCTCCAGCAGCTCCAGCTCTAGAAGCACCTCCAGCAGCAGGCCCAGTAGCTCTAGCAGCACAGCGACAGTGCCGATCGTACCACTCACAAAGCTGCTACGGAGAGAGGGGCTCCCGCCGTGACAGGACACCCGGAGGACCTCCAGACTCAACACGCTCAGGCTCAGCACCCCCAGGCTCAGCACCCCCAGACTCAGCACCCCCAGGCTCAGTACCCTCAGGCTCAGCACCCCCAGACTCAGCACCCCAAGGCTCCACACGCTCAGGCTCAGCACCCACAGGCTCCGCACCCTCAGACTCAGCAACCCCAGGCTCAGCACCCCCAGGCCCCGCACCCGCAGGCCCAGTACCCCTAGCAGCACCAGATTCGACAGCTACCTCGACAGGCTGGACAGGGTCTACCTGGGACACACCTGAGGGGGCATGACCCTGAGGGGGG
This sequence comes from Closterium sp. Naga37s-1, assembly GCA_947471745.1. Lineage (NCBI taxonomy): Eukaryota > Viridiplantae > Streptophyta > Zygnematophyceae > Desmidiales > Closteriaceae > Closterium > Closterium sp. Naga37s-1. The sequence goes on from CANJKZ010000366.1 coordinate 23,286, forward strand.
AGGGGGTCTACCGGAGGAGCACCTGGTGCTAGGAAGAGTGGCGGGGGGGGGGGGAGAGGGGCAGTGCGGTAGGGATAGAGACGGTAGTAAGATACCGACTCGTCAAACGTGACGTCCTAAGAGGACAGAACACGACGCGAGGTGGGGTGGTAAAACTGCCACCCAGGTGCGTCAGGGGGGAAGCCAAAGAAGACGCAGGGAACGGCACGGGAGGACAGCTTCTCCGCGGAAGTATCGCGGACAAAAGCTCGAGATCCCCAGACACGGAACACAGACGCATCGCCAACCTTCCTCGTCCACCGCAGAGTAGGTGTGGTCTCTGGCAAGGAGACACGAGGCTGAAGGTTGATCTGATGCGCAGCGTACTGAACCGCGAACGGCCACAGAAAATGGGGAGCAACCGCATGGATCATGGACGTACGAGCGACGTCCATGACCATGCCAATGCGGCGCTCAGCAATCCCATTTTGTTGTGGGGAGGCCGGAAGCGTGAAAGTCTGGCAGATGCCCTCCGCACGACAGAAGGGCCTCAGAAGGTCGGAGGAAAACTCACCACCTCTGTCTGAGTGCAGACGCAGAACAGGAAGGTCCGAGCCGAAACTCTCGCTGAGCTGGCGACGGGCACCGCGGATCCAGTCGATCAACACCTCAGTGACCTCACCCTTGCGGCGCAAGGGGAAGACTGTGGTGTAACGCGAGTAGTCGTCAATGACCAGCAGGAAGTAACGCTCGTGACCCTGTCCACGGACGCGGGCCGGGCCCCACACGTCCATGTGAAGAGTCTGCAGGGGAGCCTCTGTTGGAGGGAACTCGGAGGAGTGAGGAGCGGTGCACTGCCGGCCCTCGACACAAGGAACACAGGTAGGGGCAGGCCCCGGAGGAAGGGGAGGGAGGGACCGGGGGAGACCAGAGACAAGGGTACGGGAGGCCATACCTCGAAGACGAGGTAGGGAGGGGTGACCAAGGCGGTGGTGCCAAAGGAGAGTCTCGTGTGACAGAGGACGACACGAGCAGGGGGCGGACGCCTGACTAGACCTGGACGCGGCAGAAAACACCTGACCAGACGTGGCTACCTGTCCAAACGCAGTAACCGGAGGAGATGCAGTAGTCAGTGTGTACAGACTCGACCCAGGCCGATGGGTGAACGTGGCCAGGTGGCAACCCGTCCGAGAGCAAGTGCAGTGGGTCACACGCTGACCTCCATGGGTGAACTGGTCAACCCACAAGTCCAGAAGGTCAGCTCCACTCACCAAGTTCGTAGAGAACAAGGGGAGGTAGAGTCCCGACAGCAAGCCCGACGGGGCCGCGGGACACGGTAGAACCGTGGAAGAGTGCGCAAGGACTGGGCCCCCAGAGGGGTCAGCCAGGGAGACTGCGACAGGCCGACTGAGCGGCGTGAGTGTGGTGCTGTCGCGAAAGAAGGAGCGCGAAGCACCAGAGTCAAGTGTGAAAGTGTGCAAGGCCTCAGTAGGTGCAGTACCAGAGAGAGCAGACTCACCAGCACGTGGAGCAGCAGACTCACTAGTACCTGGAGAAGCAGACTCACTAGTACCTGGAGCAGCAGACTCACTAGCATCTGGAGCAGCAGACTCATTAGCACCAAGAGCAGCAGCCTCAATGCCCGGGTCAGGCGGAACACACAGGTAACAGTCACCCTCAGCACTATCAGTCAGAGCATACATGGCAGCAAGGATAGCATCGAAATCAAGATCAAAGATAGCAACGTTCTGCTTAAGAAGATCACCCCAGCGCGGGAGCTCAACAGCGTCAGGAAATTGGGCGCGCCAGGCGTCAGTCAGGCGACCGAAGCAGCGCTGCGCAGTGTGTGGCAGCCCGCACGTCTCCCCACGGCGCCTGCCGGTGCGAAGAACGTAAGTGCAGGGACCAACACCCCCAGACCTCCCACGCCCAGCGTACCACTCACGAAGCTGCTGGGCCGACGGGGTCTCACGGGAACGCGGCTGCTGCTGGCGCTGGCTACCACCAAGGCCTCCACGCTGCGTGGCTCCACCTCGACCAGCACCATCGCCGCCGCCACCTTCACCACCGCTGCCGCTGCCTCCACCGCCGCTGCCGCTGCCTCCACCACCTCCACCGCCACCACCGAAGCCCCCACTCCCACCACCACCCCCACCTTCACCGCCACCCCCTCCGCCTCCTCCACCGCCTCCACCGCCGCCCCCACCGTCCCCTCCACCACCCTTGCCCTCCTTGCCCTTGCTGTTGCGGCGCCTCCCACTAGGAGCAGATGCAGCCCCGACCTCCGCTGTGCCAACGAGGTCAACAGCACCAGCAGAAGCAACAGAGGGGAGAAGGGGGACAGGGGAACACCCCTCAAAGAAAGGGGCGCGAGGGTCGCCACGAGAAGCACCTACAGCTAAGATACTCTTCTCAGCTGCAGTGGGGCGCTCCTCTAGCAGGTCGACGGTGAGCTCGGTGGGGCAAAGGGTGAGAAAGTGGTCCCTGATTGAAGCAAGGAAGTCAGGGAGGCGGGTGACTAGGTAGTAAAGGGCGATGTACATGGGGGGGGGGTTCTTAGCACAAAACTCGGTGGGAAGCGCAGCTCGGTAGCGGGTGTCACTAGTGCGGAGGTGAGTAATGAGGTCAGCGACTGTGGCAAAAGCGGCAAGGTCAAGGAACAGGTACGGCAGCATGAGGCGGCTGAGGGCAGCAGTGGAAGGGGAGGAGTAGCGCGCTACTACAGCGTCATACAAAGACTGAGCAGTCTTGTACTGGCCAAAGTGCGCGCGCTCAGCAGACGGCAGGTGACTACGAACAGCAAGGCGAGCAACAGCGTCACGAGTGGTCCACTGCGAGCGAACCGTACTGTCAGCAGTGGCAGCAGGAGCAGTAGATACACCGGACGTGTGATCGAAAAGGGATACCCCATCCCTAGAGTCACACTGAAGAAAGAGCTGCAGGTCGTCAACCCACACGTCAAAGTCAACTGCACGCCCCTCAGCATCAAAGGTCAGAACAGTAGGGCTAGCCATAGCGGCAGTAGCAGTAGGAGCAGCAGTAGCAGCAGTGGCAGCAGAAGCAGCAGTAGCAACAGGAGCAGCGTAGGCAGGACAGTGCGGCTCAGTAGGGCTGCGCGGCTCGGTAGGGCGGTGCGGCTCGGCAGGGCGGCGTGGCTCAGCTCGGCTGGGCGGCGCGGCTCGGCTGGGCGGCGCGGCTCGGCTGGGCGGCGCGGCTCGGCTCTTGGCGGCGCGGCGCGGCAGGGCGGCGCGGGTGCTTACCAGGGGCGGGTGCAGGGCAGGGCCGCAGTTGGCGGTTTAGGTCAGGGCCGCGATAGGGCGGTTGCAGGGCAGGGCCGCGACTGGCGGCGAAGGCAGGGCCTTAACTGGGGCGGCAGTAGGGCAGGGCCGCGACAGGGTGGCAAAGGCAGGGCCGCGACGAGCGGCGACGGGCCAGCGACGGGCGGCTAAAGGCAGGGCCGCGACAGGGCGGCTGCAGGGCAGGGCCGCAGTGGGCGACGAAGGCAGGGCCGCGACGAGCGGCGACGGGCCTGCGACGGGCGGCAACGGGCCGGGACGGGCCAGCGACGGGCGGCGAAGGCAGGGCCGCGACGGGCCAGCAAAGGCAGGGCCGCGACGGGCCGTACAAGGGCAGGGCGCGCGACGCGAGGCGCGCTTCGGGCAGGCGCAAGGCGCGCTTCGGGCAGGGTAGGAAAAAAAAATCGTGGTGGGCCCTAAAAAAAACGTTCCCACTAGGGAACCTGCTCAGAATACCATGTCAGAATCTTGAAGGAATGAATGACTGAACTAGCAAGCAGGTGGGTACAACTAGGAAACCTAAAAGTGTTGTACCCTATATGAACTACCCCACTACAGCCTAAACAGACTATAGCATATAAGTTTGACAGAACGTGTTTTTTTACGTGAATTACGTCACGTCGCATGCAGCGAAAATCCGGTACGCCATATCATTGCTCCGGGGCCCCGCCATGGTTTGGTGGCGAGTCATTGTGACGTCGCCGAGCGCCTACGAGCAACTGTCGGAAAAGGAAAGGCCCGCGGGCCCAGCCGTAACCTGGAGTTTGTTCTGCGAAACCGCCCAATACAGCACGTGGGACGCGTGGTGCGTAGGGCTTCGAGCGCGCTTCGAGCCGATCGTGGCTTCAATCTCAGCACGCTAGAAACTACTCACTTGGCGACAGCTTGAGTCGGTCCAAGACTACACCAGCAGTTTTCTCACACCGTGAGAACATGTTGACTACATGCACGAAGCGGAGCGAGTGGATCGCGGCCTGAAGCCGGAAATATTGCAAGAAATTATTCTTCGCGGGATCTCAAACTTCAACGAAATCCTGGCGCCAGCGGAGAAAAGCGACATTTTACGCCCACCAAGGCCGGGGTCCTACTACAGACATCGTACTCGGGGGCCGGCCGAGCACGCCACTGTACACGCCATCGCAACGAACGCAGCAGCCGCGCCGTTTATGTCAAAATGTTATTGTGCTTACTTTGTGTAGGCTTTAGTGGGGTAGCCCATAAGGGGTACAACCCAAATAGGGTTAGTACTTGTACCCAAATCTGACATAGTTCATTCATTCTTGTTCAGTATTTTGACATGGTATCAGGGCAGGTCCTTCCCTAGGACCGTTTTTTTTAGGGCCCACCACAGAGCTATCTTTGATCTTGACTATGATGCTATCGTTGCTGCTATGTATGCCTTGTCTGTTAATGCTGAGGGTGACTGTTACCTGTGTGTGCCGCCCGACCCAGGTATAGAGGCTGCTGCTCTAGGTGCTAGTGAGTCTGCTCTCCTTGGTACTGCGCCTGCTGAGGCCTTGCACACCTTTACGCTTGACTCAGGTGCTTCCCGCTGTTTCTTTCGCGACAGCACCACCCTCACTCCTCTCTCTGCACCTGTACAAGTCAAACTGGCTGACCCCTTAGGGGGCACAGTTCTTGCCCGTTCCTCCACTGTTCTCCCTTGTCCGGCGGTTCCGTCCGGCTCACTGTCAGGTCTTCACCTCCCCTCATTCACTACGAACTTGGTGAGTACCGCTGCCCTCTAGGATGCGATGGTCACTACCACCACTCCTGGGGGTCAGCGTGTGTCGATCTGCACGTGTACACGGACGGGCTGTCACCTGGCCACGTTCACCTGTTGGCCTGGGTCCAGTCTGTACACCTTGGCTACCGAGCCTCCTCAGGTGGCTGCATCTGCCTTGGTGTCCGCGTCAGGTCCGGTAGCACCCCCCTGCTTATGTCGCCTCCTGTCGCACCAGACTCTCCTGTGGCACCACCGCCTTGGTCACCCCTCCCTACCACGCCTTCGTGGCATGCACTCCCGCCTCCTTGTCTCTGGTCTTCCCAGGTCTCTGCCTCCCCTCCCGCCCTTGCCTGCCCCGCCCTGCCTTCCTTGCGTCGAGGGGCGGCAGCGCGCTGCTCCTCACTCCTCCTCGTTTCCCCCGACGACTGCTTCCCTGCAGACTCTCCACATGGACGTGTGGGGCCCAGCCCACGTCAGTGGACAGGGCCGCGAGCGCTACTTTCTGCTGGTTGTTGACGACTACACGCATTACGTCATGGTCTTCCCCTTGCGCAGCAAGGGTGAGGTTCCTGATGTCTTGATCCCTTGGATCCGTGCTGTTCGTCTCCAGCTCCGCGAGCGGTTCTGCCAGGACCTTCTTGTCCTGCGTCTGCACTCTGACAAAGGTGGTGAGTTCTCCTCCGACCTCTTGCGGGACTTTTGTCGTGGGGAGGGCATTCTCCAGTCGTTCACGCTTTCGGCCTCCCAACAGCAGAATGGGATTTCTGAGCGCCGCATTGGCTTAGTCATGGAGGTCGCTCGTACCTCCATGATCCATGCGGCTGCCCCCCATTTTTTGTGGCCGTTTGCGGTCCGGTACGCTGCGCATCAGCTCAACCTCTGGCCCCGCGTCTCCTTGCTGGAGACCTTGCCTACACTGCGTTGGACGGGGAAGGTTGGCAATGTGTCGGTGTTCCGGGTCTGGGGTTCTCGTGCCTTTGTTCGCGATACGTCCGCGGACAAGCTTTCCACCCGCGCTATTCCCTGCGTCTTCCTTGGCTTTTCCCCAGACGCGCCTGGCTGGCAGTGTTACCACCCCACCTCGCGCCGTGTCTTCCCCTCTCAGGATGTCATGTTTGACGAGTCGGTTCACTTTTTACCGTCTCTTCCCCTACTGCTCTGCCCCTCTCCCACCCCCGCCGCTCTTCCTTACTCCAGGTCCCCCTCCGGTAGACCCCCTCCCCCCCAAGGGTCCTGCTCCCTCCGGTGTGTCTCAGGTAGACCCACTCCCACATACTGTACCTGTTGAGGTCGCTGTAGACTCAGGTGCTGCTTGAGGTGCTGCATCTGGAGGTGCTGCGTCTGGGGGTGCTGAGTCTGGGGGTGCTGAGCCTGTGCGTGCGGAGCCTGGGGGTGCTGAGCCTGCGGGTGCGAAGTCTGTGGGTGCTGAGTTTGTGGGTGCGGAGTCCGGGGGTGCTGAGCCTCAGGGTACTGCGTCTTCAGGAGGTTCTGCGGGTGCCTCTCCACGACTATCTCCCCGGCCGGAGCCTCTCTCCCCGCAGCAACTGCGCGAGTGGTTTGCTCGGCGCACACGCCTTCGGAGTCGAGCTGGAGGCACTGGAGCTGGAGGTGCCGGAGCTACTAGTCTTGGAAGTGCTGGAGCTGCTGGTCCTGGAGGTGCTCGTACTAGAGGTACTGGAGCTTTCGGGGCTGGTGGAGCTGGAGCTAGAGACCCTGGCGCTGGTGGCGCTAGAGCAGGAGGCACTGGAGCTTCTGGTCCTGGAGGTACTGGAGCTGCTAGAGCTGGAGGTGCTGGAGGTACTGGAGCCGCTGGTCCCGGAGGTGCTCATACTGGAGGTACTGGAGCTGTTGGAGCTGGTGGTGCTGCAGGAGTTGGAGCTGGAGGCATTGGCGCTGGAGCTGCTAGTGCTACCGGAGCTGCTAGAGCTGGTGGTGCTGCAGGCATTGGAGCTGGAGACACCGGAGCTGGAGGCGCTGGCCCTGGGGGTGCTGGTGCTGTTGGTGCTGGTTTTGGAGATACTAGACGGCCGCGACCATACTTCGTTCCCCTGATTCAGCACGTTCTTGGTTTCCCGTCTTCTACTGCCCTTACTCCTGCCTTACAGTGTCCACCGCCTGACCAGTCCCAGCCGCCGCTACAACCAGCCTCCCCACTGCCTGCTCCTTCTCCTTACACTGAGCAGACCGGAGGTCTTACAGAGCGTCGTGAGCCTGTGTCTTGTCCTGCCTTGCCTGTTCGCGCTGTTCGCACTGGTCGTCGTGTTCCTCGTCCGCATCCTCCTCCTGTCCCCGGCACACACCATATGGCACTTCGTCCTTCCTCTGTTCCACAGGGTGTCCCCTTGCCGTCTCCTCCTGCGCCCTCTCTTGCTGATGGTCCGGATCCTGAGTCTGACTTAGTTCGTGCTGCCAGTCTTACTGTCCCTCGTCTTCTAGCCACTGTTGTCACTGACCCTTCGTTTGAGTCTGCTACTGCGTCTGCCCTAGTTGCTGAGCTTATTGACTTTGCTGCCGCCTGTTGTCTCGACTACGCCGCTAGTCTTGTTGCAGAGTCTGAGTCTGACTGTCCTCCGTCCGTCGGGGGTGAGTGTGCTCTTGGCACGGACGTCCTTGAGGACAGGCAGGAGGAGTTTGAGTGTTTTGCAGCTGGTGTACCTCATCTCATGTCCATGCTGATTGCACCTGAGGGAGACCCGGATGCACCAGACATCCCGACCTGCGCTCTTACGCAGAGGCAATTATGGGTCCCTACTCCTCTCAGTGGCAGACAGCCATGGACGCAGAGATGGCATCGTGGAAGTCCACATGCACTTACGTCGATGCACTTCCCCCTCCTGGGGCGAACATAGTCGATGGCATGTGGATTTTCAGGGTGAAGCGGCCGCCGGGTTCTCCGCCTGCCTTCAAGGCTCGTTACGTTGCTCGAGGCTTTAGTCAGCGACAGGGAGTTGACTTCTTCCAGAACTTCTCCCCTACCCCGAAGATGACTACTCTTTGGGTACTGCTTCACGTTGCCGCTCTGCGTGACTACGAGCTTCACTCTCTTGACTTCAGCACAAATTTCTTATAGGGCAGCCTGCACGAGGAGATCTGGCTGCGCCGCCCACCTGGTTTCATTGGGTCGATTCCTGCAGGTACCCAATGGAGCCTCCGACGGCCGGTCTACGGTCTCTGCAGGCGCCTCGCGAGTGGCACGACACACTTAGGACTACACTTGCGGCTCTTGGGTTTGCTCCTTCTACTGCTGACCCGTCGCTGTTTCTACGCACCGACACTTCGCTGCCGCCGTTCTACATCCTCGTGTACGTTGAATACTTGGTCTTTGCCTCCGCTGACACTGAGGCACTGGCCCTTGTGAAGTCGGAGCTGCAGAAGAGACACAGCTGCACTGACCTGGGTGAGTTGCGCAGCTATCTTGGCTTGCAGATCACCCGGGACGGAGCGCGGCGCACCATCACCCTGACTCAGTCGCACATGGTGCACCAGGTCCTTCAGCGCTTCGGCTTTCGGTACTCCTTGCCACAGTCCACTCCTCTGCCTACCTGTCACTCGCTCTCAGCTCCACCTTCGGACGAGTCCGTAGAGCCGAGTGGCCCATATCCAGAGCTTGTGGGCTGCCTCATGTACCTGATGACTTGCACTCAACCTGACCTTGCATACCCTCTTAGCATCCTGGCACGCTACGTTGCGCCCGGGAGACACCGACCAGAGCACTGGGAGGCCGCTAAGAGGGTGTTGCGCTACTTGTTCAGTACGTCGGGCATGGGGCTCGTGCTTGGAGGACGGGGTCCAGTTTTCCTCATTGGACACGCAGACGCTTCTTGGGTTGACGACTTGGCTACTCAGCGGTCGTCACAGGGTTACACTTGCAGCCTTGGCTCCGGCTTTGTTTCTTGATGCTCTACCCGCTCGTCTTCTGTTCTTAGTTCCAGCTGTGAGGCTGAGATTTACGCAGGGGCCATGGCTGCACAGGAGTTACGTTGGCTCACCTACCTGCTGACCGACTTGGGAGAGCGGCCTCGTTCTTCTCCAGTTCTGTACGTAGACAACAAGGCCATGATTGCCTTGTGTCAGGAGCACAGACTGGAGCACAGAACGAAGCACATTGCTCTGCGTTACTTCCTTGCTCGAGAGTTGCAGCATCGTGGTCAGCTTGGTCTTGCTTACGTGGCCACTCGGGCCAACATTGCTGATATATTCACCAAGGCACTTCAGTCTGGTGATCATTAGCGTTTCTGTACTGTTTTAGGCCATCTGCCTACTTTGCCTCACTCGCTGATTGCATGAGTTTGCTTGTACTGTGATATATATATGTATAAATATACCTGCATGCTTACACTTGCTAGGGTATGATCACTGTATTGTTGTTGTTGTTGTTTTTTTTTTTTTTTTTTTTTTTTTTACATAACTCTGCATGTGAACTGGCCTTGTGGCCTTTGTTTGTGCTCGGAATGTGTGGTGACTTCGTGATCCACCCTGAGCTTGCTTTGCTTTTCTTGACTGGTCTTGTGACCACTTTTTCTCCCCCACTTTGCCTATGGGGGTTTGTCAAAATGTTATAGTGCTTACTTTGTGTAGGCTATAGTGGGGTAGCCCATAAGGGGTACTACCCAATTAGGGTTAGTACTTGTACCCAACTCTGACATAGTTTATTCATTCTCGTTCAGTATTCTGATAGTTTAATGGATGCTGCTTCGCGTGCAACAGCCCAGGCCATCGCAAGAGCGAGTGCCCAGAGGAGTTAAGCCGCCGTGGAGCAGTGCATGGGAGGGAGTCTGAAAGGCAGGGAAACGCCTGCAGCCAATAGAGTACGGGCCCACTTTTGACGAGACTCACTACTCGCCCGACCTCATTGACCCTCACCGAGTGACAATACCGATCCACGCGATTGATCGGGCTCAGCTGAATAAGGAGGGTACAGCAACAAAATGCCCAATACTGAATTATGGGAAAATACAGGGGACAACAGTGAAGATTTTTATTGACGGAGGAGCAAGTCACTGCTTTAGTTAATACTGCAACTGAAAGGAAGCTGCACCTGAAAGGAAGCTGCACTTGACGCTCAGCCGCTGTTTACCGGAGATTGACGCGCGCTTAGTTGACGGCAGGCCACTGGCTATACGGGAGAAGGTGGAGAGAGTGAAAGTTTGTTGCGGGGGGAATTTCGGGTTTACACAGGATATGCTCGCGACGACACTGGATGGGCACTATATTTTACTGGGACGTGATTGGCTGTGACGCTACAACCCGCGAAACGACTAGACAACAGGCAGCTGCACTATACAAAGCGGTTGTAAATGGTCGCGCTACCTCGCTGGCAATCGCATGAGTCTTCAACGGTCCACGTCAACGCCGTCACAATGAAACGAGCAGTCGCTACTGAAGCTGATGTGTACGGAGTGGACATCATTGGCCTCCTTGGGGAGGGGGGTAGTGTAAGGAAAATTCATTTTCCTTACTCCACGTCCTTGCTTACCGCGTACACGACTGTTCCCGCCAACAGCACCCAACAATAAGACGTTACCTTCTCGTGACACTCGCCTCGACCATTGTTCCCGCCACTGTACACCTTGCGTCCCAACCTCACGGTTCGGTTGGTAACCCGCGCTCCGGTCCTCCGCCTCGGCATTTCCCAACCTCGGCACCAGGCCCGTCTCGCACCCCACACCTTGCTCGTTACCGTTACCACGCTAGGCTTCGCTATACATTGTTTGCTCATTCCTTCGCTCATTGGACTCTTATTTCGATAGTGCAATCTTCGTTTGCTCACTCAATTCCACTCGTAACAAAGAGGCACATTGTACATGGCAACCACTTAGTTGGTATGTTTCGGTTGCGGAGCAATCTTATATATTTTCGGTTGACTGACGTGAACAGTGACTTTCCTCCAAAAAAACAGGAAGAAATCACTGTTCACGTAAGTTACCCAAAAATTGGAGAAAATGTGTCCAATCATTCCATAATCGTCTATAAGTACGGCGAATGGAATAATTGGGCAATAATTAGGGCACTAATTACCTGACTTCAACACTCACGAACACTAAAGATCGCACTCTACTACACACCTTCAAACATACACAAATAACCACATGCGCTAACTTGTACAAAACCAACACATAAATCGTGCATGCTTCGAGGTGAATGTTTAAATGCATCTATGGTGCAGCAGGGATTGATCTGCTATGGAGGGGCGAACAAGGCTACCCCACCAACAATCACAATCGCAGTTGCATACATGAAGCAATTTGACACCACACCCCGAAACAGACACTATGGCAACTGACACAAAGAAACATATACAAATCACACACACAAGATTGAATTTATACATATACACAACACACAAACAAACTGTTAAAGTTATGTTTGTATAGTTATTTAGCCCGTAGTGAGTTGCATGCTAGGGAGTGCATTATTTCACTCGAAACTCTCCTTGTACCCCTCCCCTTTGACCTCGTTGATTACTTCCGCTTGCTATCTTTGAAATAATATCACACTTAATTCTAGGCCTAGAGAGTTCCTAATCCGCCCAAGTCCTTAGCTTCCCTCCCCTCTAGCCGTCACGTCCCTCCTAGGCGGCCAGAACGCACGCCCCAGCAGCTAGGTCGCTTGCACACGAGTTAGTTAGCAGCAGGCACATACGCAACTGCAACCACTCATGCACGCACAGGCAGTGCGCGAACAGCTACAGCTACGTATGTAGCAGCCGCACACGCTGCGACCCGTCCCGCACGTGACAGCAGCCATGCACGCAGCTGTAACCACGCACGTAATAGCAGCCGCGCACGCACACAACATCAGCTGCACGCGAAGCAGTCGTCGCACGCACAGCAACAGCCGCACGCGCCATTGCCTCATGCACAGCACCAGCTGCACGCACGTGCACAACAATGGCTGTGCATGCACAGCAGCAGCTGCGCGCACATGCACAGCAACAGCCGCGCCCGCACAGCAGCAGCTGCGCACACGTGCACAACAACTTCCACGCACGAGACTGCCACAACCCGTCCGCAGCCCCCCGTGGGCCCTGTTTAGCCGCGATTAAATTGCCCCCACGGGCCCTGTTTATTGGCATTTAACAGGCCTCCACGGGCCCCATTTAGTCACGATTGAAGGCCCCTGTGGGCCGTTCTGTCTGCCTCAGCCAGCCTGCATGCCTTAGTAGCTACGACTACATTACACGTAGTCAGCAGCAACGCTAGCGCGAGCAGCACTAGCTGGAACTAGCCGCCAGCAGCAGCCACCTAGCCGCCCACCACCGCCTAATTTCGCCCATTTTTTGCCCATTGCCACCCATAGCCACCCACAATACCACCAGTGCCTATTGTCTCGTACACGCCTTCTGCCTTTGGCATCCCTAACGGCAACGCAGCCGCATTCACTTTTCATGGCATAGTTTCGGTTTTGTGTCCCGACTTGCGTTCCTAGCCCATCTTGCTTAGCCGACTATTCCTAGGCTAGTGTCTCTTCATCACTAGTTCCTAGTATCGCTCTAGCTGTTCCTAGCTCCAGCCGTGCCTTACTCCAACCGCTCCTACCTCCTGCCACTCCTAGCTCCAGCCATGCCTAGCTCCAGCCGTGCCTAGCTCCAGCCGTGCCTTGCTCCGGCCGTGCCTTGCTCCTATCGTACCTTGCTCCAGCCGTGTCTTGATCCGGCCGTGCCTTGCTCCAGCTGTGCCTTGCTCTAGACGTTCCTAGCCCCACATGCTTCTAGCTCCAGCCGCTCCCCGCTCCAGCTGCTCCTAGCACCAATAGTTCCTAGCTTGGCGCTTCCTCGTTTTGGCCGTGTCTAGCTCTAGCTACTCATAGCCTAGAGCTTCTACGCCCAGCTAGCCTTTACCATGACGTTTGTTAGGGTTATGCAGCAGTAGGGACAGTAGCAGTGACAGTTTTAGTAGTGGGAACCTCAGCAGCTGTGGTGCCCTCACCAGCAGTGGCGCCCTCAGCTGCAGTGGGGGCCTGGTGGTTCGGGTAGCGTCGGCTGCAGCAGCGGCCCAGCCAGCTGCGGGGCTCGTCGCGGTGGCCTCGACGTAGGCCCCTACGAGTACCGGATCCTGACTAGCCCTAGTGCTGGCACTACCAGCTGGCGTCCTGACCACTCTGCACAGTGTTGCTACAGTCGCCTCGACGACCACTACCGTGAGCGTTTTGGGCCTGACTCGAGGCCACCAATCTGGCCCGGCCTGTCTCGTAGTGGTTACCATGATATGTATATGGATGCTGCTTATTCTGTAACGTATGGATCTTTGGTTTGTGTGCACCTAGCTTAGGACATTTGCTTGTTGCTAGTGTAGGTACTTGTGCTTTCAGTGTAGGTGCTTGTGTAGTCACTAGTCCAGCCGTGTCGACTGCTGTCGCGTTGCTCTTTTTCACGCTGGACTCAGGCACGTCTCAATGCTTCTTCCGCGACCACACCACTGTCACACCTCTTTCGGCTCCAATCCCAGTTGCCTTGGCTGATCCTACTTCAGGACCAGCAGTCGCTCACAGCACTACCACTCTCCCGTGCCCGGCCGTCCCTTTTGGTTTCCTCACTGGTCTCTACATCCCCTCGTTCTCTCGGAACATGGTGGGTGTTGGATACCTTCAAGAACGTGGGATCACAATCACGCTTCCTCCGCACGGCAGGAAGACGATCTGTACAGATGCTTCCACCGGGGCACTTCTTGCCACGTTCAGCAGGGAGACTCACTCAGGTCTCCTTGTTCTGCACACTGCGTCCCCCCAGGTAGCAGCGTATGGTCCGGACACTGCGTCCAGTCAAGTTGCTGCGCCAGGTCAGGTTACAGTGTCCGGTCAGGTTGCTGCGTCTTGCTCTTGTTGGTCACTCACCCACTCGAGAGTCTTGTGGCACCACCGTCTTGGTCACTCGTCCCTCCTCCGCCTCCGCAGGATGGCTAGTCAGCGTCTTGTCTCATGTCTCCCACGCGTCTTTGCGTCGCTCCCTCCCTCGCCTGCACCGTTGTGCACGCCTTGCGTCGAGGGTCGGTTGTGCACCACTCCTCACTCCTCCTCCCTTCATCCAGCCACCGCTCCCTTCCAGACCCTCCACTTGGATGTCTGGGGCCCAGCTCCTCAACTTGGACTCGAGCGAGAGGGCTACTTTCTGGTGGTCATTGACGACTACTTCAGACACACCACGGTGTTTCCTCTAGCGAAGAAGTCCGAGGTGACTTCTACGCGGATCCGGTGGCTCCTAGCCATTGAGGCCATTCGTGTTAGTCATGTCCTTTGTCTCCACTCCGACCGTGTGCGTGCGTTTTTCTCCGGCGTGCTTGCCGTATTCTGCGGCGAACAGGGCATGAAACAGTCCTAGATGCTTCCGAAGCCCCCATAGAAGAATGGGGTTGCTGAACGTTGCATTGGCTTGGTCATGGAGATCGCCTGCACCTCCGTGATTCGTGCCCGTGCGCCCTACGCGGTTCGCTATGCTGCCCACCAGCTGAACCTCTGGCCTCGTGTCTCACGACCAAGGGATTCACCGACCAGACTTTGGACCAGGTCGCCTGGTGTTGCGTCAGAGTTTTGAGTCTGGGGCTACCTTGCGCTTGTCCGCAACACCTCTGCGGACAAGCTCTCAGCTCGCGCCATCCCTTGTGTCTTCCTTGGTTTCCCGGTGGACTCTCCTGACTTTGAGTTTTACCACTCGCCCCTTCCTTGACTCCCGTGACGTCCGGTTTGACGAGTCTGGGTCCTACTACACCCACTACCCCTGTCGAGGTCTCCCGGTTCCTCCCCCTCGTCCCTTCCTTACCCCCACTCCTCCTTCTACTCCCGCTCCTCCAATACCACAGCCCCCCCCAAGTCCTGCCCCATCAGGTGTGTCTCACGCTACCCCTCTCCCCTCGGTAGCACGTCAGGTGACCTCTCCCTCCCCACAATCCTCCTCACGGTCACCTCAGCAGCCTTCGGCACTACCGCGACAGGTTGCAGTGGACTCAGGGGGTGTTGGAGATGGAGGTGCTAGCACTGGAGGTGCTCATTCTTGGGGTGCTCGTTCTAGGGGTGTTGGAGCTGGAGGTGCTGGCACTGAAGGTGCTAGTTTGGGGGGTGCTGGAGTTGGAGGTGCTGGCACTGGAGGTGCTAGTTTAGGGGTTGCTAGAGTAGTGTTTACTGATCTTGGACGTTGTGGATTTGGGGGTGCTGGAGCAGGAGATGCTGGCACTAGAGGTGCTAGTTCTGAGGAGACTCGAGTTGGAGGCACTACTACTGCGGCGCCCACTGCGCCTCCCCACGGCTATGATACGCGTCTCCAGGCTCTTCGACGGCTTGAGCGCGAGGAGTGGGAGCGGTTGGAATAGGAGAGGCAGGAGCAGCAGGAGCAGCAGGAGCAAGAGCAGTAGGAGCTGCAGCAGGAGCAGGAGAAGCAGCAGCAGCAGCAGTAGCCGCCATTTTTGCAACAGGTGTTCCAACCTGTGAGTGGCCCTCAGGCCCTTGGTCTTCCCTCCTCTCGTCCTGTCCGCTCACATTCTCCTACCACCTACGTTCCTACGTTTCTTCCTCTGGACTCGGCTCTGGCTGTTTTCTCTCCTCATTCACAGTCGCCTCCTCTTGTTGTCCCGCACGACTGGACCACTCATTGACCACCGCGTGCTCGTCCCTCGTCTCCTTTTGACGACCTCCATACTACCTTGTTTCCGTTCTCCCGCCACCTCTTGAGTCATCTTTCACTGTCTCCTCTCACCCTATCATTGACTAATACAGTGTTGCTCGCCCTGGTGTTGCACGTGTTCTCGCCTCTCTTGTCGCGGACCATCGTGCCTCTTTGTCGTCTTCTCAGCTCTTACTACTTCTGTCACTGAATTTGCCGCCACCCGCCTCCTCGACTACGCCACCCGCGTGGTAGCTTCTCCTCCTCTCCATCCTCTGTCCGTTGGGGGTGAGTCTGCCCTTGGCTGTGACGTCCTAGAGGACAAGCAGTTTGAGCTGGAGTTCTTTGCAGCCACTTCCCCTTCTCACTCTGCCATGCTGCTATCCTCTGAGGGAGACCCTGACGCCCGTGACATACCGACTCCTCACACGTACCGTGAGGCAGTGTCAGGGCAGTGGGCCTCTCATTGGAAGATGGCCATGGACTCAGAGATGGCATCTTGGAGATCCACAGTCACTTACGTCGACACACTTCCCCCGCCCAGGGCGAAAGTTGTTGATGGCATGTGGCTCTTCAATGTGAGCGGCCGCCTGGATCACTGCCTATGTTCAAGGCGCACTATGTGGCTAGGGGCTTCAGTCAGTGTGAGGGAATTGACTTCTTCCAGACCTTCGCCCCGACCCCGAAGATGACTACCCTTCGGGTGTGCATGAGGAGATTTGGCTGTGACGTCCTCCTGGCTTCACTGGCACCTTCCCACCTGGGACCCAGTGGATGTCAGAATTACGAACAAGGATGAATGAACGATGAAAGAGTTGGGTACAAGTACTAACCCTAATTGGGTTGTACCCCTTATGGGCTAACCCACTATAGCCTACCCAACTGCCACACCTCCATAGGCAAAGTGGGGGAGAACAAGTGGTCACAAGACCAGTCAAGAAAAGCAAAGCAAACTCAGGGTGGATCACAAAGTCACCACACAGTCCGAGCACAAGCAAGGGGCCACAAGGCCAGTTCACATGCAGGGTTATATAAAAGAGAACAAATACAGTGATCATACCCTAGCAAGTGTAAGCATGCAGGTATATATATAGATCACAGTACAAGCAAAGTCACGAAGTGAGCAAGTGAGGCAAAGTAGGCACAAGGCCTAACACAGTAGAGAGGCGCTGATGATTGTTGGTGCAACCCTACAGTTTGCATTCGGCTTATTGTCCATGTGCGTGCATGCGTGTGTGCATGGAATGGTATGAGGGCATGAGATAATATATATTTCATGCTTACAATAGTGTGTGAATGATGATGCATGATTTTGAATGTGTGTGTCGAGTTAATAGCGAGTTATCGCTAGTCGCGTGTCACGTCGTCGTTTGCGTGTCATGTGCGTTTTTCTATTTTGTCGTGTGTGGAACGTTCGGTGTGTCGCAGGTGTGCGCAGCAGACATTCAAGAACTCAAGGAAGAACTTATCCTGAAAAACGAGAGCCTTGGTTTCAAGATTTAAGTGATTTCGAAGCTCTCCAGAAGGGTAAACTTCAAGATAGTGAGAATAGTTACATTACTTTGTGTAGTGTAACATTTCTCTTGGTGTAGGCCCTTGTGGAAGGTATTTTCGAGACCCTTCGTGGATGGGGACAGTGTGGCACTGTTCCATATCACTGTACCTCGGCTCTTGGGGTTTGTAGGAGCTGGGAGTCATTCCCAACTCGTAACTCTTCCTAATTTGTGTTCTAAGACTATAGTGGCTGCCATAGTACCGTTCGTTCAAACCGACGCTGTGTCGTCAATTCTTAATGAAATCGTGCAATCTAAACTGCTTAGTATAGACGACAATTAGATGCTCTAGATCCAAGTTGAATCAGGTCATTTCAAGGTGCGACCAAAATGCTATCAACGTTTGAAGTCGTTGTGCAGAAATCCGACTGTGCTCTCTATCTTTCGTTTTAGGCACATTCAAGCCTATTGTGACTATAACAAGTGGTATCAGAGCCCCTTGGAGCAGTTTCGACAATGGATGGACCTGAGGAAAGGGGTGGCAGAGGTGCTGGTGGCAGTGGAGAAGCCCAAGCTCAAGGCCAACCCCGTGATTCAGCCATGGCGCCCGTGCAACCAAGTCTTGGCCCACCTAGGGATGAGCCTAGGGTGTTTGGGCTTGACAAGTTCAATGGCGACAACTTCGCTGAATGGTCCTTCAGAATGGAGAATGTATTTGACCACTATGACCTGCTGGAGGTGATGGAAGGAACGGAGAAGTGCCCCGAGAACGACCCGGAGAAGAGCCCGTGGGTGCGGAAGAGCGCACAAGGCTATCTCCTACTTGGGCAAGCATTGGGGAGCAGCCAGATCCGTCACATCAAGCCATTCCAGCGTGAACCAGAGAAGGGACCAAAGGCATGGGCTGCTCTCAAGGGTGTACACGCTCCTGCAACAGCGGCGGTAGCGGTGGTGTTGGAACGGCAAATGGCGGCACTACGAATTGAAGAAGACGAAGCGGTTGAAGAAGGGGTGCCGAAATTCTTCGACTTGTTGACGCGGCTTAAGGGAGCTGATTTGAACTACAGTGAGCTCCAAAAGAAGACCAAGTTGCTGGCCTTACTCCCAGAGTCATGGTCCTCGCTCATCATCAACCTCAATCGTGACTTGCCCCGCCTCTTGCTTAAAGACGTGAAGCGAGCGATCCTTCAAGAGGACTTCCGCCGCCGTGAGTTGGCAAGTGCGGATGGCGCCGGGGCAGCAAGCATCGGCCGAGGGTATGGCCGTGGAAGGGGCAGAGGACGAGTGGGAGGCAGATTTGGAAGCAACAACTTCAATGGAGGCCGCGGGAGTGGCGGATACGGCAGCGACAACTAGAGCTATGGACGCGGTCGCGTCCGATTCGACGGCGAGTGCCACTATTGTCACAAGAGCAGACATATGTGGCGCGATTGCTTCAAGCTCTCTAACGGATGGACCCATGCTCAAGGCCAAGAGGGCAGAGGAGCAGGAGGAGGGAAAGGAAGAGGCCGTGGAGGCCGTGGCGGTCGCGGAGGTGGTGCTGCAAGTATGAAGAACGGTGACAACGAGAGCGAGTCGAGGGACGATCACTTTCCGGGTCAATTCTTCTTCGTGTCCACGCAAGCACCGGCTGGTCCAGAGAAGGATGAAGGCTTTGAGGAGCCAGCAGCTGTGGGGAAGATGACCCTACACTCCCTGGACTATTGGGTGATCGATAGCAGTGCTACCTATAGCATGACACCTCGTGCGGATTTGCTCACCGAACTTGAGCCGTCACCGGTGAAGCATGTGACATCGGCTTTGGGGCAGCGAGCAGAGGTGAAAGGCACGGGCAAGGCCATGTTCAAGGGTGCTGATGGGAAGATGGTGGGCCTCAAGAACGTGCTTTGGGTGCCCAACCTTGCTGCCAACCTGATTTCCGTGCGGCGGTTGCAAAAGGCCGGCGTGGACACGAGCTCGAAGGGAGCCAAGACCTACACCGCAAGGATTGGCGAACGGGTTCTCTAGGACCTTCATGGAGACAGGGATGTCTGAAATGAGATGTGGCAGATCCGTGTGGTCCCCATGTTTGAGGAGAGGCAAGTGGCAGCAAGCATCAGCACCAAGGGTGAAGCGGTTGGTAGCGGCGATGGCGCGAATGGTCGCGATAAGGAGATTGAGTCCAAGAAGTGCAATCTTGGAGGGACCAGCAAGCTCGGTGAATACGAGGAGAGTGGTGCAGCAGCTCAGAAGCAGCAAAAGGGTGAGGAGAACCCCAAGGCAGCAGCGGAGGAGGACTACGGAGAGAGCATGTGGGGCACTATTGCAAGTGCGGCATTCTCCAATCCGACTTCGGCTACGGGGGAGTGTGATTGGCTCACCTTGCATCAGCGAATGGGGCATGTGGCCCTGCCCATCTTGCAGCAGCTAGTGAAGAATGAGATGGTTGCTGGCATACGTGTGAAGGGGGAGCCCGATGAGGTACTTGGCTGCCCGACGTGCATGCAAGCCAAGTTCACCCGTTACCCGTTCTCTAGTTTGGAGGCAATGGCTAAGGCACCACTTGATGAGGTGGTGATGGACGTGGTGGGCTCCTTGAAGCTTGGAACTGCTGGAGCAGAGTACTTCCTCACCATTGTGGACGTCTACACCCGCATGACCTGGGTGTACGTGCTGTCCAAGAAGAGCGACGTGGTTGGAACGGTGAAGACCGATTGGTTTCCGATGGTGGAGCGGCAACAAGACTGGCTAGTCAAGTCAATCCGCACCGATCGAGGGGGAGAGTTCTTGAGCAAGGAGTTTGGATAGTGGCTGAAGAAGAATGGCATAAGGCACTCCCTTACTATGCCACACTCCCCTGCAATGAACGGCATCGCCGAGCGAGCGAACCGGACAATCACGGAGACGGCGCGCGGGTTGCTCATTGAAGCCGGCCTACCCAACTATTTCAGGCCTGATGTAGTGCGGAGTGCATGTGTGGCCAAGAACAAAGCCTTGGCTCATGTGGGAGCAGAAAAATGGGTGCCCTATGTGGAGTGGATTGGAAGCAAGCCAAAGGTGGATATACTTCGGGTGTTCGGGTGCATGTGCATGGCACTCGTGCCTAAGCATCTTCGGCACAACAAGCTCGATGCCAAGGCGATATGGGCTGTGCACTTGGGCATGGCTCAAAACAGCAAGGGGTGGCTTCTTTGGAACCCATTCACCAAGAAATTATTGGTGAGTAGGGACAGCAAATTCATGGAGAACCTGATGTATAATTATTGGAAGGCGGAGAATGAGGCGAAGATAGGCATGCGGTTTGGGGAAGTGAAGAGTTCCGGTTTGGAGTATGTGGAGCTGCCTTTGGAGCTGAGCAGCGGCAGCACCACCACAAGGCAATCTTCCCTTGTGAATGGGGGAGAGGAAGTCAAGGATGCAGAGGAAGAAGAGGAGGAGGTGCATCAAGTGAGCGAGCGTGCACTGGCACTTCCTTCTCGCACTACGAGCGCTCCACGGATCCGAGTCACCCCGCAGCAACGCAATGAGAACCTTCATGTCCCTGCAGCTGAGGAGGAAGGAAGGGGCAAGAGGAGAACTCAAGCCCAAATAGGCTGACCTATGAGGCGCTGGGAAAGCCAGCCAAGTCAGCCTTGGCCGGAGCGGCAATGATGGTTGGAGATGACGAGGAAAGTGAGTACGAGGAGTTTGCTTTCGCGTTGTTCTCTCCGGTGGAGATGCCGGGGGAACCAGCAACTCTCAAGGAGGCCTTGTGGAGAGTGAGCTAAAGAGCATTGAGGAGAACGGCACATGGGAATTGGTGGAGCTACCGAAGGGGCGTAAGGCGATTACGTCCAAGTGGATCTTCAAGATCAAGTCCGACGCCGACGGTAGAATCGAGCGCTACAAGTCTAGGCTTGTGGCCAAGGGGTACCAGCAGAAGGATAAGGTGGAATATAAGGAGTTGTTTGCTCCCATGGTGAAGCCGATGACGCTGAGAACTGTTATAGTCATAGTAGGCTCCAATGTGCCTAAAACGAAAGATAGAGTGCACAGCCGGATTTCGGCACAGCGGCTTCAAACGTTCATAGCGTTCTGGTCACAGCTTTAAATGACTTGATTCAACTTGGATCTGGAGCGTCTTATTGTCGCCTACAATAGGCAATTTAGATCGCACGATTTCACCAAGTATTGACGACAACAACGTCAGTTTGAACGAACGGCACTATGGCAGCCACTATAGTCTTAGAACACAAGATAGGAAGAGTTGGGAAGAGTTACGAGTTGGGAATGACTCCCAGCTCCTACAAACCCCAAGAGCCGAGGTACAGTGATGTGGAACAGTGCCACACTGTCCCCAACCACGAAGGGTCTCGAAACTACCCTTCACTAGGGCCTACACCAACTGAAATGTTACACTACACAAAGTAATGTAACTATCTTCAATATCTTGAGGTGTACCCTTTTGGCGAGCTTCGAAAGCACTTGAGGCTTGACACCAAGGCTCGGGCTCTTCATCACAAACTCATCCTTGAGTTCTTGATGGGTCTGCTGCACACACCTGCGACACGCCGAACGTTCGACACAGGACAAAATAGAAACCACGCACGACAAAATAGAAACCGCGCGCGAGACACAAACGACCGCGTAACACGCGTCTAGCGATAACTCGCTATTGACTCGACACACACACTCGACATCATGACTTAACATTCACACACAATTATAAGCATGAAATATATATTATCCCATGCCCTCATACCATTCCATACACACACACATGCACGCATACGGACAACAAGCCGAGTGCAAACCGTAGGGTTGCACCAACAAACTCCCCCTCGGATTGTTGGCCTTAGGATATGTTGCTCTCTTAGTTCAGAGCCATCCCAGCCAGCTTGCAACACTTCCAATGCTGCTGCTCCACCAGCCTCTTGGTCATCATGTCAGCCGGCTGCCCTGTCGTCTTCACGTAGCGCAACTCAACTTCACCCGCGGTTACCATGCTCCTCGTCCAATGCCACTTCACCCTCATGTGCTTCGTGAGTCCATGCAACACAGGGTTCTTAGCAAGAGCAATGGCACCCTGGCTGTCACAGTACAGTGGGGTAGGTCCTTGCTGCTCCTCCCCCAATTCAGCCAACAAACGCCGCTGCCACACAATCTCCCGTACGGCACGGAAGAGTGCCATGTACTCGGACTCCACCGAGCTCAAAGCTTGGTCAACCTGCTTCTTGCTCTCCCAAGCAGTTGGGCCTCCACCAACACAGCATATGAAGCCTCCCACACTTGTCATGTCCTCTGGTTCTGATGCATATGAAGCATCCGAGTAGGCGGTGAGGAACAAACGCCCGGGTTCAACACCATCCGCGCCCTTTTGGCGCCTTTGTGCCGCCGCCGAGTATTGCAGCCCAACGGTCGGTGTTTGGCCAAGATACTTGGCCACCCTCATTCCAGCTGCTACCTGCTCCTCATTAGGGCATTGCACAACCCTAGCCAGCTGCCCGGTAGCAAACGCGACGTCCGGTCGGGTGTTTACCGCCGCATACATGAGGCTGCCCACCAACGAGTGAAATCGGCGCCTCTCCTCTTCACCAACGCTCTCCTCCTCTGGTCCCTTCACACACTTGAACCCAGAGGGAAAGGGTGTAGCCACATGGCCTTCACTCTGCCCAAAGTTGGCAGCCAATACCTCCAGGTACTTTCGTTGATGCACCCGCATGCACCGCTTCTCCACATCTCGTTCGATGTGGAGCCCAAGGTAGAAGCTCACGTCACCAAGGGCCTTGCACTTGAACTTGTCTTGAAGCTTCAGCATCACCTCCTTCACAAGGTCAGAAGAGGGTGAGAAAATGAGGATGTCATCCACATAAACCACCATGAAACTCCTCTACTCCCCCTCGCCAAGCATGAACAAGGAGTGATCGGCCGTTGAGGGAGTGAAGCCGATCCCCTCCAACACTTCGCGCAGCTTCATGTACCATTGCCTAGGGGCCTGCTTCAGCCCATAGAGGGCCTTCTTCAGCTTCCACACTCTGCCACTACCATCATCAAACCCCTCTGGCTGCGCCATAAAAATCTCCTCCTCAAGGATGCCGTTAAGGAATGCCGTTACGATGTCCATTTGTTTTACTACCCATCGTTTGATGGCGGCTCCCGCGAATAGGGTTCGCAGCGTCGTCGGCTTCACCACAGGGGCAAACAGCTCCTTGAAGTCCACCTTCTCCTTCTGCTGGTACCCCTTGGCTACAAGCCTAGACTTGTAGCGCTCGATCTTGCCGTCGGCATCCGACTTGATTTTGAAGAGCCACTTGGACGTTATCGCCGTACGTCCCTCCGGTAGCTCCACCAATTCAAACGTGTCATTCTCCTCGATGCTCTTCAACTCACTCCCCATGGCCTTCTTCCACTCCTCAGCATCACTACTCTCCAAAGCCTCCTTGAGAGTTGCTGGTTCTCCCGGCGTCTCCACCGGAGAGAAGAACGCGAAGGCACACTCCTCGTAGTCACTCTCCTCGTCGTCTCCGACCATCATTGCCGCTCCGGCCAGGGCTGTCTTGCCCTGCTTTCCCGGCGCATCATAGGTCAGCCTATTAGGGGGTTGAACTCTCCTCTTCCCCCTTCCTTCCTCCTCAGCTGCAGGGACTTGAAGGCCTTGGCGTTGCTGCGGTGTGGCTCGAATCCGTGGAGCACTCGTAGTACGGGAAGGGAGTGACGGTGCACGCTCGCTCACTTGCTGCACCTCCTCCTCTTCTTCCTCTGCATCATTGGCCTCCTCTCCCCCATTCACAAGGGAGGATTGCCTTGTGGTTGTGCTGCCGCTGCTCAGCTCCAAAGGCAGCTCCACATGCTCCAAACCGGAACTCTTCACCTCCCCAAACCGCACGCCTATCTTCGCCTCATTCTCCGCCTTCCAATCCTTGTACATGAAGTTCTCCATGAACTTGCAGTCCCTGCTCACCAAGAACTTCTTGGTGAATGGGTCCCAAAGAAGCCATCCCTTGCTGTTTTGAGCCATGCCCAAGTGCACGGCCCACACCGCCTTGGCACCAAGCTTGTTGTGCCGAAGATGCTTAGGCACGAGCGCCATGCACATGCACCCGAACACCCGAAGCATATCCACCTTTGGCTTCCTTCCTAGCCACTCCACATAGGGCACCCATTTGTCTGCTCCCACATGAGTCAAGGCTCTGTTCTTGGCCACACACGCGCTCCGCACCGCATCAGGCCAGAAATAGTCGGGTAGCCCGGCTTCAATGAGCAACCCGCGTGCCGCCTCCGTGATTGTGCGGTTCGCTCGCTCGGCGATGCCGTTCATTGCAGGGGAGTATGGCATGGTGAGGGAGTGCCGAATACCATTCTTCTTCAGCCACAACCCAAACTCCTTGCTCAGGAACTCTCCCCCTCGATCGGTGCGGATTGACTTGACTAGACGGTCTTGTTGCCGCTCCACCATCGGGAACCAATCCGTCTTCAGCGTTTCAGCCACGTCGCTCTTCTTGGCCAGCACATACACCCAAGTCATGCGGGTGTAGACGTCGACAATGGTGAGAAAATACTCAGTTCCAGCAGCTCCAAGCTTCAGGGGGCCCACCACGTCCATCACCACCTCATCAAGCGGTGCCTTTGCCGTTGCCTCCGAACTAGGGAACGGAAACCGGGTGAACTTGGCTTGAATGCACGTCGGGCAGCCAAGCACCTCATCGGGCTCCCCCTTCACACGTATGCCAGCAACCATCTCATTCTTCACTAGCTGCTGCAAGATGGGCAGGGCCACATGCCCCATGCGCCGATGCAAGGTGAGCCAATCACACTCCCCCGTAGCCGAAGTTGGATTGGAGAATGCCGCGCTCGCAATAGCGCCCCACATACTCTCTCCGTAGTCCTCCTCCGCTGCTGCCTCGGGGTTCTCCTCACCCTTTTGCTGCTCCTTGGTTGCTGCACCACTCTCCTTAGGTTCACTGAACTTGCTGGTCCCTCCAGGTTTGCTCTTCTTGAGCTCATTCTCCTTAGCCGACCGTTCGCGCCATCGTCGCTACCGACCGCTCCATCCTTGGTGCTGATGCTTGCTGCCACTTGCCTCTCCTTAGGCATACGGACCACTGGGATCTGCCACATCTCGTTGTAGACATCCCTGTCCTCATGAAGGTCCCAAAGAATTCGATCGCCAAGCCTTGCGGTGTAGGTCTTGGCTCCCTTCGAGTTCGTGTCCATGCCGGCCTTAGCCAACCGCCGCACGGAAATCAGGTTTGCAGAAAGGCTGGGCACCCAAAGCACGTTCTTGAGGCCCACCATCTTCCCATCAGCACCCTTGAACATGGCCTTCCCCATGCCTTTCACCTCTGCTCGCTGCCCCAAAGCCGATGTGACATGCTTCACCGGTGACGGCTCGAGTTCGGTGAGCAAGTCCGGGCGAGGTGTCATGCTATAGGTAGCGCCACTATCAATCACCCAATAGTCCAGGGGGTGTAGGGTCACCTTCCCCACAGCTGCTGGCTCCTCAAAGCCTTCATCCTTCTCTGGACCAGCCGGTACTTGCGTCGACACGAAGTAGAATAGACCCGGGTATCGATCGTCGCTCGGGTCCTTGTCGTTGTCTCCACTCTTCATGTTTGCAGCTCCGCCACCGCGACCGCCACGGCCTCCACGGCCTCGTCCTCTCCCTCCTCCTGCTCCTCTACCCTCTTGGCCTTGAGCAGGGGTCCAACCATCAGGGAGTTTGTAGCAGTTGCGCCACATGTGTCCGCTCTTGTGGCAATAGTGACACTCGCCGTCGAATCGGCCGCGACCGCGTCCGTAGCTCTTGTCGTCGCTGCCGTAACCGCCACTCCCGCGGCCTCCGCCGAAGTTGCTGCCACCAAACCTTCCTCCCCCTCGTCCTCTGCCTCTTCCTCGACCATATCCACGGCCGATGCTCGCTGTCCCAGCGCCATCCGCACTCGCCAGCTCACGGCGGCGGAAATCCTCTTGAAGGATAGCTCGCTTCACGTCTTCAAGCGAGAGGCGGGGCAAGTCGCGATTAAGGTTGATGATGAGCGAGGACCATGACTCAGGGAGTAGGGCCAGCAACTTGGTCTTCTTTTGGAGCTCACTATAGTTCAAATCAGCTCCCTCAAGCCGCGTCAACAAGTCGAAGAATTTCTGCACCCCTTCTTCAACCGCTTCATCCTCTTCAATTCGTAGTGTCGCCATTTGCCGTTCCAACACCACAGCTACCGCCGCTGTTGCAGGAGCGTGTACACCCTTGAGAGCAGCCCATGCCTTTGGTCCCTTCTCTGGTTCACGCTGGAAAGGCTTGATGTGACGGATCTGGCTGCTCCCCAACGCTTGCCCTAGTAGGAGGTAGCCTTGTGCGCTCTTCCGCACCCACGAGCTCTTCTCCGGGTCGTTCTCGGGGCGCTTCTCCGTTCCTTCCATCACCTCCAGCAGGTCATAGTGATTAAACACGTTCTCCATTCTGAAGGACCACTCAGCATAGTTGTCACCGTTGAACTTGTCAAGGCCAAACACTCTAGGCTCGTCCCTAGATGGGCCAACACTTGGTTGCACGGGCGCCATGGCTGAGTCACGGGGTTGGCCTTGAGCTTGGGCTTCTCCACTGCCACCAGCACCTCTGCCACCCCTTTCCTCAGGTCCAGAAATTGTCGAAACTGCTCCAAGGAGCTCTGATACCACTTGTTACAGTCACAGTAGGCTCCAATGTGCCTAAAACGAAAGATAGAGTGCACAGCCGGATTTCGGCACAGCGGCTTCAAACGTTCATAGCGTTCTGGTCACAGCTTTAAATGACTTGATTCAACTTGGATCTGGAGCGTCTTATTGTCGCCTAGAATAGGCAATTTAGATCGCACGATTTCACCAAGTATTGACGACACAACGTCAGTTTGAACGAACGGCACTATGGCAGCCACTATAGTCTTAGAACACAAGATAGGAAGAGTTGGGAAGAGTTACGAGTTGGGAATGACTCCCAGCTCCTACAAACCCCAAGAGCCGAGGTACAGTGATGTGGAACAGTGCCACACTGTCCCCAACCACGAAGGGTTTCGAAACTACCCTTCACTAGGGCCTACACCAACTGAAATGTTACACTACACAAAGTAATGTAACTATCTTCAATATCTTGAGGTGTACCCTTTTGGCGAGCTTCGAAAGCACTTGAGGCTTGACACCAAGGCTCGGGCTCTTCATCACAAACTCATCCTTGAGTTCTCTATGGGTCTCCTGCACACACCTGCGACACGCCGAACGTTCGACACAGGACAAAATAGAAACCACGCACGACAAAATAGAAACCGCGCGCGAGACACAAACGACCGCGTAACACGCGTCTAGCGATAACTCGCTATTGACTCGACACACACACTCGACATCATGACTCAACATTCACACACAATTATAAGCATGAAATATATATTATCCCATGCCCTCATACCATTCCATACACACACACATGCACGCATACGGACAACAAGCCGAGTGCAAACCGTAGGGTTGCACCAACAAGAACCCTACTCGCGGGTGCTGCCATCAAAGGATGGGTGGTGAAACAATTGGACGTGACAACCGCGTTCCTCAACGGCATTCTCGAAGAGGAAATCTTCATGGCGTAGCCAAAGGGGTTTGATGATAGTAGTGGCAGAGTGTGGAAGCTGAAGAAGGCGCTCTATGGGCTCAATCAAGCCCCTAGGCAGTGGTACTTGAAGCTGCGTGAAGTCTTGGAGGAGATCGGGTTCACTCCCTCATCCGCCGATCATTCCTTGTTCATGCTTGGCGAGGGGGAGCAGAGGAGTTTCATGGTGGTTTATGTGGATGACATCCTCATTTTCTCACCCTCCTCTGACCTTGTGAAGGAGGTGATGCTGAAGCTTCAAGACAAGTTCAAGTGCAAGGCCCTTGGTGACATGGGCTTCTACCTCGGGCTTCACATCGAACGAGATGTGGAGAAGCGATGCATGCGGGTGCATCAACGGAAGTACCTGGAGGCATTGGCTGCCAACTTTGGGCAGAGTGAAGGCCATGTGGCTACACCCTTTCCCTCTGGGTTCAAGTGTGTGAAGGGACCAGAGGAGAGGAGCGTTGGTGAAGAGGAGAGGCGCCGTTTTCACTCGTTGGTGGGCAGCCTCATGTACGCGGCGGTAAACACCCGACCGGACGTCGCGTTTGCTACTGGACAGTTGGCTCGGGTTGTTCAATGCCCTAATGAGGAGCAAGCAGCTGGAATGAGGGTGGCCAAGTATCTTGGCCAAACACCGACCGTTGGGCTGCAATACTCGGCGGCGGCGCAAAGGCGCGAAAAGGGCGCGGATGGTGTTGAACCCGGGCGTTTGTTCCTCACCGCATTCTCGGATGCTTCTTATGCTTCCGAACCAGAGGACATGACAAGTGTTGGAGGACATTTGCTGTGTTGGTGGAGGCCCAACTGCTTGGGAGAGCAAGAAGCAGGTGGATCAAGCATTGAGCTCGGTGGAGTCCGAGTACATGGCACTCTTCCGTGCCGTACGGGAGATTGTGTGGCAGCGGCGTTTGTTGGCTGAATTGGGGGAGAAGCAGCAAGGACCTACCCCACTCTACTGTGACAGCCAGGGTGCCATTACTCTTGCTAAGAACCCTGTGTTGCATGGCCTCACGAAGCACATGAGGGTAAAATGGCATTGGACGAGAAGCATGGTGGCCGCGGGTGAAGTTGAGTAGCACTACGTGAAGACGACAAGGCAGCCAGCTGACATGATGACCAAGAGGCTAGTGGAGCAGCAGCATTGGAAGTGTTGCAAGCTTGTGTTAGAGACTAAGGACGGAGTCTATGAAGATTAGGGGCTGAAATATCTCAAAATCGTCAACTACAATTCTGGACAGAAAAGTCGTCGTCACAAGAAACGTCGTCGACGAAAGGTCCACTGTTAGAATTCTTTCAAACTCGAGTATATTGTAGCCCTTGACCGTGGATATCGTTCCCAATTTGAATAATATCAAAATATGGAGTATAACTCGAGTTATGAACTTTGGCGCACTAGGAGGTATGCTGCCATAGAAAACGTAACTCAATCACAAATTATCTCACAAGTTCACACAAGAAAGTTAGAGTAGCAATCGAACCAGGTAGGAGGGGATGAGGAGGACGAGAGGGAAGGTCCCAAGGGATTCCCCAACCAAGGACACCCCATACCACACAATTCCCCTCTCTATAGGCACCCCAACTTTGACATTTGTCACTTTCCCAACTCATGCCATCCACCTCACCCAACTTGGCCACACTTGCCAACCTGGTTTGGCACCTCCCAACCACTTGGCAGCATCTACAGTGATGTTGACGAATTTCCCAACCCCGAAGAGTCTGTACTCCTTATGGAGTCAACACCACAACTTCCCATAGTCACCACAACCAAATATCAAAAGCATACGAACTTCCAACGTTCGTAACTTTCTTGTTCGTGCTCCGATTGAAGCGATACTTGGTTCGTCGGAAAGCTCTTGAGCAGAGGAGTCACTTCAGATATCTGCTCAAGCCAAATAACATTCACACACACTCAGAAAAACCAAACCGCACAAAACACAAATTCTTGCATACGCTCACACCACGCATGCAACGCACGAACACATGATGGGAGGCAGACAGACATGAATGCATATGATTGCATCACACAACAGCTGGCTGGGATGGCTCTGAACTGAGAGAGCAAGATCCTAAGGCCAACAATCCGAGGGGGAGTTTCTTGGTGCAACCCTACGGTTTGCATTCGGCTTGTTGTCCGTGTGCGTGCATGCGTGTGTGCATGGAATGGTATGAGGGCATGGGATAATATATATTTCATGCTTACAATAGTGTGAATGATGATGCATGATTTTGAATGTGTGTGTCCAGTCAATAGCGAGTTATCGCTAGTCGCGTGTCATGTCGTCGTTTGCGTGTCGTGTGAGTTTTTATATTTTGTCGTGTGTGGAACGTTCGGCGTGTCGCAGGTGTGCGCAGCAGACTTTCAAGAACTCAAGGAAGAATTTATCCTGAAGAACCAGAGCCTTGGTTTCAAGATTCAAGTGATTTCGAAGCTCTCCAAAAGGGTAAACTTAAAGATAGTGAGAATAGTTACATTACCTTGTGTAGTGTAACATTTCTCTTGGTGTAGGCCCTTGTGGAGGGTATTTTCGAGACCCTTCGTGGTTGGGGACAGTGTGGCACGGTTCCACATAAATGTACCCGGCTCTTGGGGTTTGTAGGAGCTGGGAGTCATTCCCAACTCGTAACTCTTCCTAATTTGTGTTCTAACACTATAGTGGCTGCCATAGTACCGTTCGTTCAAACCGACGCTGTGTCGTCAATTCTTAATGAAATCGTGCAATCTAAATTGCTTATTGTAGGCGACAATAAGACGCTACAGACGCTCCAGATCATTTGAAGGTGTGATCGGAACGCTATCAACGTTTGAAGCCGTTGTGCAGAAATCCGACTGTGCACTCCATCTTTCGTTTTAGGCACATTCAAGCCTATTCAAGCCAATGATCACCAAGCGGAAGTGCCTTGGTGAATATACCAGCAGTGTTGTCCCTAGTGGCCATGTATGCAAGACGAAGTTGGCCAAGCTGCTGCAACTCTCGAGCAAGGAAGTATCGCAGAGCAATGTGCTTCGTTCTGTGCTCCAGTCTGTGCTCTTGACACAACGCAATCATGGCCTTGTTGTCTACGTAAAGAATTGGACGCGAATGACGCTGCTCTCCCAAGTCCATCAACAGGTAGGTGAGCCAGCGTAGATCCTGTGCAGCCTTGGCCCCTGCGTAGATCCCAGCCTCACAACTGGAGCTGAGAACCGTAGACGAGCGGGTAGACCGCCAAGAAACAGAGCCGGAACCGAGGCTAAAGGTGTAACCCTGTGACGACCGCTACGTAGCTGAGTCGTCAACCCAGGAAGCGTCTGCGTGACCGGTGAGGACAACTGGACCCCGTCCTCCAAGCACGAGCCCCATGCCTGACGTAATGCACAAGTAGCGCAGTACCCTCTTCGCAGCATCCCAGTGCACCTTTCGGTGCCTACCGGGAGCCACGTAGCGAGCCAGAAGGCTGAGAGGGTACGCAAGGTCAGGTCGTGTGCACGTCATCAGGTACACGAGGCAACCCATAAGCTCTGGGTACGGACCACTCGGCTCTATGGACTCGTCCAAAGGTGGAGCTGAGAGCGAGTGGCTGGTAGACAGAGGAGTGGGCTGTGGCGAGGAGAACTGGAAGCCAAAGCGCTGAAGTACCTGGTGCACCATGTGTGACTGAGTCAGGGTGATGGTGCGCCGTGCTCTGTCCCGGGTGATCTGCAAGCCAAGATTGCTGCGCAGTTCACCCAGGTCAGTGCAGGTGTGTCTCTTCTGCATCTCGGACTTCACAAGGGTCAGTGCCTCAGTGTCAGCAGTGGCAAAGACGAGGTCGTCGACGTACACGAGGACGTAGAACGGTGGCAGCAAGGTGTCGGTGCGTAGAAACAGCGACGGGCCAGCAGTAGCAAGAGCAAACCCAAGAGCCGCAAGTGTAGTCCTCAATGTGTCGTGTCACTCGCAAGGCGCCTGGCAGAGACCGTAGACTGGCCGCCGGAGGCTCCACAGAGTACCTGCAGGAAACGACTCACTAAAGCCAGGTGGGCGGCGCAGCCAGATCTCCTCATGCAGTCTGCCCTGCAGGAAAGCTGTGCTGAAGTCCAGAGAGTGCAACTTGTAGTCACGCTGAGCAGCGACGTGCAGCAACACCCGAAGAGTAGTCATCTTTGGGGTGGGGGAGAAGGTATGGAAGTAGTCAACCCCCTGTCGCTGACTGAAGCCTCGAGCAACGTAACGCGCCTTGAAGGCAGGCGGAGAACCCGGCGGCCGCTTCACCCTGAAAATCCACATGCCATCGACTATGTTCGCCGCAGGTGGGGGAACCTCGTCGATATAGGTGCCTATGGACTTCCAGGATGCCATCTCGGCATCCATGGCTGCCTGCCAATGGGAGGAGTAAGGACCCGTAATCGCCTCTGCGTAAGAGCACGGGGTCGGGATGTCTGGTGCATCCGGGTCTCCCTCAGGGGCAAGCAGCATGGAAGCGAAACGAGGTACAGCAGTTGCAAGACACTCAAAATCCTCCTGCCTGTCCTCAAGAACGTCCGTGCCAAGAGCACACTCACCCCCAATGGACGGAGGACTGGCATACGCAGACTCAGCAACAAGAGCAGTGGCGTAGTCTAGACGGCAGGCAGCAGCAAAGTCAAGTAGCTCAGCAACAAGAGCAGACGCAGCAGCAGACTCAAAAGAAGGGTCAGTAACAGCAGAGGCGAGGAGGCGATAGACGGTGGGGCTGGCAGCGCGAGCGCTGTCAGACTCAGGGTCAGGGACCTCAAGAAGAGAGGACTTAAGAGGAGCAAGCAGAGGAACACTCTGTGCTCCAGTCTGTGCTCCTGACACAAGGCAATCATGGCCTTGTTGTCTACGTACAGAACTGGAGGCAAACGAGGCTGCTCTCCCAAGTCAGTCAGCAGGTAGGTGAGCCAGTGTAGCTGCTTTGCAGCCATGGCCCCTGCGTAGATCTCAGCCTCACAACTGGAGCTGAGAACCGAAGACGAGCGGGTAGACTGCCAGGAAACAGAGCCGGAACCGAGGCTGAAGGTGTAACCCTGTGACGACCGCTGCGTAGCTGAGTCGTCAGCCCAAGAAGCGTCTGCGTTACCAGTGAGGACAACTGGACCCCGTCCTCCAAGCACGAGCCCCATGCCCGACGTACTGCACATGTAACGCAGTACCCTCTTTGCAGCATCCCAGTGCACCTTTCGGTGTCTACCGGGAGCCACGTAGCGAGCCAAGAGGCTAAGAGGATACGCGAGGTCAGGTCGAGTGCACGTCATCAGGTACATGAGGCAACCCACAAGCTCTGGGTATAGACCACTCGGCTCTACGGACTCGTCCGAAGGTGGAGCTGAGAGTGAGTGGCCGGTAGACAGAGGAGTGGGCTGTGGCGAGGAGAGCTGGAAGCCGAAGCGCTGAAGGACCTGGTGCACCATGTGTGACTGAGTCAGTGTGATGGTGTGCCGTGCTCTGTCCCAGGTGATCTGCAAGCCTAGATAGCTGTGCAGTTCACCCAGGTCAGTGCAGGCGTGTCTCTTTTGCAGCACTGAATTCACAAGGGTCAGTTCCTCAGTGTCAGGAGTGGCAAAGACAAGGTCGTCGACGTACACGAGGACGTAGAACGACGGCAGTGACGTGTCGGTGCGTAGAAACAACGACGGGTCAACAGTAGAAGGTGTAAACCCTAGGGCCGCAAGTGTAGTCCTCAGTGTGTCGTGCCACTTACGAGGCGCTTAGCGGAGACCGTAGACTGGCCGCCGGAGGCTCCACTGGGTACCTGCAGAAAATGACCCAGTGAAGTCAGGTGGGCGGCGCAGCCAGATCTCCTCGTGCAGGCTGCCCTGTAAGAAAGCTGTACTGAAGTCCAGAGAGTGTATCTCGTAGTCACGCTGAGCAGGGACGTGTAGGAAATCCCCAAGAGTAGTCATCTTCAGGGTGGGGGAGAAGGTCTGGAAGTTGTCGACCCCCTGTCGTTGACTGAAGCCTCTAGCAACGTAACGCGCCTTGAAGGCAGGCGGAGAACCCAGCGGCCGCTTCACCCTGAAAATCCACATGCCATCAACTATGTTCGTCTGAGATGGCGGAACTGCGTCGACGTAGGTGCCTGTGGACTTCCAGGATGCCATCTCAGCATCCATGACTGCCTGCCACTGAGAGGAGTAAGGACCCGTAATTGCCTCTGCGTAAGAGCGCGGGGTCGGGATGTCTAGTGCATCCGGGTCTCCCTCAGGGGCAAGCAGCATGGAAGCGAAACGAGGTACAGTAGCTGCAAGACACTCAAAGTCCTCCTGCCTGTCCTCAAGGACGTCCGTGCCAAGAGCACACTCACCCCCGAAGGACAGAGGACTGGCAGACTCAGATTTAGCAACAAGAGCAGTGGCGTAGTCTAGACGACATGCAACAGCAAAGTCAAGCAGCTCAGCAACGAGGGCAGAAGCAACAGTGGAATCAAAAGAAGGGTCAGTAACTACTATGGCGAGGAGATAAGAGACAGTGGGATTGGCAACACAAGCGTGGTCAGACTGAGGGTCAGGAACGGCAAGAAGAGAGGACTCAGGAGGAAGCGGCAGAGGAACACGCAGTGGAACAGAGGAAGGACGAAGTGCCATAGCGTGTGTTCCGGGGACAAGAGGGGGACGCGAACGAGGAATGCGACGACCAGTGCAAACAAGGGAGGCAGGACGAGACGCAGGCTCACGTCGCTCTGTAAGACCGCCGGTCTGCTCAGTGTAAGGAGAAGGAGCAGGCAGTGGGGAGGCTGGCTATAACAGCGGCTGCGACTGGTCAGGCGGTGGACACAGTAAGGCCGGTAGAAGATGGGACACCAAGAACCTGCTGAAGCAGTGGAACGGAGTACGGTTGCGGCGGCACAGTGCCTCCAGCACCTCCAGCTCCAGGGTCAATAGCTCCAGCTCCTCCCGCACCAGTGCCTCCATCTCCAGCGCCAACAACTCTAGCTCCTCCAGCCCCAGAAGCTCCAGGCTCCATAGGGTCTCCAGCTCTAGCTCCCCCAACACCACCAGTCCAGTACCCCTGGTACGAGCACCTCCAGGACCAGCAGCTGCAGCACCTCCGGCACCACCAGCTCCAGCAGTAACTCCAGCACCTCCAGCTCTAGTGTCTCCAGCTGCAGAGTCTCCAGCTCCGGCAGCTCCACTCCGAATGCGGGTGCGCTGAGCAAACCACTCGCGCAGCTGCTGCGGGGAGAGAGGCTCCGGCCGGGGAGTCGGTCGTGGCGAAGCACCCGCAGGACCTCCAGAAGAAGAAGTACCCCGCGACTCAGCACCCCCAGACTCCGCACCCTCAGACTCAGCACCCCCAGGCTCCACACCCGCAGGCTCAGCACCCCCAAGCTCCGCACTCCCAGGCTCAGCACCCCCTGACCCGGCACCCTCAGACTCAGCACCCCCACGCTCCGCACCCCCAGATGCACCACCCGCAGACGCAGCACCTCGAGCAGCACGTGAGCCAACAGCTACCTCAATAGGCTCTGTACCTGGGAGAGGGTCTATCTGAGACACACCTAAGGGAGCAAGACCTTGGGGGGGGAGGGGGTCTACCGGAGGGGGACTTGGAGCAAGGAAGAGCGGCGGGGGTGTCGGAGGGGCAGAGCGGTAGGGGAAGAGGCGGTAAAAGGGAACCGACTCGTCAAACGTGACGTCCTGAGAGGGGAAGACACAGTGCAAGGTGGGGTGGTAAAACTGCCAGCCAGGCGCGTCCGGGGGAAAGCCAAGGAAGACGCAGGGAATAGCACAGGCGGAGAGCTTGTTGCGGACGTATTGCGAACAAAGGCACGAAAACCCCAGACCCAGAACACCGACGCATCGCCAACCTCCCCCATCCAACGCAGTGTTGGCAAAGTCTCCGGCAAGGAGACACGGGGCCAGAGGTTGAGCTGATGCGCAGCGTAGCGGACCGCAAACGACCACAGAAAATGGGGAGCAGCCACATGGATCATGGAGGTAAGAGCGACCTCCATGACTAAGCCAATGCGGTGCTCAGCAATCCCATTTTGCTGAGGGGAGTTCGGAAGCGTGAACGACTGGAGAATGCCCTCCCCACGACAAAAGTCCCGTAAGAGGTCGGAGGAGAACTCACCACCTCTGTCAGAGTGCAGACGTAGGACACGAAGGTCCTGGCGGAACCGCTTGCGGGCTGGAGACGGACTGCGCGGATCCAAGGGATCAAGACATCAACGACCTGACTCTTGCTGTGCAAGGGGAAGACCGTGGTGTACCGCGTGTAGTCGTCAACAACCAGCAAAAAGTAGCGCTCGCGGCCCTGTCCACTGACGCGGGCTGGGCCCCACACGTCCATGTGGAGAGTCTGCAGGGGAGCAGTCGTCGGGGGAAACGAGGAGGGGTGAGGAGCGGCGCGCTGCTGCCCCTCGATGCAAGGAAGGCAGGGCGGGGCAGGCAAGGGCGGCAGGGGAGGCAGAGAACTGGGAAGACCAGAGACAAGGAGGCAGGAGTGCATGCCACGAAGGCGTGGCAGGGAAGGGTGACCTAGGCGGTTTTCCACAGAAGAGTTTGGTGCGACAGGAGGCGACACGAGCAAGGGGGTGCTACCTGACCTGACGCGGCCATCTGGGTAGACGCAGCTACCTGAGGAGGCTCGGTAGCGAGTGTGTACAGACTCGACCCTGGCCGACAAGTGAACGTGGCCAGGTGATGGCCCGTCTGTGTACACGTGCAGATCGACACACGCTGAACCCCTGAAGTGGTGGTAGTGACCATCGCGTCCTAGAGGGCAGTGGTACTCACCAAGTTCGTAGAGAACGAGAGGAGGTGAAGGCTTGACAGTGAGCCGGATGGAACCGCCGGACACGGGAGCACAGTGGAGGAACGGGCGAGGACTGGGCCCCCGGAGGGGTCAGCCAGCTTGACTGGTACAGGTGCAGAGAGAGGAGTGAGGGTGGTGCTGTCGCGAAAGAAACAGCGTGAGGCACCTGAGTCAAGTGTGAAGGTGTGCACGGCCTCAGCAGGCGTAGTACCAGGGAGAGCAGACTAACTAGCACCTAGAGCAGCAGCCTCTATACCTGGGTCAGGCGGCACACACAGGTAACAGTCACCCTCAGCACTAACAGACAAAGCATACATAGCAGCAAGGATAGCATCATAGTGTAGGTCAAAGATAGCAACTTCAGACCTAAGCAGCTCTACCCAGCGGGGGCGCTCAGCCTCGTCACCAAACTCTGCGTGCCAAGTGTCGTCAAGGCGGGAGAAGCAGCGGTGCTGAATTTGAGGCTTCCCGCATGTCTGACCAGCATGCTCACCCGTGCGAATGACATACGGGCAGCTAGAACTACCCCCAGACGCCCCACACTAAGAAAATGACTCACGAAGCTGCTGAGGCGATGGGGTCTCGCTCCGACGCTGCTGCTGCTGCCGTTGGCCACCTCCTGAACCTCCACGCTGAGTAGCTCCAGCCCTACCGCTACCACCCCCACTCCCGCCACCACTCCCACTACTGCCACCGCCTCCACTGCCTCCACCACCTCCACTGCTGCCCCCACCACCACCCTTGCTGCCACCACCACCACCCTTGCCACCCTTGCCCTTGCTGCTGCGGCGCTTTGCACTAGTTGAAGCAGCCCCGACGTCCTCAACACCAGGGACGTCAACAGCAGCAGTAGAGGCGTAGGAGGGGGCAAGGGGGGAGGGGGAGCACCCCTCAAAGAAGGGCGTGCGCGGAGTGCTGCGAGCACCACCTACAGCGACTACACTAGTCTCAGCTGCAAGGAGGAGCTGCTCAAGGAGGTCAATAGTGAGGACTGTGGGGTCAAGGGAGAGAATGTGGTCCCTGACAGAGCGAAGAGAGTCAGGGGAGCGGGTGACTATAAAGTAGAAAGTGATGAACATCGGGGGCTGGTTCCTGTCAAGAAACTCAGCTGGGGTGGCAGCACGTTAGCGAGCGTCGCTAGTGCGAAGGTGGGAAACCAGGTCCCACTACCGTGGCAAAGGCGGACAGCTCGGGAAACAGGTAGGGCAGTAGAAGACGGACTGGAGCAGCAGTGGCAGGCGAGGAGTAACGGGCGACTACAGCGTCGTACAGTGCCTGTGCTGTTCTGTGCTATCCGAAGTGAGCGCTTTCGGCTAACGGCAGATGGTTGCGAATTGCTAAGCGAGCAGCAGCGTCACGAGTAAGCCACTGTGAGCGAGGCGCACTGTCAGCTGTGGCAGGAGGGGCAGGATCAGCACCAGACGTGTGGTCAAACAGCGAAACGCTGTCCCTATAGTCGCTTAGTAGGTACAGCTGCAGGTCGTCAAGCCACGTGTCAAACTGGATCGGGCGGCCCTCATGATCGAACGCTAGAACGCAGAGAGAGGCAATAGCGGAGCAGCACGTAGGGCGGGCAGAAGCCGGCAGCGTAGGGAACGGGGCAGGCAGCAGAGAGGGGCGGCAAGCAGGCTGCAAGAGAGGCGGCTCGAGGGCCTAGAGGTGGCTAGCTGGGCAGCAGAGGGGCGGCTAGGGGGCCACTAGGGGCGGCGCGCGGGGCTGCAAGGGCGGCTCGTGGGCTGCAGGGGCGAAGGGGCTGCAGGGGCGAAGGGGCGCGCGGGGCCTGGGGTCGCCGGCTAGCCGGGGCCTAGGGGCGACGGGCGACGGGTTGGGGCCTAGGGGCGACGGGCGATGGGCCAGTGCTAGGGGCGACGGGCCGGGGCCTAGGGGGGCGACGGGCGACGGGCCGGGGCCGAGGGGGGGGCGACGAGCGACGGGCCTAGGTGCTAGGGGCGACGGGCCGGGGCCGGGGCCGGGGCAACGGGCTTGGGGGCAACGGGCTGGGGCGACGGGCCTAGGGGCGACGGTCCTAGGGGCTACGGGGCCGGGCCGACGGGCGTAGGGGCGACGGGCCGGGGCGACGGGCCTAGGGGCAACTGGAAGGGGCTAGGGGCGACGGGCCTACCGTCGACGGGCCGGGGCGACGGGCGACGGGCAGGGGCGACGGTGTCAGACTTATATGCTGCACATTGTGTAGTCTGTAGTGGGGTAGCCCATATGGGGTACAACCCAACTCAGGGTTAGTACTTGTACTCATCCTGCTGCTAGTTCATTCCATGCACGTTTGTAACTTTGACATGGAATCAGAGCAGGTTCCTTGGGCCCACCACCTGCTGCGCTGCTAGTACCCCGTTTCCCTAGGCCCGTCGTGCCCCTAGGCCCGTCGCCCCCCTTAGGCCCGTCGCGCCACCCCACGGCCCCTTGGCCCATCGCGCTCATCGGCCCCTTCGCCCCTAGCCTGGCGCCCCGTAGGCCCGTCGACCCCCGGCCCGTCGCCCTAGGCCCGTCGCCCCCGGCTCGTCGCCCGTCGCCACCTAGGCACGTCGCCCCGCGGCCCGTCGCCCGTCGTCACCTAGCCCGGCGTCCCTAGCCCGTCGATCCTCGGCCCGTCGCCCTAGACCCGTCGCCCCCGGCTCGTCGCCCGTCGCCACCTAGGCACGTCGCCTTGCGGCCTGTCGCCCGTCACCACCTAGCCCGGCGCCCCGTAGGTCCGTCGACCCCCGGCCCGTCGCCCCTAGCCCGTCAACCCCCGGCCCGTCGCCCTAGGCCCGTCGACCCACGGCCCCCTCTCGCGACCCACGGCCCCTCTCGCGACCCTCGACGCGCGACCCACGGCCCTTAGGCCCCTCGCGGCCCCTAGGCCCCTCACGACCCACAGCCCCTCCCGCGACCCACGGCCCCTTGGCCCGTCGCGCCCATCGGCCCCTTCGACCCCAGGGCCCGGCCCCCTTTTTGCCCGTCGCGCCCCTCGGGCCCTTCGCCCGTCGCACCCCTCGGCCCCCAGGCCCCTCGGCCCCTAGCCTAGGCCCCTCGGCCTCGTGTTTCGCCCCTCGGCCCCGCCCCTCGGCTCCTCGGCCCCTAGGCCCGGCCCCTCGGCCCCTTGGCCCCTTGGCCCCCAGGCACCTCGGCCCCTCGGCACCTAGCCTCGGCCCCTCGGCCTCGTGTTTGGCCCCTCGGCCCCGCCCCTTGGCCCCTCGGCCCCTAGTCCCCTCGGCCCCTCGGCCTCGTGTTTGGCCCCTCGGCCCCGCCCCTCGGCCCCTCGGCCCCTAGGCCCCTTGGCCCCTCGGCCCCTAGTCCCCTGAGCCCCTCGGCCCCGCCACCCTCATGTTTGGCCCCTCGGCCCCTAGGCCCCTTGGCCCCTCGACCTCGTGTTTGGCCCCTAGGCCTCAGGTTTGGCCCCTCGCCCCCTAGGCCCCTTGGCTCCTCGGCCCCTAGTCCCCTCGGCCCCTCGGCCCCTAGGACCCTTGGCCCCTTGGCCCCTCAGCCCCGCCACCCTCGTGTTTGGCCCCTCGTCCCCTAGGCCCCTCGGCCACGCCCCTTGGCCCCTTGGCTACTACTGCTACTGCTGCTACTGCTGCTCTTGAGTACTACGCCACTATGGCTTCGCTTCGAGTCCTAGCGTTCGATCACGAGGGCAGACCGGTTGCATTTGACACGTGGCACGACGATCTGCAACTATACCTACTGAGCGATATTAAGGACAGTGTCTCGCTGTTTGACCACGTGTCCAGTGTCGCTCCAGCCCCTCCCGCCACAACTGACGGTGCAACTCGTTCCCAGTGGCTGTCTCGTGACGCTACTGCCCGCTTAGCCATTCGCAACCACATGCCGGTGGCCGAATGTACTCACTTTGGACAGCACAGGACAGCACAGGCCCTGTACGACGCTGTTGTTGCTCGCTACTCCTCCCCTGCCACTGCTTCTCTAGGTAGACTGCTACTGCCCTACCTGTTCCCTGAGCTGTCGGCTTTTGCCACCGTAGCGGACCTAATTACCCACCTGCGCACTAGCGACGCTCGCTACTGCGCTACCGTCCCTGCTGAGTTCCTTGCCACGAACCAGCCCCCCATGTTCATCACCCTCTATTTCATAGTCTCTCGCCTCCCTGAATCTCTTCGCTCTGTCAGGGACCACTTTCTCTCCCTTGACCCCACCTCCCTCACTGTTGACCTCCTCGAGCACCATCTCCTCGCAGCTGAGACTAGTGCAGTTGCTGTAGGTGCCGCTCGTGGCACTCCGCGCCCGCCCTTCTTTGAGGGGTGCTCCCCCTCCCCCCTTTCCCCCTCCTTCGCCTCTGCTGCTGCTGCAGACGTCTCTGTTACTGAGGACGTCGGTGCTGCTTGGACTAGTGCGAAGCGCCGCAGCAGCAAGGGCAAGGGTGGCCGGGGTGGTGGAGGTGGCACCTGTGGTGGTGGAGGTGGCAGTGGGAGCGGTGGTGGGGGCAGCGCTGGAGGTGGTGGAGGCAGTGGAGGTGGTGGCGGCGGTGGGACTGGTGGCGGCAGTGGGGGCTCTGGTGGCGGCGGTGGAGGCGGCAGAGGGAGTGGCGGCAGTGGAGGCGGTGGGTCTGGTGGTGGCAGGTCTGGACCTCGGCGTGGAGGCCCTGGTGGTG
Organism: Closterium sp. Naga37s-1; assembly: GCA_947471745.1. Taxonomy (NCBI): domain Eukaryota; kingdom Viridiplantae; phylum Streptophyta; class Zygnematophyceae; order Desmidiales; family Closteriaceae; genus Closterium; species Closterium sp. Naga37s-1. The sequence continues at coordinate 64,291 of CANJKZ010000366.1, forward strand.
CTCAGCGACAGCAGCAGCAGCGTCGGAGCGAGACCCAGTCGCCCCAGCAGCTCCGTAAGTGGTTGGTTCAGCGTGGGACGGGTGGGGGTAGTGAGACCTGCCCGTATGTCATTCGTACGGGTGCCCGTGCGGGCCAGACATGCGGGAAGTTTCACACTAAGCACCGCTGCTTCTCCCGCCTTGACGACGCCTGGCGTGTTGAGTTTGGTGACGACGTCGAGCGCCCTCGCTGGACGGATTTGCTTAGGTCCGGAGTTGCTATCTTTGACCTAGACTATGACGCTATTATCTCTGCCATGTATGCTTTGTCTTTTAGTGCTGAGGGTGACTGTTACCGGTGTGTGCCACCTGACCCAGGTATAGCGACTGCTGCTCTAGGTGCTAGTGCATCTGGTACTCCCCCTGGTACTGCGCCTGCTGAGGCCTTGCACAGCTTCACGTTTGACTACAGCGCCTCGTGCTGTTTCTTTCGTGACAGCACTACTCTCACTCCTCTCCCTGCACCTGTCCCGGTCAGATTGGCTGACCCCTCTTGGGGCCCGGTCGTTGCCTGTTCCTCCACTGTCCTCCTGTGTCCGGCGGTTCCGTCCGGCTCACTGTCAGGTCTTCACCTCCCCTCGTTCTCTACGAACTTGGTGAGTACCGCTGCCCTTCAGGATGCGATGGTCACTACCACCACTCCTGGGGGTCAACGTGTGTCGATCTGCACGTGCACACGGATGGGGCATCACCTGGCTACGTTCACTCGTCGGCCACGCTGGCTACCAAGCCTCCTCAGGTCGCTGCGTCTGCCCAGGTGTCCGCGTCAGGTCAGGTAGCCGCCTCTTGCTCGTGTCGCCTCCTGTCGCACAAGACTCTTCTTTGGCTCCACCGCCTGGGTCACCCCTCCCTGCCACGCCTTCGTGGCATGCACTACCGGTTTCTCGTCTCTGGTCTACCCATGTCTCTGCCTCCCCTCCCGCCCTCGCCTGCCCCGCCCTGCCTTCCTTGCGTCGAGGGGCGGCAGCGCGCTGCTCCTCACTCCTCCTCGTTTCCCCTGACGACTGCTCCCCTGCAGACTCTCCACATGGACGTGTGGGGCCCAGCCCGCGTCAGTGGACAGGGCCACGAGCGCTACTTTCTGCTGGTTGTTGATGACTACACGCGGTACACCACGGTCTTCCCCTTGCGCAGCAAGGGTGAGGTACGTGATGTCTTGATCCCTTGGATCCGCACAGTCCGTCTCTAGCTCCGCGAGCGCTTCGGTAAGGACCTTCCTGTCCTACGTCTGCACTCTAACAGAGGTGGTGAGTTCTCCTCCGACCTCTTGCATGACTTTTGTCGTGGGGAGGGCATTCTCCAATCGTTTCATGCTTCCGGAATCCCCTCAGCGAAATGGGATTGCTGAGCGCCGCATTGGCTTAGTCATGGAGGTCGCTCGTACCTCCATGATCCATGCGGCCGCTCCCCATTTTCTGTGGCCGTTTGCGGTCCGGTACGCTGCGCATCAGCTCAACCTCTGGCCCCGTGTCTCCTTGCCGGAGACCTCGCCCACACTGCGTTGGACGGGGAAGGTTGGCGATGCGTCGGTGTTCCGGGTCTGGGGTTCTCACCCTAGGCTCATCCCTAGGTGGGCCTAGACTTGGTTGCATGGGAGACATGGTGGGATCACGGGGTTGGCCTTGAACTTGGGCTTCTCCACTGCCACCAGCACCTCTGTCACCCCTTTCCTGAGGTCCAGCCATTGTCGAAACTGCTTCAAGGGGCTCTGATACCACTTGCTATAATCACAGTAGGCTTGAATGTGCCTAAAACGAAATATAGAGAGCACAGTCGGATTTCTGCACAATGCCTTTAAACGTTCATAGCGTTCTGGTCACAGCTGCAAATGACTTGATTCAACTTGGATCTGGAGCCTCTTAACGTCGCCTACAATAAGTATTTTAGATTGCAGGATTTCATTAAGAATGGACGACACAATTTCGGTTTGAACGAATGGCACTATGGCAACCACTTTAGTCTTAGAACACAAATTAGGAAGAGTTACGAGTTGGGAATGACTCCCAGCTCCTACAAACCCCAAGAGCCGAGGTATAGTGATGTGGAACAGTGCCACACTGTCCCCAACCATGAAGGGTCTCGAAACTACCCTCCACAAGGGCCTACACCAAGAGAAATGTTACACTACACATGGTGATGTAACTATTCTCACTATCTTGAAGTTTACCCTTTTGGAGAGCTTCGAAATCACTTGAATCTTGAAACCAAGGCTCTGGTTCTTCAAGATAAATTCTTCCTTGAGTTCTTGGAAGTCTGCTGCGCACACCTGCGACAAAATAGAAAACCGCACACGACACGCAAACGTCGACGTCACACGGGACTAGCGATAACTCGCTATTGACTCGACACACACATTCAAAATCATGCCTCATCATTCACACACTATTGTAAGCATGAAATATATATTATTTCATGCCCTCATACCATTCTATGCACACACGCATGCACGCACACGGACAACAAGCCGAATGCAAACTGTAGGGTTGCATCAGCAAGAGGTTCCACTCCTTTCTTCATTATTGTCTACGTGAACAACTTGGTCTTCGCCTCGGCTGACACTGTTTCTCTGGCTGAGGTGAAGTCCGAACTGCAGAAGAGACACACGTGCACTGACCTGGGTGAACGACCCCAGTACTTTGGCTTGCAGATCATCAATGATAGAGCCGCTCGCACCATCAGTCTGACTCAGTCACACATGGTGGAGCAGGTCCTGCGGCGGTTCGGGTTTTAGTTCTGCACCACACAGTCCACTCCACTTGCTTTTGACCACAGACTCACCGGCCCTTTTCCCGACGAGCCCTTTGAGTCTAGTTGTCCCTACGAAGAGCTTGTGGGCTGCCTCATCTTCCTGATGACTTGTATTCGTCCGGACCTTGCCTTTCCTTCTGCATCCTTTCTCGCTTTGTTGCGAGTGGGAGACACCGTCCTGTTCACTGGACGGCAGCTGTGAGGGTGGCGAAGTACCTGGCGACTACATCAGGCTTGAGGCTTGTGCTTGGCGGGAGAGAGACAACTGTGCTGACCGTTCATTGAGACTCTTCTTACGCCGACGACGTGGAGACACAGTGGTCGACTCACGGCTGCTGTTTCAGCCCAGATGCTGGATCTGTGTCGTGGCGGTCTGCTCGGTCGTCGTCTGTGGCTACCTCTAGTGCTGAGGCTAAGATCTATGAAGATTCCATGGCTGCACATGACCTTTGTTTTTTGACTTTCTGACTTACCAACCTTAGTGAGCTGCCTCGCTCTGCACCGACCTTGTTCGCTGACAACAAGGCCATGATTCTCCTGTGTCGAGAGCCTCGTCTGGTTGCAGGTGCTCGCAGATGATTGGCCCGATATGCACTGTCACCCATCATGTCGGCTGTTGTCTATGCCCGATGAGCCACACCGACTTCGGGATACCAGCCCGAAGTCGTCATCGTCATTGCAGCCTCGACGGCGTTCGCTTGCCTCCGCAGAACCTCGTAGGGGAGGTAACGACCGGGTCGGCCACCCCGTGCCCTGGTCGACGACCTCTCTCGTCGACCAGCACTCGGTCGAGGACCATCCTAGTCGACGGGCCCCTCCGTTGACCAACACGGCTCCTTTGACAGTCCCACGCAAGTCGACGACCCCTTCGTCAACCTCCCCGTCGAACTAGGCCGCCGGCTCTCGCGCACGGCGACCTCACAGCGGTCGACCCACTCTGTTGACCAGCCCGCGTCCACCCCGGATGGTCGGCTGCACCTCCCGCGCACGCGACCACAACGTCGGCTTCGCCCAAGCGAGGGCGGGGCCAACACTCAATTCCCGTCAATAGGCAGAGCAGGAGCGAGTTAGAAGCAGAACAAGAGCTGGCAAAGGCTGAAGAGCGTCTCATGGTTGGAATGTAACAATGTCGGGCAAAAGGGGCACGGGAGAGGCTAGAGGCTGAATCCACGGCAAGGGTAGAGCCGAGGCATTGGGGCGGGTACTGGAGGAGGATGCGTTGAGCACAAGGGAGTATGCAAAATAGGAGAAGGAATCTAAAGAGGGTACTGCAATGCGGGTCTTGGATGATGAGACAGAACGGGCTATAGCCGAGGAGGAGCGGAGGTTGACATAAGCGGAGCGAGAAAGAGCTTTGGCTGCAGACAGAGCAATTCTGGAGGTCGAGACATTGCGCCGTAGATGGGACGAGCAGGAGGGCGCTCGTCATGTAAGACTTCAAGCAGAGATGGAAAGGGTCGAGCCGGATGAGAGGATGTCAGCGCAACAGGCAGGTGATGAAGTGGGGAGGGCTGTGGTTGAAGTGCGTGAGCACTTTTGTCAGACAGGCCGCGATAGTGGAAGGGCGCAGGTAGATCGAGAATGGGGGGAAGCCGAGACCGCACTGCGGGAAAGCGTCATGCAAGGAGCGGCGATATTGGATGAGACAGATGACGGGCTTGTAGAGGCGGGAGAAAACGATGCTGGTAGAGGTATGGATGGTACATGCGAGGTTCTACGCCGGCTTACCCAAGTCGCGCAGGATGTCGCCAACAGCTCCGCACAACAGAATGCAAGGATTAGTGGGAACCTCTGCCAACTTCAATCCGCATGTACGTGCATTGCCCGCTGGACTGAGGTCTATAACAAAGACACAGAAAACGTGCTACAAGTGTATAGAGAAGCAAAGGCAATCGCAATCATGGAGCGCCAGAGAGCTGCGCAGACTAGGACGGAAATTAACACTTCGACCGAAGGGCTCCATCGCACAGTAGTTGAACTGATCCAGCGTGCAGTGGCAAGGGAGTACGAGGCGCTATTGAGGTCAATGAAGGAGAATGTGAAAGAGGGGGTGGACGCGGCAATGGGCCCGGTGGAGATGGAGGGAAGGCTTAGGGTGGTTCTGCCCTACGACTACATGGAGACGATGAAGAAGGCCATGGTCGCCAACCTCCAAGAAACACTAGCGGATGTCAAATCGGCGATGGCTGAAAACTGCAAGAAGTTGGCAAGTTTGAAAGCCGAGATTCTGGTAGCGGTGGACGAGAAACTCTCATGGAGGATAGACGTCGGGCAATTTCCGTACGTTCCACCAATCTTTACAAATACAATCGCTGGACGTGGCTTGGGGCAGCAGCCAAATCCGATGCATGGTCCGCATTTTCTCCAAACTTTTGCGAGTGACACCTCCCTAGATGCTGCACTCGCCAACATGGTTGAGAGATGGGGCTTTACGAGCGAAGAGGGGAGGTTGGAGACAGATACGCATACAGAGAGGGGAACAGAAATGGTAAATGCGGTGGACAATGCAGAGGATCATCACCCATCGTTTGAGGTAGAGGGGAGAAGAGTGGAAGCTGGGGAGCGGGATAGAAGAGTCGAACTGCAAACAGCAGCAAAGAAACGACGTGTAGAGTACGTCATACCAACCGCAGGTGAGGAAGGTCTTGCAGGAGAGGAGACAGGGCGACGGGTCAAGGGAGAGTCGGAACGGGTGAGAGGTGAAGGGGAGGCGCATGTGAGACCTATCGAACACGGCGATGCGGCCATGAGGGGGCGTGCAGAGAATAACATAGCAAGGACGAATGTGGAACGTGCTAGGAAGGAGGCAGAGCGAAAGCGGCGTGAGGAAGAAGCGGAGTGGCAAAGAGTGGTAGAGGAGGCGAGACAAATACTCAAACAGGAACGGGTGACCGCGCAGAGGCGTGCAGCAAGGGCAGTAGCACTTGAGATGGCGGAGGCAAGGCGAAAGCGCCTTGAGGAGGCTACACGGGAGAGGGCGGAAGCTGAACGGCGGCAGAGGGAAATGGAGTTAGAGGAAAAGCGAGTGGAGGATGAGCGGGCGCGTTTGGTAATGGAGGACGAGTAGGAGAGGACGGAGGCGCATCAGCGGCACAGTGATAGCGAGGCAGATGTAAGGGGAACAGAGACCGTGAGTCGCAATGGAGAAGGGGTCCTCGAATGGCATGAAGGGGATTCAGAGGGAGGAAGGGGACGAGGAGAATTGGCTCGACAAGATGCCAAACCAACAATTCGAACATCCCTGCCTGGGGAGATAGCACGACAAGGAATATCGATTTCCGCTGGCTTGGTGGAGAGGATTAGGACGGCGCAGCAGGTCGTTGCGCAGTCGACAAAGGGGGTAATGGCTTCTCTACCATTGCTGCCAATCAACGTGCAAGAACTTACTGAGTGTGGCTTGAATTCTCCCCTTCTTGGCCTTGCGATGGTGGTTGGCACTGCAAAGGTCGTTGTCTCTGTGCAGATCGTTGGCCCTGTGAGTGTCGTTGGCTCTGCGCAGATCACTGATCATAAAAGGTCGCCGGCCCCGCGAGGGTCGTCTACCCCACGCAGAGCGTTGGCCTTGTGAAGGTCATTGGTCCAGTGCAGGTCGTTGGCCTTGAGACGGTCGAGTGGGGTTTGAATGCTCAACACCTACACCTGCAGATGCTCTCACCCTCCTAACCCTGCTCATCTCTTTCCCCCTCCTCCATGCCATCGTCACTAGCATCGCTAAAATCGGTCTTCGTCTCTTCATCGTCCTCGTCATCCGATCTGTCATCATCGTTGTCTCCCTCGCCTGCGTCCATATACTCGGTGTCCTCCACTTCATCGACCTCTTCATCGTCCTCTTCATCCGCCTGCCCTTCTTGATCGTTATGGATCGCGTCGCCATGTTCGGACTCCGTCTCTTCATCGTCCGCTTCCTCTACACCTGCTTCCGGGCCTCCCACGTCTTCACGGTCCCCTTCCTCTGCACCTGCTTCCGGGCCTCCCTCTTCTCCACCTGCCCATTCCTCTGCACCTGGTGCTGGGCCTCCCTCTTCTTCAGCAGCCGCGTTCCCCTCTTCTACGACTTGCTCTCGAGTCTCTGCAAAACCGCCCCACGTGTCTTCACAATCGACATCGTAGATGAGATCATGGCCTGCATCCTGTGCCAGGTCATCATCGGCTTCCGATAATTCGTCGACGTCCTCCTCCTCGCACCCGCTCATTTGTCGCCATAAAGCATCGAGCCAATCGATCCCACCTCTGACCATTGTACTCTACACTGAACTAAACCGCGCCTAACTAGGTAAAGCTCATATCGGTTCGGCAGAATCGTGGTGCATGCAAAAACGAACCTACCTACGGGGGTATCGCTGATAACGAAGAGAGGTCGCTCAATGACAAATCGATAGATGTACGAGGTCAGGGCGCAGCAGTGGTTTCGTTGATAAAGCAAGTATAAAATATGTAAAGTGAGGGATCCGTGGAGATCTAAACTATCGTAATCCCCCGATATAACACCCTAGGGTGTTATGTAAATCTCCTTGTAAAAAGAGGGGGAGGGGGGGGGGTGGGGGGGGGGGGGGGGGTGGGAGGGGGGGTCTTAACAAAGGAAAAAAATATACTACTGTTAATACTGATCTTGGGGGTGTGCTTTTCATATGACATATTTTGTTTAGTATTTTGAACACAACTATTAATACTGATCCTGGGGGTGTGCTTTTGGTGAGCAACAAGGCAGCGGATCGTTGTTCGCTTGGAATGACCCTTGACCAGTCACAACGTTGCTGGAAACCCTTGACTAGTCACAACGCATTCGCCTCAGACAGCAAAATTCCCTCCCCCCCCCTCCCCTCACGGAGAAAATTCGCCCCCTGACACAAAAAATCCGCCCCCTGCCGCAGCAAATTCGCCCCTGGCGCAGCAGATTCACCCCCTGACATTTCGAATTCACCACCCGATAGTCCAATTACGTATCATAATGTGTTTCGGTTTAAATTGTTGTTTGAAAATCTACATGGAAACCCCCTTATAGATGAAAGGGGAGGATCTTTTATTGTTCACCCCTCAAAAGGTGGGTATAACGATTTCGAGGCTTAATAAATACTCCCCCTCGTATTACCTACCCTGGGGTGTTCTATTTTGGGGGGGTCCTATATCTGGGGGATTACGGTATTGGGACAATGTAGAGAGGCGGCGGACCGTAATGTCATTGAAGAGTGAAAGATTCTACCCCAATGGCTCTTTCTGGGGAAACACTTTTGAATTGTTTAGAGCAGTTGGCAGATGAAGAGGCAGATTTACTGATGAGTGTTACGGCAGATAACGGAAAATTGGTATTGTGGAGATATTACTCAGTAGTAGACAAGAGTATCAGATACGAAATGCGGAAACTGCTAAACTATCGTGTTGCAGAAATGCTATCGAGATGCTTCTACACCTGCCACGACGTCGATTTCAGCTCGAGCTGCAGAATCTATGTTCTAATCTTCAATCGGAAACTTGGACGGTCGGGCTGCCAAAAAAACAAACACCCGCACTACACTAATCGTCTACGCAAAACCGGATCAAGGATGACGACCGTCTGCAAACTTTTTATGAGCAGAGAAATGGGAGATTATAGGCCGAGGGGGTGGGGTGTTGAATACATAGCGAAAAAAATCGTTGAAGCGGGTGCTACTGCACTTGTTGGACCTCACATTGGCCCTCATGGAAAAACATGAACAAGGAAAAAAAGAAACAGAATGAGGGTGACAACCAGCTTTGAAGCCACACTATGACCCGAATCCACTAATCAGGTTGCCCGGTTTTCAGATCTGGATCTCATGGCCACCCGCCAATTTCAGGGTTGAAGGTTGGCTTCTGATGAATTGGGGATGTTTTCGACTGGTATTAGTTCTTGCCACAGAGGAGAAACCTGGTCGACGATTGGTCGACCCAGTTTTGGCAGGCAGAATACATCGTGTTGTCGATAAGAGATAAGTGAATATATTCGATTCCTTGCTACTGTACGAGTTGCAACTCATTTGCTTAGTGGTGGCGGCAGTAGAGCGACAAGCGGTGTCTCTTCGTCGGAACAATGTCGAATATTGTTGACTCTTCTTTACGTAACAAATCTTCTAGGTTGTTTACAGCATGATTCCGACCGCGAAGATTCGCGCGACGGCGACTGCTCTTTTACGTAAAACCGCATCGGGTGGGCTTGCACAGGGCTGACGTTTCAGTTTCTGGGCTCCCTGATGGGAAAGAAAAAATACCGTCAATTCTGAAGGCACTTTGGCCAAAAAATGGCCACTCTGGTTGCTCAGTCTCGAGAAAATGCATTGTCTGTCCACTCAGGGTTGGTGAGTTCGATTCAGGGTCGTGGAGTCGGTGTATTGTCTGTTGCAAATTTTCTGTCATGCACAAGCCAAAATGTCAAGGCTTGCGCTGACTGTTGCAGTAATGTAGCGCATGATCGAGTGGCAACAGTGTGATGCTGCAACAGTCGGCGTCGCGCCACTACATTTGCGCTGACTGTTGCAGTCACGTGGGATGCTGGCAAATGCAAGTGGCGCGACCTTGCAAGTGTCACTTGGGCGAGCTGCCACGCGTAAGCTGATAGCACGCAAAACCTGTTGCTTGGTGCTGGAGAATCTGGCAGTGCCGCAAGTACAAATTGCCATGCAGCATATTTTTTTAACCTACAAATCAGCAAACATTTTGACCTATTACACTCTGTGTGCGCCAAGGTGATTTCCCTTAATTAATACTCTAAGCACCAAACAGTGCGATAAATTACATATGGCAACATTTTCTCTCCTAAAAGATTCGCTTTTAGATAAATTACATCTATTGTTTTTGCTCAGTTTTGTCTTACGCTGCACCGATAATTTCGTGACATACCCGATGATTGAGTGTATGTTTAAACTAGGAATGATGATGGCATTAGGTCATGAGGGGAGTACAAGTACAATGTCAAGAGTAATCTTGTACGCCTTAAGGCTAAATCCACTACAGCCTAAGTAAACTTAAACATATATGTTTTGACACACCCCCATAGACTCAAGTTGGTGCAGATCCGCCTGCACCGCCTCTTCCTGCTTCCCCAGCGCCTCTCACGCCACCACTGCCATTAGGACCAGCTGGAGCAGAACCTTCAGCCTCCATATTGACCCAGGAACAGAGAATAACCGCTCTGATACCACTTGTTATAGTCTTGAGTCCACTTAGGGGTCGCGGATGCCCTTGAAACCGCCTAGGCAGAATCTGATGACTTCGAACCGCCTCTGTTCAAAACTGCGTCACGATCAGCTCCTTTAACATACGAGGCTGAAACTTAGAGGAAAGTTAGCTTCAGATGTCTGCTTTCCAACGGTGTATTGCTTGCTTTCATCTGAGGTGTATGCGCTACGCAGTGAACGAAAACGTGAGCTCGGCTGAAAAAAGTGTAGTTTCATTGATGCAAGGAAGAGGTGAGTACAACATTGCCTAGGGGACTCTTAAAGTGTTGGGACCATCCTGGGAACTCAGAGAAGGTTGAGTCCTAAGGGAGAAAGGCTAGAGAAGGATGGGAAACGTCCTAGCTAGGTCAGCAAAGCCAACCACACTTGGATGTTCAGAGCTGTACTCAAGGCTACCAATAGTGAGTCAAGCCAACCATGAGTCAGCTTGTCTTCCCACTTGCACCCTCTTGCAAGCTGCTTCCAGGAAGACCACACTTCTCAAAAGGAGGGTGGTAGAGTCCCACTTAACCACCTGTACTTCTTGTCTCATTCTCTGTCCCTGCACCATTGGCATGACAACAATGAAAGGGTGGCAAGGGAAATGCTGCCAACAGTGCACCATGACTACGGAACAGTAAATTTCGACAGCTGTCACGTGCTGCTCCGATGCTGGGTTGTCCTGAAACTCGGTGACCACCTGCAGAACACGGCAAACGACTGCCACACCGATTTTCAGACCAATCAGAGCTTGATAGATGAGTCAGAAGCCGAAATGGTGAACTCGGGTGTTACCAAAAAAAGAGTAACACACACTTCCGGGATGCCATAAGTCTTGAAACTACAAATGTTGCCATGCCTTGTAAACTGCTTAAAAAAATCTGAAACTTTGAGGGTCTGAAGAACACATGTTGAAGCACCTCCCCACAAAATTCCAGAATCTGAGCAGGCTTGTAGGCGGAATGGGAGTGTGATGACCGTGCCACTATAGTGCTTTGGCACAACAAACTCCCCCTCATCGTGCTCTCATTCATCCCTTAGCTTCTCCCTGAAAATGCCTCCCTTAGTTGAAGGACATGCCACAGAAGGTGGCGTAGCTCCAATGCTGATGCTCTGCAAGCCACTTAGTCAAGAAACCTGCAGGTTGCTTGGTAGTGTTGATGTAGTGCAAGGAGATGGTGCCCTTCTTCACCTCCTTCCTCACCCAATGCCACTTGATATGCATGTGCTTGTTCAGGCCATGGAGCACAGCATTATGCGTCATTGCAATTGCTCCTTGGATTTCACAAAACACAGGTGTATGACCCTCTTGCTCCTGCCCCAACTCCTCAAGCAACCTCCTCATCCAAACCACCTCTTTTTCTCCATGAAACAACGCCATGTACTCGCTCTCTGTTGATGAGTGAGCTATCTCTCCTTGCTTCTTAGACTTCCAGCTCACTAGACTCCCTCCAACACAGCATATATAACCACCATGGGATGTAGCATCACTGATGTCACTTGCCCAGGTAGCATCGGTGAAGCACGAGAGGTACAAGTGCCCACGCCTTGCAGGTGCACCAGTCTTTGTGCTCACCTCCTCCACTCCCTTTTGCTTCAGCTGCCCATGCACTGAATATTGCAGCCCCACCTTCGAGGTTGCCATGCAGTACCTCACTAGCCTCTCTGCTGCATCCAGGTGCTCTTGAAGGGGCCTAGACACCACATGAGCAAGCTGTGAAACTGAAAACGCAATGTCGGGGCGAGTGTTGACCGAAGCGTACATCAAGCTCCCCACCATTGACTGGAACCGACGCTGCAACTCGTACTCCAACACCTCACCCTCCTCTTCATCAAGGTGCAGCTGAAACCCTGAAGGTAGAGGAGTCTTCACACTCCTCCCTTCCTCCAGCCCATACTTCTCCCCCATGGCTGCAAGGTACTTGTGTTGGTGAAGCCTCAACCATCCCTTCACCTCGTCCCGCTCCACGTGAAGACCAAGGTAATACCCCACTAGTCCAAGGGCCTTGCATTGAAAGGTCTCCTTCAGCTTCCCTTGCACCTCCTTGATCCTCTCCAGGGATGGTGAGAAGAGGAGGATGTCATCGACGTAGACAAGGAGAAATACCTTCTCCTCCTCCCCCTCGGTCATGAAGAGACTCTCGTCGCACCCGCTAACTTTGAAGCCAAGAGCCTCCAACGCCTCCACCAGCCTTGCATACCAGCACCTTGGAGCTTGTTTGAGGCCATAGATGGCCTTGTTGAGCCTCTAAACACGTCCGCTCCCATCATCATACCCCTCTGGCTGCTTCATGTAGATCTCCTCATCTACCACGCCATAGAGGAACGCCGTCTTCACATCCATTTGCTCCACCTTCCAGCCACAAACGGCAGCGGCTGCTAGCAACAACCGGAGTGTAGGAGCCTTGGCAACAGGAGCAAACACCTCTTGTAATTCAATCCCCTCCCTCTGCTGAAAGCCTTTGATCACAAGCCTTGTCTTGCGCCTCTCCAACCTCCCCTCCGCATCGGTCTTCACACGTAACACCCACGTGCAGTCTAACGTCTTCCTTCCTGGGGGCAGATTAGTAAGGGTCCACGTTTCATTCTCCATGTGGCTCTGAAACTCACCCTCCCTTGAAGCCAGCCATGCCTCTCAATCATCTCCAGCAAGAGCTTCCTCCATTGACGCCGGCTCATGAGGTAAGTTGATGCCAAAGCAACAAATCTGCTCCATCTCCCCCTCGGCTCCCTTCTCCTCCTCATCTTCCTCCTCCTGGACCAGCAATGCCTTGGGAACCCCAAGCCTTTCATACTTGAGGAGATCCCTTGGATGGGCAGCTCTCTTGGGCCTCTCCTTGGCTGCTCCTTCCTTGGCTCCACCACGGACAGCATCACGCTTCCCTTGGCGCCTTGGTGGAAGCTTAGGGGATGGTGTAGGCTGCTGCACCTCCTCCTCGGTATCACCTCTCTCAGCTACAGGGGCCTCCCCTTGCTGCATTAATTCTTCCACATCTGCTGCCTCCCCTTCAGCACCTCCCAAGTCATGTGACACCTCTGTCAACTCTGAAGATGAGGAGAACTCGATGGGAATGAGAAGTGGGTCGTTCGTTCCCACCTCTATTCCAAGCGGAATGGTGACCTTGCTCCTCCCCCGCTCCGACCACTCCTTGAACATCAGCCCCTCCATGAACTTGGCATCTCTGGTGGTGAAGACGATGTTGGATTTTGGGTCCCACATGAGCCAGCCCTTGCTCCCCCGTGCAAGACCCAAATGAACAGCCCAAACCGCCGCCGCTTGAAGCTTGTCACGCTTCTTCTTAGGGACATGCACGAGCCCCATGCACCCGAAGACACGAAGCATATCAACTAGGGGCTTCTTGCCACTCCACTTCTCCATAGGGACCCAATGCTGACCTCCCACATGAGTCAACACCCGGTTCTTGATGACGGTAGCATGACGAATAGCAGGGGCCAAAACCGCAAGGGTAGACCCGAGTCCACCAATATCGTTCTCCCACCCTCTATGATGGTCCGGTTCGCTCTCTCTGCCACACCGTTGGACTGAGGGGTGTAGGCCGTGGTGAGCTGCTGCTTGATGCCATGCCGCTTCAACCAGCTCCGGAACTCCGCTCCCAAAAACTCCCCACCACGGTCGCTACGAATCGCCTTCACCCGCTTGCCGCTCTCTCGCTCCACCATGGGCAGCCACTCTTCAATGATGACCCTTGCAGCATCACTCTTCTTTGCAAGTGGAAAAGACCAGGTGAGCCTTGTGTAATCATCCACCATAGTCATGGAATACAGGGCCCCACCATCTCCCTTCACCTTCATGGGCCCCACAAGATCCACATGCACGAGCTCCACCGGGTCACTTGACTGCCCCACCGTCGAATGGAAGGGAAATCGTGAGAACTGTTGGTGCAACCCTACGGTTTGCATTCGGCTTGTTGTCCGTGTGTGTGCATGCGTGTGTGCATGGAATGGTATGAGGGCATGAAATAATAGATATTTCATGCTTACAATAGTGTTTGAATGATGAGGCATGATTTTGAATGTGTGTGTCCAGTCAATAGCGAGTTATCGCTAGTTGCGTGTGACGTCGTTGTTTGCGTGTCGTGTGCGGTTTTCTATTTTGTCGTGTGTGGAACGTTCGGCGTGTCGCAGGTTGTTGAGTGATGCTACCATTCGCATTCACGTCTGTCTGCCTCCCATCATATGTTCGTGCGTTGCATGCGTGTTGTGAGTGTGTGCAAGAAGTTGTGTTTTGTGCGGTTTGGTTTTTTTTGAGTGTGTGTGTGAATGTTATTTGGCTTGAGCAGATATCTGAAGTGACTCCTCTGCTCAAGAGCTTTCCGAGGAACCAAGTATCGCTTCAATCGGAGCACGAACAAGAGAGTTACGAACGTTGGAGTTCGTATGCTTTTGTTATTTGGTTGTGGTGACTATGGGAAGTTGTGGGGTTGACTCAATATGGGGTACAGACTTTTGGGGGTTGGAAAATTCGTCTTTTCTACTGTAGTTGCTGCCAAATGGTTGGGAGAAACCAAACCAGGTTGGCAAGTGTGGCCAAGTTGGGTTGAGGTGGATTGTGGAGGTTGGGATAGTGACAAAGGTCAAAGTTGGGTTGCCTATGGGGAAGGGAATTGTATGGCATGGGGGTTTCCTTGGTTGGGGACTCTCTTGGGACCTTCCCTCTCGTCCTCCTCATCCCTTCCACCTGGTTTAGTGCTACTCCAATTCTCTTGTGTGAACTTGTGAGATCATTGTGATTGAGTTACGTTTTCTATGGCAGCATACCCCCTAGTGCGCCGAAGTTCATAACTCGAGTTATACTCCATATTTTGATACTATTCAAATTGGGAAAGATAGCCACGGTCAAGGGCTACAACATACTCGAGTTTGAAAGAATTCTAACTGTGGACCTTTCGTCGACGACGTTTCTTGTGACGACAACTTTTCTGTCCAGAATTGTAGTTGACGATTTTGAGATATTTCAGCCCCTAATCTTCATAGACTCCGTCCTTAATCTCTAACAAGTGGTATCAGAGCTGATTAAGGACCCTATGAGGAGTCTACTGAAGTGTGAAGACCCTCTTAGACCCACCATGGCCTGTGGGCGTGCCTAAGTGGAGTTCTGGAGGTTGGATGTGACTTCCGCTAAGGGGAAACTTTGCCGAAATTTCGTTGGCGCCGACACTTGTGAAGATTGTGTGGATCTACATTGTGACCAGCAAAGGGGGGAGCTGAAACCTCTGATTGGGAGCAGAGGAGATGAATCAAGGGAGTGGAGATGCAGCTGAGAAGAGGAGTGAACCGCCACCATCCAAGATCGAAGCTTTGGATGGCTCCAACTATGAGGAATGGAGCGGGCGGATGCGGAGCGCCTTCAAGCGCTACAAGCTGCTGAAAATTGCAATGGGAGAGGAGAAGATGCCGGGGGAAGGAGATGCCCGCGATCGGTGGATTGAGAAGAGCGCGGTGCTTTACGACCTCATCCTCCAATCGGTCAACAACGACATGTTCCAGCACATCAAGGATTTGGTGGAGTTGGATGATTCCGGACCGAAGGCATGGAAGCTGCTACGCGACGTGATTCAGCCCAACACGCTGCCGATGGTGATTGTGTTGGAGAAAGAGTTGGCTGCCCTCTCCATGAAACCGGGAGATGATGTGAAACCGGTCCTTGACAAGATCAAGGACACCTATGCGAGGATGGCAGCGGCGGGCAGCGAAGTGTCGCAGATGCAACAGTGCACCAAGATCATCTCGGTGCTCGACAACTCGTGGGACAACCTCATCCCCACCCTCAACGTTCAGCAGGACAAATGGACGCCTGAGTGGCTACGGCAGCAGATTCTGCAGGAGGACTTCCGCAGACGCCACACGGGAGGTGGTGCTGCCAACAAAACTGCTGAGGGGTATGGAGCTGCAGGAGGCAGCAGAGGAAGAGGGGGAGGGAGAGGCCGAGGCCGTGGGAGAGGCTTTGGCAGAGGGAGAGGCCGAGGTGACTACAATGAGGGGCATGGGAGCTCTGGTGGCAGGGGGAGCACCCGAATGGAGGGTGCGTGCTGGTACTGCAAGAAGGCTGGACACCCGTGGTTCAAGTGTTTCAGCCGGCCTGAGGGATGGGCCCCTCCAGGCATGAAGCCGCCAAGTGGTGAACGTGCACGCGGTGGCGCTGTGCAAGGTTCAGGTGCACAAGGTGATGGTGCACAAGGTAAAGCCGACCCTGGGATGTTCCTCATGGTTGAGGATGTGCAAGGGAGTGGGGGTGATGTGGGTTCAGTTGGGAAGGTTGTGATGCACCCCCTCACTCACTGGGTGATCGATTCAGGTTGCACGAGTCATATGACCCCACGGGCAGATTTGCTTGATGAGGTAAAACCTCCTGGGAAGATCAAGTTTGTGGCTGCCGCTTCAGGTGCTTTGCTCCCTGTGATTGGTGTTGGGAACGCCAAGGTGATGGGAGCCAATGGAGAGCTTGTGGGGCTTGGGAATGTGCTGTTGGTTGAAGGTTTGTCCGCTAACCTTCTTTCTGTGCGCCGACTGCAGAAGAGCAAGGCTGAAGTTACCTTCGGCCCAACCAGCTGCCGTGCAAAGCTTGGGAAGTTGCTGCTGTGGAACTTGGAGGAGAAGAGCAGCTGCATCAAGGACCTGTGGCAGCTGCCCATCATCCCTTGGAAGGGGAAACCACCAGCAACGGCAAAGGCAGCGGCAGCGGCTAAAGCAACTTCGGGAGGAGAGGAGACTGCACCAACTGCTGGGGCCCTGGATGCAGTCAAGAAGGTGCAGCAGCCACAACAGCCACATGGTGAGGTGCTTGCTGGTGTGGATGCGACAGCTGCATGGGCAAAGGCTTCATCTGGGAGTGGTGAGGCTGATTGGGAGACGTGGCATGAGAGGCTGTGCCATGTGAACATTCCTATGCTGCAGAAGTTGGTAAAGGATGGGTGCTTGAAGGGGCTGGAGGTGAAGGGGGCAGCAAAGGAGATTGGGAGCTGCCCTACATGCCTTGAAACGAAGTTCACGAAGTTTCCCTTCAGCAGCAGCACGGGACCAGCCAAGGCACCGCTCGCGCTTGTGCACATGGATGTGGTGGGCCCCACGAGGGCCCTTTCTCTCTCGGGCAGCCGCTACTTCTTGACCATTGTGGACGACCACACGCGTGCGGTGTGGGTCTACCCTCTGAAGACTAAGGGGGAGGTGGCAGCGGCTGTTCTCAAGCAGTGGATGCCGAGAGCTCAAAGGGAGAGCGGACATAAGGTGAAGGTGATCCGCACTGACAACGGGGGAGAATTCATTGGCGCTGATTTTGAGGCGGTGCTGAAGAAGAAGGGGATCCAGCATCAGCTCACGGTGCCCTACAACCCTCAGCAGAACGGTGTGGCTGAGCGGTTCAACCGGACCCTGCAGGAAGGTGCTCGCACTCTCCTTGGGCGTGCAGGGCTGCCGGATCCGTTTTGGGTGACTGCACTGCGGCAGGTCGCCCTTGTGAAGAACAGGGTGCTGGCGACTGTGGGGGACAAGCAGTGGGTCCCCTACACCAAGTGGTATGGGATTGCACCAGCTGTGAACATGCTGAGAGCCTTTGGGTGCATGGTGGTGTTTCATGTGCCTAAGGAGAAGATGGGAAAACTGGAAGCTTCTGGGAGATGGGGAGTACACTTGGGGCTTGCTAAGGATCATAAGGGCTGGTTGATATGGGACTTGACCAGCCAGCAGCTGACTGTGTCAAGGGATGTGAAGTTCCTTGAGTCCTTGTACTACAAGGAGTGGAAGCAGCAGCAGCAGAAGCTTCCTACTACACCGCTGATCATTGAGGCCGATGAGGTGCAGCGGCCTTCGAGGCAAGTGCAGGTCACTGTCTTAGAGGAGAAGATTTCTGGGGTGACTGAGGATGGGGGAGAACCTGAGGTGGAGGAGCAGCAGCAGCAGCAGCAGCAGCAACAAGATGCTCCACAAGGTGCCGCACGTCCGGTTGACCGTCCTAGGAGGGATGTGCGCCCTCCTAACCGGCTGACCTATCCGAGCTTTGGCAAGCCAAAGGTGGTACGGGCTGGGAGTGTGGCTGAGCAGTGTGATGAGGAAGAGATAGCACACTGCTACTGGGCAGCCGTCCCTGAGCCCAAGACGCTAGCTGAGGCCTTGAGTGGGCCCGATGCTGAAAAGTGGAAGCAGAGTGTGAAGGAGGAGTATGATTCTCTGCTGGAGAATGAGACGTGGGAGCTGTGTGAGCTGCCACCCGGGAAGAAGGCCATTTCTTCCAAGCTGATTTTCAGGCACAAGTACGGACCTGATGGGGCGCTGACCCGCTACAAGTCAAGGCTTGTGGCTAAGGGGTTTCAGCAGACAAAGGGAAAGGACTTCAACGAGCTCTATGCTCCTGTGGGGAAAGGCACAACACTTCGGGTGTCATTGGCAATGGCAGCAAACCGTGGATGGCGGGTGAAGCAGATGGACATCACCACCGCCTTCCTCAATGGGATCATTCTGGAGGAGCTGTACATGTTACAGCCTGAGGGTTTGGATGATGGGAGCGGCAGGGTGTGCAGGCTCAAGAAGGCCATCTATGGCCTGAAGCAGGCTCCTCGTGCATGGTACCACAAGTTAGAGGAGACTCTGCTGGCTGGGGGTTTCAAGAAGAGTGAGTGTGATCACAGCTTGTTCCTGCTGCAGGAGAAGGAGCAGTTTCTCATGCTCTTGGTGTATGTGGACGACATCCTGCTCTTCTCTGAGTCGTCTGCAATGATTGAGCATGTGGAGGAGATGCTGGAGATGCAGTTTAAGTGCTCCAAGATGGGAGATGTGAAGTACTATTTAGGGATGCATGTGGAGAGGGACCTTGACAAGGGAGTGTTGAGGTTGCACCAGAGAAAGTATTGTGAGGGGCTGGCTGAGAAGTACGGGCTGCAAGATGGAGGAAAGCCAGCCACCCCACTGCCTTCGGGGTTCACTGTGGAGCCCTGTGCTGATGAGGAGGTGGTGGGTGAGAGTGACAGGAAACTTTTTCATTCCATGGTTGGGGCACTCAACTATGCGGCTAACCACACACGGCCTGACATTGCCTTTGCAACATCCAGGCTTGCCAGTGTGGTTTCACGCCCCAGTCATGAGCAGCTGGAAGCGGCCAAGAGGTTGGTCCGCTATGTGAGTGCAACGGCATCAGTGGGTTTGGAGTACAGTGCTGTGAGGCAGAGGCTGCAGAGGAGTGCAGCTGATTTGAGCAAGGGGGAGATGCTCCTGACCTGCTACACTGACGCTAGCTTCAACTCGGTGAAAGCGGATGGCACCAGCATTGGAGGCTATGTGTGCCTGTTCGGAGGTGGTGCAGTGAGCTGGCGCAGTAAGAAGCAGAATGAGGTGGGGCAGTCCTCGTGTGAGACAGAGTACATGGCCCTGCATCATGGGGCAAAGGAGGTGGTGTGGCTGAGGCGTTTGTTGGAGGAGATTGGAGTTGGTCAGAGGGAGCCGACTGTGATTTTCTGTGATAATGAGTCGGCGGTGAAGCTAGCGAAGAATGCTTGTCTTCATGGGCTGACCAAACACATCAGGCCTAAGTGGCACTGGGTGAGAAGGCTCCTGGACAAGGAGGTGCGGCTGGAGATTGTGAAGACCCATCAGCAGGCGGCTGACATTCTCACCAAGCGCCTGGCTGAATCTGAGCATTGGAAGGGCATGAAGCTTGCTGGGATGAGTGTGCATTGAGGGTGCATGCTTGAGCTATGGCATGTGGGATGATGATTGGCAGCCAGAGGGGGAGTTTGTTGAGTGATGCTACCATTCGCATTCACGTCTGTCTGCCTCCCATCATATGTTCGTGCGTTGCATGCGTGTTGTGAGTGTGTGCAAGAAGTTGTGTTTTGTGCGGTTTGGTTTTTTTCGAGTGTGTGTGTGAATGTTATTTGGCTTGAGCAGATATCTGAAGTGACTCCTCTGCTCAAGAGCTTTCCGAGGAACCAAGTATCGCTTCAATCGGAGCACGAACAAGAGAGTTACGAACGTTGGAGTTCGTATGCTTTTGTTATTTGGTTGTGGTGACTATGGGAAGTTGTGGGGTTGACTCAATATGGGGTACAGACTTTTGGGGGTTGGGAAATTCGTCTTTTCTACTGTAGTTGCTGCCAAATGGTTGGGAGAAACCAAACCAGGTTGGCAAGTGTGGCCAAGTTGGGTTGAGGTGGATTGTGGAGGTTGGGATAGTGACAAAGGTCAAAGTTGGGTTGCCTATGGGGAAGGGAATTGTATGGCATGGGGGTTTCCTTGGTTGGGGACTCTCTTGAGACCTTCCCTCTCGTCCTCCTCATCCCTTCCACCTGGTTTAGTGCTACTCCAATTCTCTTGTGTGAACTTGTGAGATCATTGTGATTGAGTTACGTTTTCTATGGCAGCATACCCCCTAGTGCGCCCAAGTTTATAACTCGAGTTATACTCCATATTTTGATACTATTCAAATTGGGAAAGATAGCCACGGTCAAGGGCTACAACATACTCGAGTTTGAAAGAATTCTAACTGTGGACCTTTCGTCGACGACGTTTCTTGTGACGACGACTTTTCTGTCCAGAATTGTAGTTGACGATTTTGAGATATTTCAGCCCCTAATCTTCATAGACTCCGTCCTTAATCTCTAACACAGGTGTGCGCAGCAAACTTCCAAGAACTCAAGGAAGAATTTACCTTGAAGAACCAGAGCCTTGGTTTCAAGAATCAAGTGATTTCGAAGCTCTCCAAAAAGGGTAAACTTTAAGATAGTGAGAATAGTTGCATTACTTTGTGTAGTGTAACATTTCTCTTGGTGTAGGCCCTTGTGGAGGGTAGTTTCGAGACTCTTCGTGGTTGGGGACAGTGTGGCACTGTTCCACATCACTGTAACTCGGCTCTTGGGGTTTGTAGGAGCTGGGAGTCATTCCCAACTCGTAACTCTTCCTAATTTATGTTCTAAGTCTATAGTGGCTGCCATAGTGCCGTTCGTTCAAACCAACGTTGCGTCCTCAGTACTTGCTGAAATCGTGTGATCTAAATTTCCTATTGTAGGCGACATCCAGACGCTCCAGATCCAATTTATAGCAAGTCGTTTGAATCTGTGAGCAGAACGCTATCAACGTTTGAAGCCGCTGTGCAGAAATCCGACTGTGCACTCTATCTTTCGTTTTAGGCACATTCAAGGCTATTGTGACTATAACAAGTGGTATCAAAGCCCCTTGGAGCAGTTTCGACAATGGCTGGACCTGAGGAAAGGGGTGGCAGAGGTGCTGGTGGCATTGGAGAAGCCCAAGCTCAAGGCCAACCCCGTGATTCAGCCATGGCGCCCATGCAACCAAGTCTTGGCCCACCTAGGGATGAGCCTAGGGTGTTTGGGCTTGACAAGTTCAACGGTGACAACTTTGCTGAATGGTCCTTCAATATGGAGAACATCTTTGACGACTATGACCTGCTTGAGGTGATGGAAGGAACGGAGAAGCGCCCCGAGAACGACCCGGAGAAGAGCCCGTGGGTGCGGAAGAGCGCACAAGGCTATCTCCTACTTGGGCAAGCGTTGGGGAGCAGCCAGATCCGTCACATCAAGCCATTCCAGCGTGAACCAGAGAAGGGACCGAAGGCATGGGCTGCTCTCAAGGGTGTACACGCTCCTGCAACAGCGGCGGTAGCGGTGGTGTTGGAACGGCAAATGGCGGCACTACGAATTGAAGAAGACGAAGCGGTTGAAGAAGGGGTGCAGAAATTCTTCGACTTGTTGACGCGGCTTGAGGGAGCTGATTTGAACTACAGTGAGCTCCAAAATAAGACCAAGTTGCTGGCCTTACTCCCAGAGTCATGGTCCTCTCTCATCATCAACCTCAATCGTGACTTGCCCCGCCTCTCGCTCGAAGACGTGAAGCGAGCGATCCTTCAAGAGGATTTCCGTCGCCGTGAGTTGGCGAGTGCGGATGGCGCCAGGGCAGCAAGCATCGGCCGTGGATATGGCCGTGGAAGGGGCAGAGGACGGGGAGGAGGAAGGTTTGGAGGCAGAAACTTCAACGGAGGCCACGGGAGTAGCGGATACGGCAATGACAACAAGAACAACGGACGCGGTCGCGGACGGTTCGACGGCAAGTGTCATTTTTGCCACAAGAGCGGACACATGTGGCGCGATTGCTACAAACTCCCTGATGGATGGACTCCTGATCAAGGCCAAGAGGGTAGAGGAGCAGGAGGAGGGAGAGGAAGAGGCCGTGGAGGCCGTGGCGGTCACGGAGGTGGTGCTGCAAGTATGAAGAGTGCCGGCAACGAGAGCGAGTCGAGGGACGATCGCTTTCCGGGTCAATTCTTCTTCGTGTCGACGCAAGCACCGGCTGGTCCAGAGAAGGATGAAGGCTTTGAGGAGCCAGCAGCTGTGGGAAAGGTCACCCTACACTCCTTGGACTATTGGGTGATCGATAGCGGCGCTACCTATAGCATGACACCTCGTGCGGACTTGCTCACCGAACTTGAGCCGTCACCGGTGAAGCATGTGACATCGGCTTTGGGGCAGCGAGCAGAGGTGAAAGGCATGGGCAAGGCCATGTTCAAGGGTGCTGATGGGAAGATGGTGGGCCTCAAGAATGTGCTTTGGGTGCCCAACCTTGCTGCCAACCTGATTTCCGTGCGGCGGTTGCAAAAGGCCGGCATGGACACGAGCTCGAAGGGAGCTAAGACCTACACCGCGAGGCTTGGCGAGCGGATTCTTTGGGACCTTCACGAGGATAGGGATGTCTACAACGAGAAGTGGCAGATCCCTGTGGTACCCATGCCTAAGGAAAGGCAAGTGGCAGCAAGCATCAGCACCAAGGGTGAAGCGGTTGGTAGCGGCGATGGCGCGAATGGTCGCGCTAAGGAGATTGAGTCTAAGAAGTGCAATCTTGGAGGGACCAGCAAGCTAGGTGAACACAAGGAGAGTGGTGCAGCAGCTCAGAATCAGCACAAGGGTGAGGAGAACCCCAAGGCAGCAGCGGAGGAGGAGTACGGAGAGAACATGTGGGGCACTATTGCGAGTGCGGCATTCTCCAATCCAACTTCGGCTACGGGGGAGTGTGATTGGCTCACCTTGCATCGGCGAATGGGGCATGTGGCCCTGCCCATATTGCAGCAGCTAGTGAAGAATGAAATGGTTTCTGGCATACGTGTGAAGGGGGAGCCCGATGAGGTACTTGGCTGCCCGACGTGCATGCAAGCCAAGTTCACCCGTTACCCGTTCTCTAGTTCGGAGGCAATGGCTAAGGCACCACTTGATGAGGTGGTGATGGACGTGGTGGGCCCCCTGAAGCTTGGAGCTGCTGGAGCTGAGTACTTTCTCACCATTGTGGATGTCTTCACTCGCATGACTTGGGTGTACGTGCTGTCCAAGAAGAGTGACGTGGTTGAAACGGTGAAGACCGATTGGTTGCCGATGGTGGAGCGGCAACAAGACCGTCTAGTCAAGTCAATCCGCACCGATCGAGGGGGAGAGTTCCTGAGCAAGGAGTTTGGGTTGTGGCTGAAGAAGAATGGTATTCGGCACTCCCTCACCATGCCATACTCCCCTGCAATGAACGGCATCGCCGAGCGAGCGAACCGCACAATCACGGAGACGGCGCGTGGGTTGCTCATTGAAGCCGGGCTACCCGAATATTTCTGGCCTGATGCGGTGCGGAGTGCGTGTGTGGCCAAGAACAGAGCTTTGACTCATGTGGGAGCAGACAAATGGGTGCCCTATGTGGAGTGGATTGGAAGGAAGCCAAAGGTGGATATGCTTCGGGTGTTCGGGTGCATGTGCATGGCGCTCGTGCCTAAGCATCTTCGGCACAACAAGCTCGGTGCCAAGGCGATATGGGCTGTGCACTTGGGCATGGCTCAAAACAGCAAGGGGTGGCTTCGTTGGGACCCATTCACTAAGAAATTCTTGGTGAGCAGGGACTGCAAATTCATGGAGAATCTGATGTACAAGGATTGGAAGGCGGAGAATGAGGCGAAGATAGGCATGCGGTTTGGGGAGGTGAAGAGTTCCGGTTTGGAGCATGTGGAGCTGCCCTTGGAGCTGAGCAGCGGCAGCACCACCACAAGGCAATCTTCCCTTTTGAATGGGGGAGAGGAGGCCAAGGATGCAGAGGAAGAAGAGGAGGAGGTGCAGCAAGTGAGCGAGCGTGCACCGACACTTCCTTCTCGCACTACGAGTGCTCCACGGATCCGAGTCACCCCGCAGCAACGCCAAGGCCTTCATGTCTCTGCAGCTGAGGAAGAAGGAAGGGGCAAAAGGAGAACCCAAGCCCCAAATAGGCTGACCTATGAGGCACTGGGAAAGCCAGCCAAGTCAGCTCTGGCCGGAGCGGCACTTATAGTTGGAGATGACGAGGAGAGTGACTACGAGGAGTGTGCCTTCGCGTTCTTTTCTCCGGTGAAGATGCCGGGGGAACCAGCAACTCTCAAGGAGGCCTTGGAGAGTAGTGATGCTGAGGAGTGGAAGAAGGCAATGGAGAGTGAGCTGAAGAGCATTGAGGAGAACGGCACGTGGGAATTGGTGGAGCTACCGGAGGGGCGTAAGGCGATTACGTCCAAGTGGCTCTTCAAGATCAAGTCCGACGCCGACGGCAATATCGAGCGCTACAAGTCTAGGCTTGTGGCCAAGGGGTATCAGCAGAAGGAGAAGGTGGACTATAAGGAGTTGTTTGCTCCTGTGGTGAAGCCGACGACGCTGAGAACCCTATTCGCGGGTGCTACCATCAAAGGATGGGTGGTGAAACAAATGGACGTGACAACGGCGTTCCTCAACGGCATTCTCGAAGAAGAGATTTTCATGGCGCAGTCAGAGGGGTTTGATGATGGTAGTGGCAGAGTGTGGAAGCTGAAGAAGGCGCTCTATGGGCTCAAGCAAGCCCCTAGGCAGTGGTACTTGAAGCTGCGTGAAGTCTTGGAGGAGATCGGATTCACTCCCTCATCCGCCGATCATTCCTTGTTCATGCTTGGCGAGGGGGAGCAGAGGAGTTTCATGGTGGTTTATGTGGATGACATCCTAATTTTCTCACCCTCCTCTGACCTTGTGAAGAAGGTGATGCTGAAACTTCAAGACAAGTTCAAGTGCAAGGCCCTTGGTGACGTGAGCTTCTACCTCGGGCTTCAGATTGAACGCGATGTGGAGAAGCAGTGCATGCGGGTGCATCAATGAAAGTACTTGGAGGCATTGGCTGCCAACTTTGGGCAGAGTGAAGGTCATGTGGCTACACCCTTTCCCTCTGGGTTCAAGTGTGTGAAGGGACCAGAGGAGGAGAGCGTTGGTGAAGAGGAGAAGTGCCGTTTTCACTCGTTGGTGGGCAGCCTCATGTACGCGGCGGTAAACACCCGACCGGACGTCGCGTTTGCTACCGGACAGTTGGCTAGGGTTGTTCAATGCCCTAACGAGGAGCAGGTAGCAGCTGGAATGAGGGTGGCCAAGTATCTTGGCCAAACACCGACCGTTGGGCTGCAATACTCGGCGGCGGCGCAAAGGCGCCAAAAGGGCGCGGATGGTGTTGAACCCGGGCGTTTGTTCCTCACCGCATTCTCGGATGCTTCTTATGCTTCGGAACCAGAGGACATGACAAGTGTTGGAGGGTTCATTTGCTGTGTTGGTGGAGGCCCAACTGCTTGGGAGAGCAAGAAGCAGGTGGATCAAGCATTGAGCTCGGTGGAGTCCAAGTATATGGCACTCTTCCGTGCCGTACGAGAGATTGTGTGGCAGCGGCGTTTGTTGGCTGAATTGGGGGAGGAGCAGCAAGGACCTACCCCACTCTACTGTGACAGCCAGGGAGCCATTGCTCTTGCTAAGAACCCTGTGTTGCATGGCCTCACCAAGCACATGAGGGTGAAGTGGCATTGGACGAGGAGCATGGTGGCCGCGGGTGAAGTTGAGTTGCACTACGTGAAGACGACAAGGCAGCCAGCTGACATGATGACCAAGAGGCTGGTGGAGCAGCAGCATTGGAAGTGTTGCAAGCTGGCTGGGATGGCTCTGAACTGAGAGAGCAAGATCATAAGGCCAACAATCCGAGGGGGAGTTTGTTGGTGCAACCCTACGGTTTGCATTCGGCTTGTTGTCCGTGTGTGTGCATGCGTGTGTGCATGGAATGGTATGAGGGCATGTAATAATAGATATTTCATGCTTACAATAGTGTGTGAATGATGAGGCATGGTTTTGAATGTGTGTGTCCAGTCAATAGCGAGTTATTGCTACTTGCGTGTGACGTCATTGTTTGCGTGTCGTGTGCGGTTTTCTATTTTGTCGTGTGTGGAACGTTCGGCGTGTCGCAGGTGTGCGCAGCAGACTTCCAAGAACTCAAGGAAGAATTTACCTTGAATAACCAGAGCCTTGGTTTCAAGAATCAAGTGATTTCGAAGCTCTCCAAAAAGGGTAAACTTTAAGATAGTGAGAATAGTTGCATTACTTTGTGTAGTGTAACATTTCTCTTGGTGTAGGCCCTTGTGGAGGGTAGTTTCGAGACCCTTCGTGGTTGGGGACAGTGTGGCACTGTTCCACATCACTATACCTCGGCTCTTGGGGTTTGTATGAGCTGGGAGTCATTCCCAACTCGTAACTCTTCCTAATTTGTGTTCTAAGTCTATAGTGGCTGCCATAGTGCCGTTCGTTCAAACCGACGTTGTGTCCTCAATACTTGCTGAAATCGTGTGATCTAAATTGCCTATTGTAGGCGACATCAAGACGCTCCAGATCCAATTTTTAGCAAGTCGTTTGAAGCTGTGAGCAGAACGCTATCAACGTTTGAAGCCGCTGTGCAGAAATCCGACTGTGCACTCTATCTTTCGTTTTAGGCACATTCAAGGCTATTGTGACTATAACAAGAACTTGCTGGTCAAGCAAGTCTCACAAGAGCCCACCTCCTTGGGCTCCCCCTTTATCCTCAGACCCTTGACTCTTTACTTCTTAAACAGCTGCTGTAACTGAGGTAGAGCCACGTGGCCAAAGCGACGGTGTGCGGTGAGCCAATCCGTCTCACCCGTGCTAGGAGTTACATTTGGTAGAGCACCCCCCCCATGCACAAGCAGCCCACCATCACTGCCATCACCACCTCCTCCACTGGTTACGTGGCTTGCATGCCCTCCTCGTACAGCTTCAGCAGCCAAGCGTGCAGCCGCCTCCTTCCATGGCAGCACCGGTATTTCCCACATGGACTGGTGCATGTCCTTGCCGCCTCGGAGGTCCCACAACACGCGCCCATCCAGAGTTGCCTTGAACACCTTTGTGCCCATCATCTCCATCTTCATCCCTGCCTCACTCAATGCCTTGGTAGAGAGAAGGTTGGCACATAGTCCAGGGACAAGGAGAACACGCTTCAGCCCCACAAGCCTCCCATCCGCACCCATAAACATGGCTCTCCCCTCGCCACGCACGGGTACAACTTGGCCGGTGGCTGAAACAACGGTGGCTGCCTTTGATGGTCTGACTTCATCCAGCAGATCCTCTCGGTTGGTCATGGTCATGAAGGCTCCTGTGTCGATGACCCAATGGGAGGAATGGTGAATAGCAACCTTGCTGGCCGGTACAACCATGTCCTCGGAGCATGCCTCTCCTACATGGTAGAACATGCCGGCATGTCCGCCGGCACCTCCATTGCCCTCCTCACTGCCCATGCCTTCTCCCATAGCTTCCACATGGCAATACCAACACTTGCCGCCACGCCGCTTGCCTCCCTTGTTGCTACGTTTCCCTCCCGAATACTGCTCCCCTCCAGAGCCTTCCTTGGCCTTGCCTTTCTTGCTGCCACGTCCCTTGAACCCTTTCATGCCGTAGGCAGAGCCTCCACCTTCACCGGCAGCGGGAGTCAGCTCCTTCCTCCGAAACTCCTCTTGAAGGACTTGAGCATGGATCCACTCAAGGGACCATGAGTCCTTCATGCCATTGAGGTTGACCACCAAGGGGCCCCACGACTCCGGCAGCAAGGAGAGAGCCTTGTAGCACTTGATCTTCTCAGGGTAGTCCACACCAGCAGCTGAGAGCTTCAAATAGAGGTCCCAGAGTTGATCGAACGCTCCTTGCACGGCATCACCCTCGTTGATCTTCACCGCATGGAGTTGTCGCTCGAGCACCACCACCATCGCTTCACTGCTGGGGGCATGGACATCCTTCAATATTTTCCATGCCTTGGGACCACACTGGATATCCTTGATGAGATGCTTGACGTGGTGCAGCTGGTTGGATGAGAGGCATTGAGAGAGAAGGAAGAATCCATCCTTGGATCGGCGATCCCATTCCTTGGTCGCTCCTTCGCTCGCAGGCCTCTTCAATTCTCCATCCATCACTTCAAGCAGGCCATAATGGTTAAATAGGAGCTCCATCCTGAAGCTCCATGATGCCCAATCCTCCCCAGAGAACTTCTCTAGGTTGAATGCCTTTACATCATCCTTGGCTGGTGTTGAAACGGATGCTATTGGTGCAGATCCGCCTGCACCGCCTCTTCCTGCTTCCCCAGCGCCTCTCACGCCACCACTGCCATTAGGACCAGCTGGAGCAGAACCGTCAGCCTCCATATTGACCCAGGAACAGAGAATAACCGCTCTGATACCACTTGTTATAGTCTTGAGTCCACTTAGGGGTCGCGGATGCCCTTGAAACCGCCTAAGCAGAATCTGATGACTTCGAACCGCCTCTGTTCAAAACTCCGTCACGATCAGCTCCTTTAACATACGAGACTGAAACTTGGAGGAAAGTTAGCTTCATGTGTCTGCTTTCCAACGGTGTATTGCTTGCTTTCATCTGAGGTGTATGCGCTACGCAGTGAACGAAAACGTGAGCTCGGCTGAAAAAGTGTAGTTTCATTGATGCAAGGAAGAGGTGAGTACAACATTGCCTAGGGGACTCTTAAAGGGTTGGGACCATCCTGGGAACTCAGAGAAGGTTGAGTCCTAGGGGAGAAAGGCTAGAGAAGGATGGGAAATGTCCTAGCTAGGTCAGCAAATCCAACCACACTTGGATGTTCAGAGCTGTACTCAAGGCTACCAATAGTGAGTCAAGCCAACCGTAAGTCAGCTTGTCTTCCCACTTGCACCCTCTTGCAAGCTGATCCAGGAAGACCACACTTCTCAAAAGGAGGGTGGTAGAGTCCCACTTGACCACCTGTACTTCTTGTCTCATTCTCTGTCCCTGCACCATTGGCATGACAACAACGAAAGGGTGGCAAGGGAAATGCTGCCAACAGTGCACCATGACTACGGAACAGTAACTTTCGACAGCTGTCACGTGCTGCTCCGATGCTGGGTTGTCCTGAAACTCGGTGACCACCTGCACAACACGACAAAGGACTGCCACACCGATTTTCAGACCAATAAGAGCTTGTTAGATGAGTCAGCAGCCGAAATGGTGAACTCAGATGTTACCAAAAAAAGAGTAACACACACTTCCGGGATGCCATAAGTCTTGAAACTAAAAATGTTGCCATGCCTTGTAAAGTGCTTCAAAAAATCTGAAACTTTGAGGGTGTGAAGAACACATGTTGAAGCACCTCCCCAAAAAATTCCAGAAGCTGAGCAGGCTTGTAGGCGGAATGGGAGTGCGATGACCGTGCCACTATAGTGCTTTGGCACAACAGTGGGGGATAGCCAGAGCAAGCAATGGTCATAAGACCAGTCAAGAGAAGAAGCAAAGCAAAGCAAAGCTCAGGGTGGATCTCAATATCACCACGCATTCCACGCACAAGCAAGCGGCCACAAGGCTAGTTCACATGCAGAGTTTGTAGTAGCAAGAGGAGTGCACTGATCCCAACCTAGCAAGTGTAAGCATGCAGGAATACTCATATATATTAGTGTACAATAAGGGTGTCGGAAACTCCCTTGCTGCCCTCCTGCTCCCTTCACTGGCGTAACTGCTCTGACTGACACCCCGTCCTCACTGATGCTTCCACCTGCCTTTCCACCCTCCCTGCTTCCTCCTGAGTGGTGCCCTTGGTATCCTTACCCCACTTTGTCTTTGACCTTGCCCTTGTCCTGCTTCTCCTCAGACCCTTCCAAAATCAGACCCTTCCTACCTCATACTGACTGCGGATATGGCTTCATTGCAAACTGCTAATCTTCGGAAGAAATTACAGTAATTCACGAAAACAAACACGCAGTGGCAGTCCCATGGCCCAGGACACAACCATATGCTTCCCACAAACAACCCTCACCACTCGTTTGATGTCCCTGCCTCCAACTGGCGATATTGCTATCCAGCTCCCTCTTGGACTCAGTGCCTGCAAAGAAAGCAAAACAAACACATGCACACAACACAAACGACATTCGCAAACACATACGTCCTCATGCTGCCAATCCTGCCAGCGCACCTCACTCCCTGCCCAGCCCGCTGCCCAGAGTCATGGTTACCCTCGGTACTGCCCACACTGCCGAGTTCCCTGCCTTGCTTCGCCGCTGCCATACCTGTCCTCCGTTGTCGGATGCTCTGTTATATACAAATTTACAGGGTTTTCCCCACCAGGCCCTTCTCTACACCCTCTGTCATAACTTCTTAGGCGAAAACCTTAGAATTGTGACAGCTGTCGGAAACCCCCTTACTACCCTCCTGCTCCTTTCACTGGCGTAACTACTCTGATGCTTCCACCTGCCTTTCCACCCTCCCCACTTCCTCCTTAGTGGTGCCTTTGGTATCCTTACCCCACTTTGTCTTTGCCCTTGCCCTTTGTAGTGCTTCTCCTCAGACCCTTCCTGCCCCCTCCCATGGCGCATTGCAGCCGTCCTCGCGCGCGTCATGGGACCTGAGGGTCCTGCCTTCCCTTTCTCCATGCGAATCATGGCCACGTTAGTTACATGATCCGCCACCCACTTACCCTTCCCGTCTTCTAGGACTATGACTCCAGATTGCTTCTTTTCTTTTATGGTCCATCGCTGCTATGACAAACCCACATCCAGCGCATGCTTCCGCTGCCTCCTTAGGTACACCTCCTCTTCCTCCTGTACCCCTACTCTTGCTCCCTTTCCGCCTGCCTCCTGTCGCTGCTTATACCGCTCTATGTCCCGTAGTTGCGCCACGTGTAGATTCTCCATCGTTGCTGGCAGGAAGTGTCGCAGGTAAGCCGCCTGCGCATCTGTTACCGCCACCCACTTCTCTGCCGAGCACGTAGTCACCACATCCAAAAGTAGCCTCGGATCTCCTACCGGCATGACTGGTTCCTTGCTGAACAGCAGGTAGTACGGCAACACATCCCTCAGCGCTGCCTGCTTGCTGAACCGGTACCCCGCCATCACCCAGCACAGCTTCCTATCCAAGTCCCTTTTGTGCTCTTCCCCATAGGCCCTTAGCCCCTTCTTCACTGTTTGCACTAGTCTTTCCCCCAGCCCGTCGCTCTGCGGGTGGTAGCATGAGGTGCTGCGATGCCTGATACCTATAGCTTTCAGCAGCTGCTCGAAGTTCCATCAGTACCTCCCCACATGCCCCCAGCCGGGTGACCACCATCTCTTCGAATGCCTCTGCTATAGCGTCTGCCGTCTTGTGCACAAGCGGCTTTGCTTCTGCCCACTTGCTGACATGCTCCACCATCAACAGAATATACCTCCTCCCCTTTGTGGTGACCGGGAGTTCTCCTGCTATATCCAGTGACCACTTGTAACCCAGACTCACTATGGGAAGCGGCTGCAGCTCTGCCTTTTCTCGCTCCAGCACGGCTCTGTTCCGCCAGCATGCCTCACACTTCCACACCCAGTCTTTGATCTGTTGTCGCATGCCCGCCCACCACCATCCTGTCTGCATCAGCTGCTGCGTCCTTAGCGGCCCGAAATGTCCCAGCTTCTCGTGTACTTCACGTATGATGCCCTCCCTTTCTCCTGGGGGCGGCACATGCTTCCAGCCCTCTCCTGTTTGCAGCTGTACCTGTCCTTCGAACCAGCGGTAGTGCTCACCCCTGGCCCGCACCCTAGCGGGTACTTCTCCCTCTTCCATTGTTGTCCCCTGTATCCAAGCCAAAGCTGCCTGTTCTTTCCAGATGTCCGCGGGGCCTCCTCTCATCTCCCCCCACGCTTGTCTCTGGTCCACTTCTTTCGCCATTGCCATCAGGCATGCTGACGGATGCACCTCTGGCAGGTTCCGTGAGAGACCGTCTACGTGCTGCATGGTTTTTCCCGGCCGATGCTTGATCTCAAAAGCGTACTCCTGTAGCTTCATTGCCCATCTGGCGTTGCATCCCGTGAGGTCTGGCGTTTGCATCAGCCACAACAGCGGCTGGTGGTCTATCACCAGCGTAAACTTCCTACCATGCAAATACACTCGAAAGTGTTTCACCGCCCACACCACCGCCAGTCCCTCCCCCTCATACGACGAGTAGTTGGCTTCGGCGGCGTTACAGCTACGGCTTGCAAAAGCCACTACCTTCTCCACCTCCCCTTTCATCTGCGCCAAGACCGCGCCCATGCCTGCGCTGCTCCAATTGGTATATAGAGTGAAAGGCAGGTCCGATTTTGGCAGCTCCAGCACCGCCCCGTTCTTCACTGCCCCCATGAGATCCTGCACTGCTTTCTCTTGCTCTGGCCCCAATTCCCACTTTCGATCCTCCCTCAGCAGGTGGTTCAGTGCGGATGCCCAGCTGCTGAAGTTCGGTACAAACTTGCGATAGTAATTTAAGAAGCCCAGCAGTGCCCGCAGCGTGCTCCTGTCTTTCGGCGTCGCCACCCTATCCAACACCTCGACCTTCGCCTTCTGGATCTCAATCTCTCCCCCTTCCACTTCAAAGCCCAGGTTCTCTATAGTTCTCTGCCCACACTTGCACTTTCCCGGGTGGCAGGTCATGCTCGCATTCTGGATGGCCTCTAGTACGGCTTCCACGTCCTTCACGTGCGAGTGGCTGTCAGTGCTGAACACGATCACGTCGTCGATGTAACGACTATCAGGCGGCATTCTGCACGTTCCGCAGCACCTGATCCATGACCCGCTGGAACTCTAGGGAGGCTGACTTCAGGCCAAATGGCAAGGTATTCTACTCGTACTGCCCATCTGGCCCATGAAAGGCCGTCTTTTTCTTGTCTGCTTCTACCATAGGGATCTGGTTGAACCCCTGCCGCAAGTCCAACGTGGAGAACACTAGCGCCTCCGCCAGCTTGTCGAATAACTCGTCCGGCATGGGCGTCTAGTATCTCTTCTTAATCGTGACTTTGTTCAGCCCCTGGTAGTCTCCACATATGCGCTTTGACAGAATCTGTCCTGTGAGATCCGTCCGTGCCGCCACCACTAACACCTCCGCGTATTCAGAATTTGACTTACGTATGAATCCCGCCTCCATTAGTTCTTGGCATTTCTCCGTGCATATCTGCGTCTTCTCAGCTGTCATCCTCCAACTTCGCTGGTACACGGGGATCTCGGTGGTTAGCTCTATCATGACCTCCGCCATGTTGCACCTGCCCACTTCCTTTAACATGTATGCCAAGGCCGGCCGATACTTTGCTAGCACCTTCTTTGGTGCTGTCGCATCTTCCTCCGCCATGCCATCACCTATCTCCCACTCTTTCTTCCGGCCGCTGCGAGGTACCCGCCGTCGTCGCCTCCTCTGATGCTGTAGTGCCGCCCTAAGCCACTTTTGCGTCTCGCCCTTCCGTCGCTGCCCGCTCCTCCTCCTTTGTCGCTGCCATCAAGTCAAACTCTCGTGACCCGAACTCCCGCTCATAGCTCTCCCTGCTTCGCTGCCTCTCGATGGCTTCCTCGAGCCAACTGAACTCTTCCCGCTTTTTATCCACCCCTGCCTCCTCTCGATCACATGGGAGCCAGATATGCGTTTGCTCCGCGTACAGATCCGCCACTTCATCCTCCTCCTCCCATGGGTATACCCATCTCCTCTCCAGTAGATGACCCCACTCGTGTTGCACCTCGTCATTCTCTTGAATTTCTCCTAGCATGGCCCTCGCCAAGGCCTCCTTCACTGCTGATCTCTCTGTCGGGGGTTGGACCGCCACTACTTTGTCATGCTTCTGCTCCCACCGCAGCTATGAATGATACATCCGGATGGTCGCCACTAACCAGTGCATAACGTTGAGGTCCATGGCCCTCCCCAGTGCTCTTCTCCTCTCTACCTCTGTCACTTCCGGGTGAGCAGTTGCGTCTTCCATGAACCCCATCGCCAGTTCCCTCTCCAGCGCCATCGGCTCCTGCCACTCTCCAACGATGCAGTCATACACCATGCCCAGTCCTGGCATGTCGCCTTGCATCTTGAAGGCGGCCGCCTCTGCATACGAGACGAACGTCGGCCATGCCTGTCTCGGCTTCCCCACTTCTTTGCATGGGAACTGCATCGGGTGATCAGGTTGCCCCACTCGGGCCGGCATCCTTCCTGGTTCCATGATGTCTTCAACCAGCAGTGGCCCCGGCCGTTCCATCAGTGAGAGACGGTATTGCAGCGCCGCCTCACTCACCCCGTTCGTCCAATATCGGCAGACCCAGTGGGTTATGCTTCTCACTTGCGCTCCATCTGCCACCACGCTTGGCCCAAGTACCGCCGTAACTTCTTCCTAAGCCACTTGTACCTGCTCTCGGATGTCCCCTTCCATGTCCACGTTTTCCACTATGTACAGGACGTTCCCTTGCACGCGCTTTATCAGCCTCAACACTCGCACCAATTCCCTGAACAGGCTGCTCCTCTCATCTCGCATGCCTCTGCCTGCTCCTGCTCGCGAGTAGCCTTGGCACTCCCACCCTTCGATTACCACATATATTCTTCCCCATTGCCATATGGTGCTCTCGTCTATTCTGCGTATATCGCAGGTTCCGCTTCTAGCGCTTGCCTCCATTGCGACCGAGCAAAATTGGTGCAAATACCTCTTCTGCAGCTTCTCCGTGTGACACCATGCCATTTTCACCGCCTCCACATCATTTTCCACCAATATCCACTTTTCCACATACGCTCCCGCCTTCAGCAGCACCGCCAGCCCAGTGCCGATGCCTCCGAAAAGCTCGAGCACGACTGTAGGTCCCATCAGGCTCTTCATGTTCATGCATAGTGACTTTAGGTTAGCTTCTCCCTTGCTTTCCCCTGGTGGTGCCGCCGGCAACCTCGCAATCTGATGCCACGAGAGTACACCCAATTCTTCGCGCAGCTCTGCCTCAGTGCATTGGTACGCCTCCCTTGGTTCCTTCCGTACAAACCGCACCAACAGCGTGCCGATGGGGCCGTTATCCTCCCAGTATCGCACACGGTACTACACCTTCTCCTCCCACATGCAGATCGTTGATCCTATCCCGAAGAGGTTCTCCACGCCTATCAACAGGTCAAAGTCTTCTGATTCGGATACCCTGCAGTATACCCTCAGTGGGCATTCCTCCAGTGTCCCTAGGTTAAGCATCAACGCCATGGACTACCGGGTCTTGGGCATCAACTTCGCCTCCCCACCGTCTACAGTCATCAGCAGGTATCCCTCTGCTATCAGACGCCCGGGCTTATGCAGCTGTAGTTTCTCCGCCAAACGCTTTCCGATCAGCACGTATCTACAATCGCACGTTGAACTCGCAATCCCACAACCGTGATCGCCCCTGGTTCAATCGTCAGGACCGTCGCCTGGCAGATCATCCGCTCTCGCGGATGCTGATACGCAGCCCCATCCACCTCCTCGTTCTCGCTAGCCCGCCTCCTCGGCCCGTCTTCGCGCTGTTCATCCTCCCAGAAAAGCCGTCTTTGCGCCTCCCTTCTCAGACCCAATTCTTCCTGATCTCGAGCTGGTTGAGCCATCAGCATGAATTCTGGTTCATCCGGCTCTTCCTCCTTCTGTGCCACCATCCCCGGTTGCTTCTCTTCTGCTACCTCCAAGTCCACTAGCTGTGCTCTCAAGCACTCCATGGTGGCCTGCCTGTCCTCCTCTCCTTCAGCCCCTCGCCGCTCCCTCCGGTTCGAGTAGCAATCCGCCTCTCGGTGCCCCTTCCGCCCACAACGAGTGCAGACCTGCGCTCCAGGGCAGTCCCGCCGCATGTGCTCACGACTTGCGCACAGTGTGCATGCCGCCGGGTTACGACACTCCCGTCGTAAGTGACCCGGTAACCCGCTGTTGTGGCAGCGACGAACTTCATCCCTGCCCTGCTCCTCCAGCTCCTGGTATGCGTGTTGGTGCAACCCTACGGTTTGCATTCGGCTTGTTGTCCGTATGCGTGCATGCGTGTGTGCATGGATTGGTATGAGGGCATGAGATACTATATATTTCGTGCTTAAAATAGTGTGGGAATGATGAGGCATGATTTTCAATGTGTGTGTCGAGTCAATAGCGAGTTATCGCTAGTCGCGTGTCACGTCGTCGTTTGCGTGTCGTGTGCGGTTTTCTATTTTGTCGTGTGTGGAACGTTCGGCGTGTCGCAGGTGTGCGCAGCAGACTTCCAAGAACTCAAGAAAGAATTTACCTTGAAGAACCAAAGCCTTGGTTTCAAGATTCAAGTGATTTTGAAGCTATCCAAACGGGTAAACTTCAAGATAGTGAGAATAGTTACATTACCTTGTGTAGTGTAACATTTCCCTTGGTGTAGGCCCTTGTGGAGGGTAGTTTCGAGACCCTTCGTGGTTGGGGACAGTGTGGCACTGTTCCACATCACTGTACCTTGGCTCTTGGGGTTTGTAGGAGCTGGGAGTCATTCCCAACTCGTAACTCTTCCTATCTTGTGTTCTAAGACTATAGTGGCTGCCATAGTACCGTTCGTTCAAACCAACGCTGTGTCGTCAATTCGTAATGAAATCGTGCAATCTAAATTACGTATTGTAGGCGACGTTAACACGCTCCTGATCCAAGTTAAATCAGGTCATTTGAAGGTGTGACCAAAACGCTATCAACGTTTGAAGTCGTTGTGCAGAAATCCGAGTGTGCTCTCTATCTTTCGTTTTAGGCACATTCAAGCCTATTGTGACTATAACAAGTGGTATCAGAGCCCTTTGGAGCAGTTTCGACAATGGCTGGACCTGAGGAAAGGGGTGGCAGAGGTGCTGGTGGCAGTGGAGAAGCCCAAGCTCAAGGCCAACCCCGTGATTCAGCCATGGCACCCATGCAACCAAGTCTTGGCCCACCTAGGGATGAGCCTAGGGTGTTTGGGCTTGACAAGTTCAATGGCGACAACTTCGCTGAATGGTCCTTCAGAATGGAGAATGTATTTGACCACTATGACCTGCTGGAGGTGATGGAAGGAACGGAGAAGAACCCGAAGAAGAGCCCGTGGGTGCAGAAGAGCGCACAAGGCTATCTCCTACTTGGGCAAGCATTGGGGAGCAGCCAGATCCGTCACACCAAGCCATTCCAGCGTGAACCAGAGAAGGGACCAAAGGCATGGGCTGCTCTCAAGGGTGTACACGCTCCTGCAACAGTGGCGGTAGCGGTGGTGTTGGAACGGCAAATGGCGGCACTACGAATTGAAGAAGATGAAGCGATTGAAGAAGGGGTGCAGAAATTCTTCGACTTGTTGACATGGCTTGAGGGAGCTGATTTGAACTATAGTGAGCTCCAAAAGAAGACCAAGTTGCTGGCCTTACTCCCTGAGTCATGGTCCTCGCTCATCATCAACCTCAATCGTGACTTGTCCCGCCTCTCGCTTGAAGA
The DNA here is from genome assembly GCA_947471745.1 of Closterium sp. Naga37s-1. Lineage (NCBI taxonomy): Eukaryota > Viridiplantae > Streptophyta > Zygnematophyceae > Desmidiales > Closteriaceae > Closterium > Closterium sp. Naga37s-1. The sequence goes on from CANJKZ010000366.1 coordinate 101,743, forward strand.
CGTGAAGCGAGCAATCCTTCAAGAGGACTTCCGCCGCCGTGAGTTGGCGAGTGCGGATGGCGTCGGGGCAGCAAGCATCCACCGAGGGTATGGCCGTGGAAGGGGCAGAGTACAAGGGGGAGGCAAATTTGGCAGCAACAACTTCAATGGAGGCCACGGGAGTGGCGGATACGGCAGCGACAACAAGAGCTACGTACGCGGTCGCGGCCGATTCGACGCAGAGTGCCACTATTGTCACAAGAGCGGACATATGTGGCGCGATTGCTTCAAACTCCCTGATGGATGGACTCCTGCTCAAGGCCAAGAGGGTAGAGGAGCAGGGGGAGGGAGAGGAAGAGGCCGTGAAGGCCGTGGCAATCGCGGAGGTGGTGCTGCAAGTATGAAGAATGGTGGCAATGAGAGCGATTCGAGGGACAATCGCTTTCTGGGTCAATTCTTCTTCGTGTCGACACAAGCACCGGCTGGTCCAGAGTAGGATGAACGCTTTGAGGAGCCAAGGTGACCCTACATTCCCTGGACTATTGGGTGATCGATAGCGGCGCTACCTACAGCATGACACCTCGTGCGGACTTGCTCACCAAACTTGAACCGTCACCGGTGAAACATGTCACATCGGCTTTGGAGCAGCGAGCAGAGGTGAAAGGCACGGGCAAGGCCATGTTCAAGGGTGCTGATGGGAAGATGGTGGGCCTCAAGAACGTGATTTGGGTGCCTAACCTTGCTGCCAACCTGATTTCCGTGCGGCGGTTGCAAAAGGCCGGCATGGACACGAGCTCGAAGGGAGCTAAAACCTATACCGCGAGGCTTGGCGAGCGGATTCTTTGGGACCTTCACGAGGATAGGGATGTCTACAACGAGATGTGGCAGATCCCTGTGGTCCCCATGCTTAAGGAGAGGCAAGTGGTAGCAAGCATCAGCACCAAGGGTGAAGCGGTTGGTAGCGGCGATGGCGCGAATGGTCGCGCTAAGGAGATTGAGTCCAAGAAGTGCAATCTTGGAGGGAGCAGCAAGCTCGGTGAACACGAGGAGAGTGGTGCAATAGCTCAGAAGTAGCACAAGGGTGAGGAGAACCCCAAGGCAGCAGCGGAGGAGGACTACGGAGAGAGCATGTGGGGCACTATTGCGAGTGCGTCATTCTCCACTCTGACTTCGGCTACGGGGGAGTGTGATTGGCTCACCTTGCATCGGCGAATGGGGCATGCCGCCCTGCCCATCTTGCAGCAGCTAGTGAAGAATGAGATGGTTTCTGGCATACGTGTGAATGGGGAGCCCGATGAGGTACTTGGCTGCCCGACGTGCATGCAAGCCAAGTTCACCCGTTACCCGTTCTCTCGTTCGGAGGCAACGGCTAAGGCACCACTTGATGAGGTGGTGATGGACGTGATGGGCCCCCTGAAGCTTGGAGCTACTGGAGCAGAGAATTTCCTCACCATAGTCAACGTCTACACCCGCATGACTTGGGTGTATGTGCTGTCCAAGAAGAGTGACGTGGCTGAAACGGTGAAGACCGATTGGTTGCCGATGGTGGAGCGGCAACAAGACCGGTTAGTGAAGGCAATTCGCACCGATCGAGGGGGAGAGTTCCTGAGAAAGGAGTTCTCCTTGTGGCTGAAGAAGAATGGCATAAGGCACTCCCTTACCATGCCATACTCCCCTGCAATGAACGGCATCGCCGAGCGAGCGAACCGGGCAATCACGGAGACAGCCCGCGGGTTGCTCATTGAAGCCGGGCTACCCGACTATTTCTGGCCTGATGCGGTGCGGAGTGCGTGTGTGGCCAAGAACAGAGCTTTGACTCATGTGGGAGCAGACAAATGGATGCCCTATGTGGAGTGGATTGGAAGGAAGCCAAAGGTGGATATGCTTCGGGTGATCAGGGACTGCAATTTCATGGAGAACCTGATATATAAGGATTGGAAGGCGGAGAATGAGGCGAAGATAGGCGTGTGGTTTGGGGAGGTGAAGAGTTTTGGTTTGGAGCATGTGGAGCTGCCCTTGGAGCTGAGCAGCAGCAGCACCAACACAAGGCAATCTTCCCTTGTGAATGGGGGAAGAGGAGGCCAAGGATGCAGAGGAAGAAGAGGAGGACGTGCAGCAAGTGAGCGAGCATGCACCGCCACTTCCTTCTCGCACTACGAGTGCTCCACGGATCCGAGTCACCCCGCAGCAACGCCAAGGCCTTCATGTCCCTGCAGCTGAGGAGGAAGGAAGGGGCAAGAGGAGAATTCAAGCCCCTAATAGGATGACCTATGATGCATTGGGAAGGCCAGCCAAGTCAGCTCTGGCCGGAGCGGCACTTATAGTTGGAGATGACGAGGAGAGTGACTACAAGGAGTGTGCCTTCGCGTTCTTCTCTCCGGCGGAGATGCCGGGGGAACCAGCAACTCTCAAGGAGGCCTCGGAGAGTAGTGATGCTGAGGATTGGAAGAAGGCAATGGAGATTGAGCTGAAAAGCATTAAGGAGAACGGCACGTGGGAATTGGTGGAGCTACCGGAGGGGCGTAAGGCGATTATGTCCAAGTGGATCTTCAAGATCAAGTCCGTTGCCGATGGCAAAATCTAGCGCTACAAGTCTAGGCTTGTGGCCAAGGGGTACCAGCAGAAGGAGAAGGTGGACTATAATGAGTTGTTTGCTCCTGTGGTGAAGCCGACGACGCTGAGAACCCTACTCGCGGGTGCTACCATCAAAGGATGGGTGGTGAAACAAATGGACGTGACAACCGCGTTCCTCAACGGCATTCTCGAAGAAGAGATTTTCATGGTGGTTTATGTGGATGACATCCTCATTTTCTCACCCTCCTCTGACCTTGTGAAGGAGGTGATGCTGAAGCTTCAAGACAAGTTCAAGTGCAAGGCCCTTGGTGACGTGAGCTTCTACCTCGGGCTCCACATCGAACGAGATGTGGAGAAGCAGTGCATGTGGGTGCATCAACGGAAGTACCTGGACGCATTAGCTGCCAACTGTGGGCAGAGTGAAGGCCATGTGGCTACACCCTTTCCCTCTGGGCTCAAGTGTGTGAAGGGACCAGAGGAGAGGAGCGTTGGTGAAGAGGAGAGGCGCCGTTTTCACTCGTTCGTGGGCAGCCTCATGTACGCGGCGGTAAACACCCGGCCGGACGTCGCGTTTGCTACCGGACAGTTGGCTAGGGTTGTTCAACGCCCTCATGAGGAGCAGGTAGCAACTAGAATGAGGGTGGCCAAGTATCTTGGTAAAACTCCGACCGTTGGGCTGCAATACTCGGCGGCAGCGCAAAGGCGCCAAAAGGGCGCGGATGGTGTTGAGCCCGGGCGTTTGTTCCTCACTACATTCTCGGATGCTTCTTATGCATCGGAACCAAAGAACATGACAAGTGTTGGAGGGTTCATTTGCTGTGTTGGTGGAGGCCCAACTGCTTGGGAGTGCAAGAAGCAGGTGGATCAAGCATTGAGCTTGGTGGAGTCCGAATACATGACACTCTTCCGTGCCGTAAGGGAGATTGTGTGGCAGCGGCGTTTGTTGGCTGAATTGGGGGAGGAGCAGCAAGGACCTACCCCACTCTACTGTGACAGCCGGGGTGCCATTGCTCTTGCTAAGAACCCTGTGTTGCATGGCCTCACAAAGCACATGAGGGTGAAGTGGCATTGGACGAGGAGCATGGTGGCCGCGGGTGAAGTTGAGTTGCGCTACGTGAAGACAACAGGGCAACCAGCTGACATGATGACCAAGAGGCTGGTGGAGCAGCAGCACTGGAAGTGTTGGAAGCTGGCTGGGATGTCTCTGAACTGAGAGAGCAAGATCCTAAGGCCAACAATCCGAGGGGGAGTTTGTTGGTGCAACCCTACGGTTTGCATTCGGCTTGTTGTCTGTATGCGTGAATGCGTGTGTGCATGGAATGGTATGAGGGCATGAGATGATATATATTTCATGCTTTAAATAGTGTGGGAATGATGAGGCTTGATTTTGAATGTGTGTGTCGAGTCAATAGCGAGTTATCGCTAGTCGCGCGTCACGTCGACGTTTGCGTGTCGTGTGCGGTTTTCTATTTTGTCGTGTGTGGAACGTTCGGCGTGTCGCAGGTGTGCGCAGCAGACTTCCAATAACTCAAGGAAGAATTTACCTTGAAGAACCAGAGCCTTGGTTTCAAGATTCAAGTGATTTCGAAGCAATCCAAAAGGGTAAACTTCAAGATAGTGAGAATAGTTACATTACCTTGTGTAGTGTAACATTTCCCTTGGTGTAGGCCCTTGTGGAGGGTAGTTTCGAGACCCTTCGTGGTTGGGGACAGTGTGGCACTGTTCCACATCACTGTACCTCGGCTCTTGGGGTTTGTAGGAGCTGGGAGTCTTTCCCAACTCGTAACTCTTCCTATCTTGTGTTCTAAGACTATAGTGGCTGCCATAGTGTCGTTCGTTCAAACCGACGGTGTGTTGTCAATTCTTAATGTGCAATCTAAATTGCTTATTGTGGGCGACGTTAAGATGCTCCAGATCCAAGTTGAATCAGGTCATTTGCAGCTGTGACCAGAACGCTATCAACGTTTGAAGCCGCTGTGCAGAAATCCGTCTGTGCACTCTATCTTTTGTTTTAGGCACATTCAAGCCTATTGTGACTATAACAATGCGGAGGTAGCTGCCCATGCCAGTCATCTCCTCTCTGGTCCCCGATCCACTGTGTTCTCCACTTCGTAGAGCCGTCGCCTGGTTTCCACGCGTTTGATGATCTGGTATGCGTCCTTCAGGGAAGCTTCTGGCCCCAGCTCGAACACGCGCACTTGCACGTCCTGTTGCAAGGGCAGGCTCTGTCTGTGAATGAATTTCCTATCAGCCGTCCTTGGTCCTGGAAGTTCATATCCTCTCGGAGCTCCACCAGCCTCCCATAGTATGCCAGCAATGATTCGCCTTCTCTTCGCTTAAAGCCCCTGAACTCCACGACCCGCTTTGCCGTCTGCAAGGGAAACTGCTCACGCAGCATTGCCAGGAATCGCGTCGTCGGATCTCGCTCACCCGGTGCACGACCCGCCGCCCACTCCAGCAGCTCCTTCCGCGAGATTCGGTAGTACGTCTCCGCCTCACCCGCCAGCGTATTCGCCAATCCTCGGAAAAACTCCTCTGGATCAAGCCGATCCTTCGCCCAACGAGGTTGCAGATACTCCAGTTGTATGATGTAATCCTTCAGGCTCGGCCTGTGCCTCATGTCTCCCAAAAACCTCTCCGGCACCTCGATCTTTGGCAGCTGTGTGAATCTCCAGCACTGCAACGTCGCCCCATCTTCTGTGCCCTGCCAGGAGGCACATAGCTGTTAGCCGCTCGGCCCCCCTTGCTGTGGGCGCGATGGAGGATGAGCCCTCCGCTGCTCTTCCGATCCACCGGGCGAGTTCTCTCCGCCACCCATCACCTCCATGCGAGCGCCTCCCTGCGGACCGGTCAGCTGGGCCCATTCTGCCCTTCCGTAACCCCTTGCTCCGGCAGCTGATTCGTGCTCTGCCAGGCCTCGGCTCCCTCCATCATCGTAACGCTTCTCGCGCGCGTCTGTTCCACTTCTTCTAACTCCATTCGTGATCGCAATCGCATCGATGACTGCGTGTTTGTAATCCCTTCCTAACTCATACTGACTTCGGATATGGCTTCGTTGCAAACTGCTTATCTTCAGAAGAAATTACAGTAATTCACGAAAACAAACACGCAGTGGCAGTCGCGTGGCCCAGGACACAACCATATGCTTCCCACAAACAACCCTCGCTAGGCATGTGTCTCAATTGGTAGTTGATGCATCTACCTAGCTAGCCATCCACTCGTTTGATGTCCCTGCCTCCAGCTGGCGATATTGCTATCCAGCTCCCTCCCGGACCCTGTGCCTGCAAAAAAGCAAAACAAACACATGCACACCATGCATACGACATTCGCAAACACACACACACGTCCTCTTCCTGCCAATCCTGCTAGCACACCTCAATCCCCGCCCAGCCCGCCGCCCAGATTCATGGCTACCCTCAGTACTGCCCACACTGCTGAGTTACCCGCCTTGCTTCGCCGCTGCCATACCTGTCCTCCATTGTCGGATGCTCCGTTATATAAAAATGTACAAGGTTTTCCCCGCCAGGTTCTCCGCCTGCCTTCAAGGCACGTTACGTTGCTAGAGGCTTCATTCAGCGACAGGGGGTCAACTACTTCCAGACCTTCTCCCCCACCCCAAAGATGACTACTCTTTGGGTGTTGCTGCACGTCGCTGCTCAGCGTGCCTACGAGTTGCACTCTCTAGACTTCTGTACAGTTTTCTTGCAGGGCAGCTTGCACGAGGAGATCTGGCTATGCCGCCCACCTGGCTTCACTGGGTCGTTTCCTGCAGGTACCCAGTGGAGCCTCCGGCGCCCAGTCTACGGTCTCCGCCAGGTGCATCGCAAGTGGAACAACACACTGAGGACTACACTTGCGGCTCTGGGGTTTACTCCTTCTACTGCTGACCCATCGCTGTTTCTACGCACCGACACCTCGGTGCCGCCGTTCTACGTCCTCGTGTACATCGAAGACCTGGTCTTTGCCACTGCTGACACTGAGGCACTGACCCTTGTGAAGTCGGAGCTGCAGAAGAGACACACCTGCACTGACATGAGTGAACTGCGCAGCTATCTTGGCTTGCAGATCACTCGGGACAGAGCACGGCGCACCATCACACTGACTCAGTCACACATGGTGCACCAGGTCCTTCAGCGCTTTGGCTTCCAGTTCTCCTCGCCACAGCCCACTCCTCTGTCTACCGGCCACTCGCTCTCAGCTCCACCTTCGGACGAGTCTGTAGAGCCGAGTGGTCCGTACCCAGAGCTTGTGAGTTGCCTCATGTATCTGATGACGTGCACACGACCTGACCTCGTGTACCCTCTAAGCCTCCTGGCTCGCTACGTGGCTCCCGGTAGTCACCGAAAGGTGCACTGGGATGCTGGGAAGAGGGTACTGCGTTACTTGTGCAGTACGTCGGGCATGCGTCTTGTGCTTAGAGGACGGGGTCCAGTTGTCCTCACTGGTCACGCAGACGCTTCTTGGGTTGACGACTTGGCTACACAGTGGTCGTCACAGGGTTACACCTTCAGCCTCGGTTCCGGCTCTGTTTCCTGGTGGTTCTCAGTTCCAGTTGTGAGGCTGAGATCTACGCTGGCTCACCTACCTGCTGACTGACTTGGGAGAGCAGCCTCGTTTGCCTCCAGTTCTGTACGTAAACAACAAGGCCATGATTGTCTTGTGTCAGGAGCACAGACTGGAGCACCGAACGAAGCACATCGCTCTGCGATACTTCCTTGCTCGAGAGTTGCAGCAGCGTGGCCAGCTTCGTCTTGCGTACGTGGCCACTAGGGCCAACATTGCTGATATATTCACCAAGGCACTTTCACCTGGTGATCATCAGCGCTTCTCTACTGTGTTAGGCCTTGTGCCTACTTTGCCTCACTTGCTCTCTGCGTGACTTTTCTTGTACTGTGATCTATATATATACCTGCATGCTTACACTTGCTAGGGTATGATTACTGTATTGTTTGTTCTCTTTTATATAACTCTGCATGTGAACTGGCCTTGTGGCCCTTTGCTTATGCTCGGACTGTGTGGTGACTTCGTGATCCACCCTGAGCTTGCTTTGCTTTTCTTGACTGGTCTTGTGACCACTTGTTCTCCTCCACTTTGCCTATGGGGGTGTGTGAGAATGTTATAGTGCTTACATTTGTGTAGGCTATAGTGGGGTAGCCGATAAGGGGTACAACCCAATTAGGGTTAGTACTTGTACCCAACTTCTGCTCAATTCATTCATTCCTTTGACAGAGTACGGACCCGTGATCGCGTCTGTGTAAGAATGCGGGGTTGGAATGTCCAGTGTATCCGGGTCTCCCTCAGGGCAAAGTAGCGTGGACGCGAGATGAGGTGCAGCAGCCACTAGGCACTCCAGCTCAAATTGCCTGTCCTCAAGGACGTCACAACCAAGGGCAAGCTCACCCCCGACGGAGGAGGACAGGAAGATGCAAAAACAAGACTCGCAGCGTAGTCAAGGCGGCACAAAGCAGCAAAGACAACAAGCTCAGCAACTAAGGCAGACGCTTCAGCAGACTCAAAGGAAGGGTCAGTCAAAACCGTGGCAAGTAGAGGAGTGATAGTCGGATTGACAGTACGGACAAGGTCTGACTCTGGGTCAACAACGTGAGGAAGAGAAGATGCGGGAGGCGATGGCAGGATACCACGCTGTGGAACAGAGGAGGGACGAAGTGCCATGATGGGCGTGCCAGGGATAGGTGGAGGACGAGGACGCATAGCACAACGAGTACGGGCAGGCGTGACAGGATGCGACACATGCCCTCTACTCTTAGTGAGGGACTCGGTCATCGCAGTGTAAGGAGCAGGAGTAGGCAGTGGGGAGTGAGGCAGTAGATGTGGCTGAGACTGGTCAGGCAGTGGAAACAGTAACGGAGGAGTAGTTCCAGCAACAGGGAATCCAGTAATAGCAGGCGGGAGACTGAGAAGGTGACTAAGCGCAGACTGTTGCGGCTAAGTAGTCGCACCCGCAGAACCAGTACCTCCAGCTCCACCACCGAGACTGTCCCAACAGACAGCCCACTCGCAAAGCTGCTGCGGCGAGAGCGACTCCTGCCGACTAGCACCAGGAACAAGGACAACAGTACCTCCAGTAGCACCTCCAGTGTCAGCACCTCCAGTACCTCCAACTCCAGGAACCCCAGCACGAGCACCTCCAGGTCCATTACCTCCAATACCTCCAGCTCCAGCACGTCCAGCTCCGTCACCGGGGCTGTCCCACCGGACAGCACACTCTCGAAGCCGCTTCGGCGAGAAAGGCTCCTACCGACGTGAACCAGCACCACCAGTAACAGCACACACAGCACCAGTACCTCCAGTAGTACCAGTGCCTCCAGCACCAAAACCTCCAGCACGGCCAACTCCAAGAACACCAGCACTAGCACCTCCAGGTCCAGTACCTCCAACTCCAGTACGTCCAGCGCCGCCACCGGGGCTGCCCCACCGGACAGCCCACTCATGAAGCCGCTTCAGCGAGAGAGTCTCCTGCTGACGTGTACCAGTACCACCAGCACCAGTACCACCAGCACCTCCAGCCGCAAGACCTCCAGTAGCAGCACCTCCAGCACCTTCTGTACCCGTAGGACACTCAGCACCCCCAGAGCCAGCACCCCCAGAGTCCGCACCCCCAATGTCACCACCTCCAGCACCACCAGAGTCCACAGCGACGGGCTGCAGTGGCGGTAAAGACGGCCGAGGCAGAAACCCAGGAGGGACCGCCCAGCGCGCGGAGCGGCGAGGGGCCACGGTGTCGGCAGCAGTCGGGTCACCCCCCTCAGCTGGGCCAAAGGTGCCAGAGGAGACCTCCAAAGGCTCAACCAAGGGGGGTGGGTCTACCTAAGACACACTTGAGGGAGCAGGACCTAGATAGACTATACACAGATATGTTTTGACAAAAGTCACGTAGTAAGCAAGTGAGGCAAAGTAGGCACAAGGCCTAACACAGTAGAGAAGCGCTGATGATCACTAGGCGGAAGTGCCTTGGTGAATATATCAGCAGTGTTGGCCCTAGTGGCCATGTACGCAAGACGAAGCTGGCCACGCTGCTGCAACTCTTGAGCAAGGAAGTATCGCAGAGCGATGTGCTTCGTTCTATGCTCCAGTCTGTGCTCCTGACACAAGGCAATCAGAGGAGGGAGGGGGGCTACCGGGGGGGGGGGTCGATAACAAGGGAGAGAGGCGGGAGGGGTATCGGGGAACTGCGGTGGGGGTGAAGACGGTAGAAGCAGACAGACTCGTCAAAAGTGACGTCGCAGGAGGATAGCACACGACGAGAGCCCTGGTGGTAAAATTGCGAGGGCAGTGCGTTGGTGGGAAATCCAAGGAACACGCACCGAAGACTGCGCGGTGATAGCTTGCCCGCAGACAGATCGCGGACAAGAGAGAGGGAACCCCAGACCCGAAACTCCGACACATCGCCAACCTCCCCAGTCCAACGCAGTGTAGGCGAGGTCTCTGGCACAGAGACATGGGGCCAGAGGTTGAGCTGATGCGCGGCGTATCGGACCGCAAATGGCAACAGAAAATGGTGAGCAGCCGCATGGATCATGGAGGTGCGAGAAACCTCCATGACCAAGCCGATGCGTTGCTCTATATTCCCATTATGCTGTGAACGACTGGCGGATGCCCTCAGCACCACAGAAGTCCTCGAGAAGGTGGGAGGAAGGTCCTGCCGGGACCGAGCGCTAAGCTTGAGATGGATAGTGCGGATCTAGTGGATCAAGACATCGCGGACCTCCACCTTGCTCTGCAAGGGGAAGACCATGGTGTAGTGCGTGTAGTCGTCAACAACCAGCAGAAAGTAGCGCTCGCCACCCTGTCCAGTGACGCGGGCGGGGTCCCACAAGTCCATGTGGAGGGTCTGCAGAGGAGCAGTGGTAGGAGGAAACGAGGAGGAGTGAGGAGCGGGGCGCTGCCACCCTTCGACGCAGGGAAGGCAGGGCGGTGCAAGCGACCTCGGAAGTGGGGGCAGGGACCTGGGGAGACTAGACACAAGGAGACGGGAGTGCATGCCACGCAGGCGTGGCAAGGAGGGGTGGCCAAGACGGTGGTGCCAGAGGAGAGTCTGGTGCATGAGGAGACGACACGAACAATACGCAGCGATCTCAACCGACGCAGCTACCTGACCTGACTCAGCTACTAGTGCAGACTCAGTAGTCAGTGTGTACAGACCAGACCCGGGCCTCATAGTGAACGTGGCGAGGTGCTCGCTAGTGCGTGAGTCTGTACAGATTGCCACAAGCTCTCCTCCAGGCTAGGTGACAGTGACCCACTGGTCATGGAGGACAGAGGTAGCCACCAAGTTCTTAGCGAACGAGTGGAGGTAGAGACCTGTGAGAAGGCTGGAAGGGGCCGCTAGACACGGGAGAACAGTAGCGCCACGCGCGACTACCGGGCCACCGGAGGGGTCGGCCAGTGTGACAGGGATAGGGGCTGTGAGCGGTGTGACTGTGGCGCTGTCTCGGAAGAAGCAGCGAGACGCGCCTGAGTCTAGGGTAAAAGTGTGCAAGGCCTCCTCAGTCTCTGCCCCTGCGCTAGCTGAGTCAAAAGCACCCAGACTAGTAGCCTCTACCCTAGCAACTCTAGGCACACACAAGTAACAGTCATCCTCAACACTAGCAGAAGCGGCATACATTGCATACATGCCAGCATGGATCACGGCCCAGTCACAAGCAAAAACATCCATGTCCTTCTTCAGCAAGGCTAACCAGTCTAGAGTCGTCATGTGCTCACCATGCTCCGCACGATACAGATCGTCGACGCGAAAGAACAAACGAGACTCGGTGTGGTCGGTGCGAGTGCAAGTCTCTCCAGGCTGACCTGTGCCACGGACGTACCCACAGCGAGCTGGGCCACCTGAGCTGCCACGTCGGATCAACCACTCACGAAGCTGCTGCGGCGAGAGCTGCACCTGTTGGCTTGGCTACTGCTGCTGACCACCCCCAAAGCCACCTCCACCACCCGTTGCACCACCAGACGCAGCTGAACGAGTGGCTGGACCTTTAGCTCCTCCTCCGCCAGCTCCACTCCAAGTGCCACCCCCACCCCCTCCACCACCCCCACTGCTCCCACCACCCCCTCCTCCTCCTCTGCCGCCTCCACCTCCTCCTCCCCCACCACCGCCACCACCACCGTTGCCCCCGCCACGCCCACCACCCCCACCCTTGCCACCCTTGCCCTTGCCGCTGCGGCGCCTCCCACTAGGAGCAGATGCAGCACCAACCTTCTCAGCACCAAAGAGGTCCACAGCAGCAGCAGAGGCAACAGACGGCGCGAGCAGGGAGGGGGAGCACCCCTCAAAGACAGAGGGGAGGGGAGTGCCACGAGAGGCAGCGACAGCAAGGGCAGTTGACCCAGCCTCTAAGAGACGGGACTCAAACAAGGCGAGGGTGATCTTCGTGGGGTCTAGAGCGAGGAAGTGGTCACGTACAGCACGAAGGGAGTCTGGGAGGCGGGTCGTGAGAAAGTAAAGGGTGAGATAAATGGGTGGCTTGTTCTCAGCCCGAAAGGCGGGCTCGAGGGCGGCAGCGTAGCGGGTCTCAAGGGAGTGCAAGTGAGTCAGGAGGTCGGCTACAGTGGTGAAGTCTGACAGCTCAGGAAAGAGGAACAGAAGCTCCAGGCAGCCTACAGTGGCAGACGACAGGGACGAGTAGCGCTTGACTACGTGGTCGTAAATCGCCTTTGCTGTCTTAAGCTGGCGAAAGTGGGTGTGCTGGTCTAGTGGAAGGTGACTACGGACAGCAAGAGCAGCAGTAGCGTCACGAGAAGTCCACTTGGACCAGTCTATACGGGCAGCCGAGTCAGCAGGGGCATCGAGGGACCCCGAGGTATGCTCAAAGAGAGAGACATCTTCTCTAGTAAAGCTGTGCAGGTACTAGTGGAGATCCTTTAGCCAGGACTCAAAGTTTACCGGGTGGCCCTCGCCGTCAAAGGTGAGCACAGTAGGGGTTGCCATAGCAGTAGTAACGGTAGTGGCAGCAGCAGCAACAGTAGTAGCAGTAGCAGCAGTAAGGGGCGGCTCAGTAGGGCGGCTCGGTTGGGCGGCTCGGCAGGGCGGCTCGAACGGGCGGCTCTACTGGGCGGCTCGGTTTGGCGGCTCGCAGGCAGCAGCAGCAGGCGCGCAAGCCGGCGGTGCAAGCAGCAGCAGCAGCAGCTGCACAAGCAGGGCAGGGCAGGACGTGAGCTGGCGGTGCAGCAGTGCAGCAGGTGCACTAGCCGGCGGCGTGAAAGCTCAAGCGGGGCAGGGCAAGGGCGCGAGCGGGCGGCGCAGGGCAATGCGCGGGCGGCTCAGGCAGGGCACACGCAGGCAGCGCGGGCAATGCAGCGTGCAGGGCAGCGGATGGCGGGCCAGCAGCAAGCAGGCAGCGCGGGCGGCACAGGGCAGCGTGGGCGACGAGCGGGCAGCGTGCGGGCAGCGTGCGAGCGGCGTGCGAGCAGTGCGCAGGCAGCGGGTGGGCAGCGGGTGGGCAGCGCGCGGGCAGTGCACGGGCAACGCGAGCAGCGGGCGGGCGGGCGCACAAGGCAGTGCGACAACGCGCGACTTTAGGCAGGGCAGCGCAGTAGCGCGCCAGGCAGGGCAGGACAGCAGCGCGATGGCGCGCTGGGCAGGGCAGAAACGACGGGCCAGGCAGGGGAAAAATAACTACCGGGCAGAGCGGAACGAATTCAGTGGGCCCTAAAAATTTCGGTCCTAAACTGGGACCTACTCTGAAAC